>JAJTUE010000012.1:108413-488361 GCA_036971405.1 Orbilia quercus
ACCTAACCCATGTCGATATGTACATGCGAAAGAGAAGGTGACAAGGGGGCAAAGCTGAGGAATTTTTGCATTTTTATCGCCTCCGGCAAGGTCACGGGATAGCTTGATCCTTGAGATACCATTCGCTATTGCTGCAGCTCTCTATCGGTCATGTGATGAGCTGCAAATTCCAACTCGACTAAATTGCAAATTTTGAATATATTAATATGAGGCAGGCGTCTATATAATGCGCACGCATATACAATTTAAAGCCTCACACACAGATATGCTATTACATGCACGGTGCTTAACTAGCACGGAATACACTGGTATATAAAAGCGCCTAGGTTATGACATTCGCAATCATAATCATTTGCCCAAAATTTTGCAAATTTGCATTTGGGGGCACACTGCTTGGTATGTACATGCTAGACGCGGGTTTTCTCTGGTGGAGCACACGCCAAATTGCGATTGATCAATCAGAACATATATTATATGCTTGGCAATATTCAAATCCCATGCCTCATATATGTGCAATCACAGTTCGTTCGGTCCTTTCCATACGGCCTGTCCGTTTCCATTTCCCTTCCGCTCTCAGAATGAATCTTTAAAGATACATCATCATCCATGATGAATCTTTAAAGATACATCATCATCCATGCATCCTTATACATACTTCCGTATATTTTAATACACTTCGAGAAATAAAATGCATTCCCTGCAGATATATCTTAGATAACGTTATATATAAACACCAAAGAAGATGACTTAAAGAGTTTTTGTACCCTTTTCGCGGAATTAGCGCTTTTGATGTCCGAAGAAACCCGGTCGAATATGTAGTTCTCACGAACAACCACGGACAGAAAAGAAGCATCCTATCCTTCTTTACATCTTTTGGCGAAAACTGGTGATTAAGACCGAAAGAGGGTAAGGTCCAAAATGCTTATTTTCAGATGAAACATTCGCCTTCTCTCCAATTGCCTCATGTACAGGTACCTCTACCTGGTCTCTCCGCATTTAAAGATCTAGCTAAAATACGGTTTGCCCCTCCCGATTCGTCAAAATTCTCGTTAAGGTACCGAATGTATCACAATACCGAACAAAATAAACTTCGGGTTATATAAGCATCCAAAACGAGTCACCGAGCATCCGTCACACAAGGACTTGACTCTCTGCGTGACCTGACGTACAGAAAGGCAAAGACCGAGCTCCTCACATCGAATAAGTTTTACCCTTTTAGCAAATTTCGTAGAAAAGTGCTGAAGATAAGCAAACTAGCGATGTCTCAGGCGTTGAATTTGGCGTCTCTCGCCCCGCAGTTTAGATTAGCCCCTCTTTATATACTAGCCTCAACCACCATATGTGCATGTAAGTAACTGTCGTACTCGGGTATTCGCTGGTATATATCCGATACGATATTATCTGTAATATACACGGATATGTGTGACCATAGTCTCGAAGCCAAGTTTGAATTGTCCGATCTGGTAATCCGGATACGGCAATATACCGAGTAAGCCCCGGATCGGTGATATAAAGACCCACCGTAGAATATTCCAATTTGCGAAGAAGGAGGCTAGAAGAATGGGATATCCATACTTAGAAACTCGAGTGAGATAATTTATGGGTCCAAGCTGACTAGGCGAACATGCTCAGGAATTTAGGGAAACAGCAGCTCGAACAAGTTAACGGTGGCTTGTGGCATTTCCATCTCCTCTTTACACAGACCTTCTACCCACCATGCTACTATAGCACCTTCCTATAGATCGAATATATATAATCTACCCGGATGATGCCTGGCAAGTGGTGTAAGTATAGATTATTAATTAAGGCTGGCGAGTGACCAAGAACTTAAAGTTTCGTCTCGAATAAACGACCGTCGACGGGGCGTAACCTAGTTTACGGACCTAAATTCTGTAAGTTTCAGCCCACAAGCCTCGAACTTGAGACAGCTGGTCTAGATGCCTGAGTTACACCATATATTATGAGGCCAGCCCGACAGGTGGATTTTATTCCTGTGTTCAACGATCTCCACGGATATCCACTGATGCTAAGGCTAATATATTAAGACCAATTCTGTATAGAGCCAGCTGTTAATCGAAATCAATGGCGCCTTAGTTTTAGAAAGTCCATTCCGAAGCTCCAGGCTTTGTTCGAGACCGAGCCCAGACCATAGACATATCGTACACCAGAGATTCTAGGCCCTTATCGTCGGCATAGATCTCAAGTAGAAGACTGATAGTCGACAGTGCCGACAGCCTAGCGTAAGCCTTGTATAGTGATACTTAGTCTGTACCCAGTTGAGCACAGAATGTTTCAATAAAGGCGATAAGTAGAATCGATTCGCTATAGTATGATCGTTTACCTAAGCAGTCTATTTATATCTTTAGTATCCAATTACAAGTTAAATTATAAGTTATATACTTTTTGTAAAGACCGGTTGATAAAACAGAGACCCAGCTGAAAAGCAAAACACCAGAAAGAAAATCTATATCCCATAATCCTATATATAAAAGATGCCATGCCGCCGAAAGTTTTACGGTGAAATATGCAGATGATTGTGAACTAGAAAGCTAAAATTCTAACATGGGAAAAGAACTCAACTTTCTCCCGTTTCGTAAACCCTGTATGCTGCTCGAACGATACTACCGCTCGCATGCTACTATCGTCACTGTCGTAATGTATTCATGGGAAGTTAATCCAATCCGCAACAAAGCCAGCGTCGAGATATGGTGCTTGGCATTTATCCATAAGCGTACATCGGATTCCGTCAATCATCTTGTTCCAGTTCGAGTTGCGATTACCGACGAAGCTGCGTGTATGCGTTAACATGGCGCTCTACAGATCTGATTGTGATATATCTAAGCGGTTCGGGAAGGTTGAAACCTACGTATCGCATTCTACAGCCATCCACAGCTGCATTACGTGCATCAATAAAGCGTCCGTCTTGTTGTGTGTCAGAACAAGGTTGGCGCGTGGTCCACCATCCACTCGTGGAATGTTGGAATAGTACCTGCACGGGATACAACGCAATTAGCTTTGACTACCTTCCGGAATGATGCTTAGGAGCACGCTGACGCACCAGGTCCAATCCACGGTTCCATGGCTTTTGGCAGGGTTGATGAACGGTGTATGGATCGCTTCATCGATCGCGCCGGGATCCTCTGTGCTCATGAAAGCACGCTTGACGTATCGCAACGGATTTCGTAGGAGGAAGCGTTCCGCGGTGACAATATAGTCCCGGGTTGTGATCAGACGGCCCTCGCCGGCTTTATCTCCATGACGTATATGTATCGAAATCGTAGAACGCGGAAGTGGGAACGGAACAGTTTTCTCGGTTGGCTGGATTGTTTCATGTTAGCAGTAAGGAAAAAAAAATTTGTGTGCGTCAGGCACCAAATTACCTGTAATGGATCTCCTCGATTAGTGCCCACGCCAGAATGAAGCGTCTTGTTCATTCTCATTTCCGCGATCCGGTCCAAGGCAGCTTGATTCGGTCGAAGAATGTAGCCGTATAGTTGCGACCGCCACCAATATCTGACCAATGTTCCACTGGGCTTAATGTCGGTTCCTTGCATGTACGACACTAACGCCATGGTAGCTACCGCAGGGACATCACGACCTGCACCTCCTTGTATCTCCGACGAATCGATGGAGGACACCGAGTTTTCGGGTGTAACATGAGAGCTGCAGGATGTAAGCTCCTCGATAATGCATTCCAACGACGGACGCTTTCCTAGGTGTTTGGCACAGTCGTTTTCTACGAGTGTGTTCCCAGGCGAATTCTCGTCGCTGAAAACCAGTATTCTATCCGATTGGAGAGCGAGCGATAATTCGATGAAAATGCGACGGATGAGAGCACCCAGACCGTGATTAGGCCACCTGTTCGGGATAACATAAAACTTCTTATATTTGCAATCGTTTGGGTGTTGGTGGTCGTAGATATACTGTTGGACCCATTTTGTTCTGACAGGCACAACACGTTAGTTAATTGTTTTTATCTACTCCTAGCTTCCAAGCTATTCCAAGCCAGCGTCGCGAAAGAGTAAACTAGAAATAGGGGGGAGGGGGGAAAAAAGAGAGAAGAAAAAAAGAAAGAGGAAGAGAGAAAAAAGAGAAAACATACAGAGGAGCGAGGCCTTCGTCGTCCAGAGAGTTGATGTGGTCTTGCCAGGTGCCGGTCCTGTTGATACCGTAAAGACTTTCGACTTTTTGAAGGTGTTTGGGATTATATTGGCCGGATGCCCTGAAGCCAGCCATCATAGCTTTCTCGGAGTCGGAAAGAATGCCCTCCAGTTGGCCGACGTTAGGCTGGCCGGGTGTTCGAAACCACGGATTCGGGTTCTGATAACCCATAGGGAAATCGGCCTCGATTTGTTCGACATCCAGTTCATCCTTTCCGATTCTTGTCCGCGAACAATTTGAGGGAGTGCTGGTGCTTGGAGAGACAGTTGGAGTCGAGGGTTTAGACGAGGAGTGAGTTGACTTGGTTGAGGTAGGCGTATGAGACCCGCCTTTTATCGAAATAACATTGGAGACCTTGTAGGAGGACAGAGTGAAGAGGAGAAAGGCGAGAGTGACGATGACTCCGAAGTATAATTTGAGCGGGGAGAATTTGGGGAACATCGTCGTCATTCTGCGGCTGGGAGCCGTGTCGAGGGAGCCGACAAAGGTCGTGAAAGCAAATGTTAGGTCTTCATCTAAAGGGGTGTTAAGATCCGCGATCGATGCAATGATGGTTAGAATCGAGGTCCAGGGGTTTTGAATTGAATTTTATTTATTATTATATTGGAATATTGAGTGGCAACGACAGGTAATAGTAAGATTAGGAGCGAACTTTGAATCTCGATGCGACGGGGCAGGCGATATCTATTTAACAGGAATCAATCCATGGCCGCTTTGCAAGGCTGGGGGGGACACGAGTGCCAAGACCAGAATTTCTCCTCTCAGACGCCCGTCAAGTCAAGTCAGGAGGGAAGTGTCGTAAATATGTCCCTATCCCGCCGTCTAGCTCCTGCGGCTGATCCGTTTTACAAAAAATATTTTAAGCACGTCAGGCCCGAGACTGTTGTCTGTATGGTTGGATGGATGGATGTCCGAAGCATGGACGTATGTATCGCATCCGCTGCGCTCGCACCAGCTTGGCAACTGGGAACGATCAGCCCGCCAGCAGGGTCTCCCGAAGCGCTCTCGAGCATCCCTGCTGGGAAATTCGACGGTTCGTATACGGGTCCGAATTAATTAAGGCACCGGAAACAAGTTTCTCTCCAATTTAAGCGATCGTGCTGGTTTGGTGCGACAGGCTAGGTGGGCGCTGGCTGCAAACGGTACGTACCAGACATCCTGCAATGCGATGCAACATTGATAATTAACAGGTCGTCCGACATTCACTTCACTCTTCACTCTCCCTTCGAAGTTTTTATTATTATTATTGTTATTTATTCTTACAATATAATATCATCTCTGGCAAAGACGTACGTATGCCTCACTCGGACGCACGATCATGGTTCCATTAAATAAATAAATCTAAAGCTTCATCGTCACACTTTTGCCTTCCTTCTCGCGTTTTCGTCCCCGCAAACCCTTCGGCCCCCCGTCGTATTTCTTACCGCCATCAAAGGCTGTGCTTTCCCCTTCTCTCTTCGCATTCATCACAGACGGCGCGGAAGCGTAATCAAATGCCTCAAATCCCTTCTCCGACTGCCCACTTTGCTCTTTCTTCCTTTGAGCTTCGTCTCTCTTGCGCTTCTTTTCCGCCTTTTCCGCCTTTCTCGCCGCTCGCCTTTCGACCCTCGTTGGTCGAATTGCCTCAGTCCTTTTGTCCCCCTCCTCCCATTCTAAGTTTTCGTAATCAGAAGCAACCGCCGCATTCGCGGAGGCCGGCGAAGACGGCGCGTCCTTATCTGCTTCAATCTCGGCTGTGTCTTCCGCCACATCCTGAAGCTTCCTTTTTCTGCCCCCTCCCACCTGTTTCACAACGATTATATCCGGCGTCTCATTTCTCGGCTCCCTATCCTTGATGTACTCCGCTCGAGGTATCGGAGCCAGAGCTGGAGCTCCACCAGCGCTTGTATTATCTTCCAGTATCCTAGCTGTGAATTTTGGCATCGGCAATGCAAGCGAAATGTCATGAACCCCATCAACAAGGTCCTTGACCTCCCAGCGACTACTACCAAACGTGCTACCCCAGAACTGCGACTCTTCTGTTTTCGCCTTTGCATCTTCGGCGCCAAGCATTGGCGCCATGACAGCTGTGTCTCCCGTGGCTTGGTTGGCGGTCTCTTTAGCCTGTGGTGTCCAATACTTTCCTGCCCCGAGAAGGTGGTGTATGGAATTGAACGGTACAGGATTCGCCTGTGCCTCTTTTATCACTGATACGAGCTCTGGTAACCGGAATCTGATGAGTGGGTTGTTACTAACGGATAACGCTGCAGCAGAATCCACGGGCATCTGCCGTGCAAAACTGAGCAGATGGTTCTTGGACATCACAAAATTAGGATTGTCATCCTCTTCTCTGGCAACCTTGTCACGCCATGCATGCACGGCCTTGAATACGGCAAATTGTTCGTCCGAGAAATTGACAGCATTGTGTTTGAGAATCGATAACCAACCGCGTGATCCGCTTCCGTTGGTGGCATCATAAGGTTCAGTGTCGTAGGTCTTAAGGCTCGTTTCTTTGGAGCTTTTGAGAACGGTATCGACCTTATTCTCTTCAGAGTTACTCTTCTCGATCAATGCATTCCTCATATTGTCGTAAATATATAATAAGAAGTGAGTGTCAGATCGTGCATAATTCAGCATGTCTTGAGGAATGGGTCTACGGAGTGTTGCATTAGTTTCCTGTGGTGGCGTCGTTGAAAGGAAATATTTTTTACCTGACTCTCCAATCGGCTAGCTGGTATGACTTATCCGCGTCAAAATTGATATATTTCTTGAGGAGAAAAGCGAGGCTGTGCCCTGCAAACCCCAGACTCCTTGCAGCATCGTAAGTGTCAAACAGACCAACCACGTACAGATTCAGATCTCTCTGGAGCCAAATCATGTCCATAAAAGCTCCGTGAAAGACCTGCCACAGCCAAAAAGGATAAAACAAATTAGATCCACGGTTGAAGTTTTGTAACGGATGAGTCACCTAACCCACCTTGATAATGTCTGGATTCGCAAAGACCTGATTCAAGATCTCGAGTTCGTCACGTAATTTCAGTGTGTCTATTATCCAGTCCCGCTCTCGTGTGCTTATTTGCATCAAGCAGACTAGACCAATGTACGTCCGGTAGTCGTGGTGTTCTAAATCAACGGCTATTTGCTCCGCCTTCAATAACTCATGAACCATCTCATCCAAGGTCTCGGGGGTATCTACCCAAATCGCAGAGGTAGATTCGAATATTTTGTATTGGATGGGCTCTGATTGCGTTCGTACTCCTTCGGGAAACGTATAGTGCGATATTTCTTTGAGATAAGGATGCGGATATTTCTCCCTCCCATCCACGGTAGTAGATACAAGACTTTCTTCTAGAGATTGGATCGCATGTGGTTTCTTCTGGAGGCGTGGTTTGAACGGGCTGGAATCGAGAGGGGATAACGGGTTCTTGAATTGAAGTTGGGGTTTCGGCATGTGTAGGCTCTTGTTGGAAGCCTTCCGTCCTTCCGCTGTGCGTTTATCGGGTTTGGTAGACTTATAATTGCTGGCGACCGCGCTTGTTTGCATCACCCCTCTCTTGACGGTGCCAGTGTACTCGTCCATACAAAGATCCTACCCCGAACTGATCAGCCACCCCTATTTCAAAGTCAAGCTAGATAAAGAGACAGCTATTCATACCGCTTTCTCCAGTAAAAAATCGACGACCTCTGACACGACGGACCATCTAGTCTCCACGCTATCCGCATCCTCAAAATTTTCAAATTTGATATCCGAGGCATCTGTGGCATTTCGAACCAATGTATTGATCAGTCCTAGACACTTGCTGTTGGCAGCATCCAGAGCTGTCGCAAAGTCTGTATCCAGTGACTTGTTGAAGGCGATGTCTCCTGTCGAAAGGGTCTTTGCGGTTTTCACAAGCTTCACCAAATTAAGAGTGATGTTCTTTTGGAAGAATGCAAACTCTGCGGGATCCATGGCGATTGAGCGCGCTGGTCTCGCGTGATGTTGATGTTATGTTTGTTTAATTGAGTTCGGTAGTTCCGATTCCTCAAGGACCGCCGTGAGGATATAGATTGATGGCTAAGAGGGAGATCGTTCATATGTGCGCGCCTGTGCGACCTAGGTGCATGTTGAAGCGTCTGGAAATAGATCGGGGTGCGGTTGTCGACAGGGCAAGTCGTGGGCAACGTCTTTTTCGGGGAGAGTGTTCCTGATGGGTTGTGTTTGATGGAGAGAAAAATTTCGGAGTTTTGGGTTGGATGGAGCCAAGCAAGCTGCACCTCATCTCGCCTGGCTGGGCCTCTGCAAGGGACCCGCCTTTCGAATTCGTCATTCTTTCTTTCAACTTACCACCCATCCCGACATCGAGAGAGAGAGAGAGAGAGACAGAAGACATGTCGGCAAGTCTTTCCCCGGAGTGCGTGCCGGCCAAAGAAAAGTACGACGCCTGCTTCATAAGATGGTACACCGAAAGTATGTAAGTTGTGTTTCCTACAGCAGGCTTGCAATATCTTGCTAACTCGCTTCATCAGAATTCCTTCGAGGTGAGAGGACAGAAGACGAAACGTGCAAAAAGCTGTTTCTCGAGTACTCCCATTGCCTGAAGGTTAGGCACTCTCGCGTCTTAGCAGTTCGCAGCTAGTCTGAATACCTGCTGATATGCTCTTGATTCGAATTACAGCAAGCTCTCGACAGCAAAGGCATTAGCAAGATGCTGGAAGAAGCGAGGAAGAATACGGAAGACAGTGATAGCAGCCGGCGAGGTTCATGATAGTATACCTAGGTATCTATCAGATATCGGTTCTCGCAGTTGCGCTCTCCACTCAGGCTCTGGCCTTGAAACCGTCTCCGGATGTCCTGATGGGGACTCGCTGGTTTGCAACTGCGAAGCTAGGGACTAGGCTTCCTCCCCTCCTCGTCATCTCCATTGCGTAGACCGATATACAATTATACGATGGGCGACTCTAAAATTTGGGCCATCATGCATGGGTAGACGATATCAGCGCGAATCTGACTTATCAAGGCATGACATGAGACGCATGTTTCTGTGTAGATATTATCGTTATTCATTATAAAAATGTACAGTACGAACATAAGTAAGAAGTACCTAACATACTATTTATTTACTATTAAGGTTGTAGAGAGTGCTGGCTGCTGCTTCGGTGGTTGGTCAGGATAAATTATAAAAGACGCCGGCGTGATTAAAAATTGAATCGGGTCTGGTGACGTAGAGCCAGATCAGTTTTCTTGGTTCAACTCGGGCTTTCCTCTTTCCCATCGATTTCCCTTCTCTCCAAGCACAGCACAGCATATCTTGATATCAATCTCTCTCTCGTCTCTGTTCCCCTCCCTTTCGCTCCGACACCAAACCCCGCGAATTCGACTGCGTATCGACTGCATATCGGACTCTCACTGACCCGACTTAACCTGAGTTGTATTTATCAATCCCCGCAGCCGCAACATCCTGATCTCCGTGGCTGTCTGAAACCAGCCAAGCTCCTCCCTCCAGCTGCCACAATGTCGCGACAGCGTCCCACATCGTCGTCTTCTAACGTCCCTGCTGTTGCCAGTAATGGAGGTGCGTGATAGTTCCGCCGATTGTTTTTTTGCAAAATCGCTAATCTCTTCCTCCGTGTCTACTAGGAGCTGACGCCAAAATGAAGGATTTTACTGGCGATAATCGACATTTCTCTATGATCCGGTACAGCTACCTCAGCCCTCTTATCCCGAGCACACACAGTCGGTGCAACGCCTTGGACTAATTTCACGTCGTCTCGCCGATCGAGGTCAATTTTGCTAACTCTTCCTTTTTTTTCCCCGGTCCCCAGACAGCTACACGCTGCTGACTTTATCACCGAATTAAATGGTAATCCGAAATACCGAGAGACTTCGTATCGTGTCAACGTATCAAATTATCTGACTCCACGGTTGAACATTAGGATTCTGCGGCATCATGTCCGTCTTTTCCTCTCTACGATATTGTCTCGGAGACAAGACCGACCTTACGAATGTCTGGGTCTCTCTCGCATTCATGCCCTTTGGGCTCTTCTTCGATTTCATGGATGGTCGTGTCGCTAGATGGCAGAAACAATCATCGCTCCTTGGCCAGGAACTCGATTCTCTCGCAGATCTGGTATGCCCAACCTCTTTCCTGAATTATGATATCCAAGCCTATCTAACGTGTATTTTGCATCATACAGATATCATTTGGCGTTGCTCCTGCCTCCCTCGCCTTTGCTATTGGATTCAGAAGTTTCCTCGATACTGTCCTCCTCGCCTTCTTTGTGCTATGCGGTCTCTCTCGTCTGGCACGCTTCAATGTTTCCGTCCAGTTTGTCCCCAAAGACGCCTCCGGAAAATCCAAGTATTTTGAGGGCACACCCACGCCGACATCACTCAGTCTGATGGCTGTTGCAGCTTGGTGGGTGAAGAACGAGTGGATTTTAGATCAGTTACCTTTAGGAGTCGTCTTTCCAGGCACGG
The DNA here is from genome assembly GCA_036971405.1 of Orbilia quercus. Classification (NCBI taxonomy): domain Eukaryota; kingdom Fungi; phylum Ascomycota; class Orbiliomycetes; order Orbiliales; family Orbiliaceae; genus Orbilia; species Orbilia quercus. The sequence goes on from JAJTUE010000012.1 coordinate 119,014, forward strand.
CCCTAGAGTTCCATCCCGCAGTATTCCTGTTTGTGGCCCATGGGTGCGCTATGGTCAGCAAGAGCTTAAAAGTTCCCAAGCCCTAGAAAACCCGTGGGTCAACGATATCCTGTTTTTTTCTTCTTTGTTTGTCCTATTATACTGTTGATACGACGGCTTGACGACTTCCTCTTCCATTTTTTGTCGGGTCTCTGGTTGTCTTCCATAGCTCATCACCAGCTTCCATGCATGAGTTCGGCGTATCGGCCTCTAGGATAGCTCCTTCGTAGTTGGATATGGCTCAGTTTGGTACCGTGAATACATGACAACGGGAAATTTTCTCTTCTCCCCTTTCTCTTCTTTCCGTTCCAGCTATACTTTTTTTTGGTTCTCTTTCTGTGTGTTTTATCTATTTACTCTATTTCCATTTTCTCTTTCCGGCTAGATGATAGAGTATTAAATTGGTTGGTGAACCGTGAAATTCCAAAAGTGAAGTCCAGTTATACTTTATATGCGCCGCACGTGCTTCGATAACATGCATGCGGAACGTAACGCCGCTGTTACCAATCCAAAAAAACAAAATCACCCTCCTCACCTCCTTCCTTCCCTATCTTCCCCGCCACCCCCTCATCTTCCATCTCTTAGTTACCCTTCAATCCCGGCTTCCTTCCACGAGATACCCCCGCACACCGCTACCATGGCCGAAAAACCCCACTGCCTTTACTGCTTCGACGTCCTCGCTTCATCCTTCTCCAAGAAAACACCCCTCTCCCTCTCCGAAGTCGAGGTAGCGTACCACGACCTCCAACTCCAAAAACTATCGTTAGCAAATGGCAACAGCGGGAACAGTAACGGAATTAACGGGACAACAACCAATGGCACTCATACGAATGGACATGCAGCAAACGGGACTTCTAGACCCGAACGCCCATTGTTCGTTACGTGGAACTCAGTGAAACCGCGAGGGAAGCAACTACGGGGTTGCATCGGTACCTTTTCAGATATGGAACTAGAGGATGGGTTGAAGACCTATGCTCTTACGGCGTACGTATCACAACAGCCTACACTTCAGTAAAGTAACTGGCTAATACGGCATGATTTAGAGCATTCGACGATACCCGCTTCAACCCGATAGATAAGAAGGAGCTGCCGTTGTTGGAATGCGCGTATGTCCATGCATAGCCCCCCGGATGAATCTTCCATCTATAGATATTATTTCTCTCTCTTTATTCTGAAGATAGAAACTAACATAGTATCATTTGTGAGAATAGTGTCTCCATTCTAACCGACTTTGAACCCGCATCCCACGCATTTGACTGGACTCTCGGAACTCACGGTCTTCGCATAGCATTTACCTACCACGGCCGCCGTCTCGGCGCAACATACCTCCCCGATGTCGCCGTCGAACAAGGCTGGACGCAGGAGGAAACAATAGTCTCCTTGATGAGAAAGGCCGGATGGGGCGGTAAATCTACGGAGTGGAGAAAGGTGGCCCTACAAGTTACTCGATATAAGGGAACGAGAACGGAGGTATCGTGGGAAGAGTATAAAGAGTTCAAAGAGTTTGTGGAGAAGGCTTAGCGTATGGTCGGATAAAAAGTGGAATCGATATCGGCGTTTGGCAATATTTATTGGTTGTAACAACAGATGGAGGATTCATATGGAGGAACGAGTTATCCGGCGTTCTTTAATTTGGAGCACGCGCATATTATTATGGAGGATATGATGGACAAGATATATCGGAGGCGCAAGGCTACCCTTTAGCATAATTTTCTTTTTTTTTCTCCTCTTTTGTGAAAGATCTTGGAAGGGGAAGGTGTAATGGGGCGGGAAGTGTTAGACGCATGTTAGGCAGGTAGATTTCCTTGATTTAATGCTATAATTTTGTTCCCTGGCGTCTCTGAGCCCTCGTTACCTTTCTCGCGATCCATGCCTTGAAAAAGAGAGGAACGTATCTCTTAATTGAGGAGGCTACAGTATAGACTTCAATTATATGATACCCCGCATTCAGATATCTCTTTTTAAAATTTGAATACAAAAAAAAATTTAAAAGAAAACACGCCATTTGAAACAATCCCTTTGGACTATTCCTAGATTTTTAGAAAATAAAGAAATAAATAACAATAAGGTAGAGGAGATAAAAGGAAATACGAAAAGGCGGATTGTATAGAAGAAAATGAAAAATACTGAAAAGGAAATTGGACCTCTACTCCTTTAAAACACAATGGTATCGGGGGAAAAAACGACCAAGAAATATGAGCGAAGGTCGAGCAAATAAAATAATAAAATAATAAAATAATAAAATAATGTAGAAAAAAAAGGTATGTACTGATAAGAAAAAGTGAACGCCTCCGCACTTGAAAGGATGGTGGTGATTTGCTGGTAATTGCTGAAGCCAGTGATGCGAAATTTTAATGTATAGAATTTTTTTTATCTTCAAGGAGATAGAGGGAGAAATGAGAGGCCGTGACTTTGGTGCGAACAAAAGAGCATAGTAACGGTGTCAAATCATAACGAAGGAATATGACATAAGAAATATGTAGAAACAACGATGAGTATGCGTGGCACTGCGGGCTAGATTAACAGCCACTTGAAATGCGAATTTCGCGAGGATGATTTGTTGAAAGAGTGTGGGGACTTCGATAGATGTCAAAATAATATACTGAAATATCCTAGCGAGTATTTTGGAGTAAGATGCTGGAGGCTTCATATGATTGTGCAGCAGGGAAGTTTCTTCCAAAAACTCTTCTTCTTTCTGCCGCCCGAGTCCCCGACGGGGCCCTTCTCGTTATCGTCGCCAGATCCTGGGTAGTTTTGAAGCCCGGTATTGGGGACGTTCATTTGACGGGTGGGTGGCGATACCTGGCCTCGCCTCGCGGCGACTACTCTTCTAACGATGACTACGAACAGCGAGTTGGATTAGCGAAGTACACGTAAGGAGTAGCCTGATGTGAACCTACGGGCAAATGTCTCCTCGATGTTGACCATATTCCTCGCCGATGTTTCCATGAACCTGATGGCAAATTAGTCTACAATTACCGCTTGGTAGGGCGAATATTCAGAATTAAAACATACCCACACCCATGATCTCTTGCCCAATTCAGTCCTTCCGCACTCGACACTTGTCTGTCGTGTGCCAAATCCACCTTGTTCCCCGCGACGAATTTGATTTGAGGAGGTTTACCGGCCGGGCGTTCCTCGGATTCTATATCGATAAGATCATTGAAATAATCTAGGGCAGCGAGAGAATCGTGACTTGTGATGTCGTAAACCAATAAGAAGGCATCTGCATCCCGTGTGTTCGCCGCTGACCATAAACCCCGGTATCTAAACGTAACATTTGCAAATTAGCCATTATATCTCTGGTTGGATGAGGGGATCCAATGTTGCGTACTCTTCTTGGCCAGCGGTGTCAGTCAGGTGCAGGTGGTATGTTCTACCATCGATCACCCTAGTGACCGAATAACTGTCCTCTGTACAAGGGGGTTTATCGAGTTAGTGCCGAATTCAAGTAACGTAAAAACCAAAGCGGTGCCGTACCTATTGTGGGATCATAACTAGTGGGTGAGAAAGAATAAGAGTTTAGCCAATCCCTGCGGGTGAGATGTAAAGTCATCATTTCGAAAGCGGGCGAGCCTTACTCGTGTGTCCATTTACTCCGTACCAAACGTAGCGAGATCGAGGATTTACCTGCGGGATGCAAGAAAATGGATTAGGTTAGCAATCGTGCATTTGCGATATGCAACTATGCATCTTCGGTCATGGGCTGTAGATAGTGTGAGACATTGGCGCAGTCGATGCGGCACCGCGATCACGAGTCGTACCTGTTCCACCATCCCCACAAACGGTGATAGCTATCCTGTTGTCGTCTTCCATGTGCGGTTGCGCTTTAAAAGGAGGCTCCAGTTGCTAGGATCGATGAGATCGCGAGCGGAAAGTTCCCCTTCGATCTCAACGTTATCACTGTTTCTAGCGACCGGTTGTAGTATATTCTTGCTCCCTTTTATTTCTCGCCTGTTTGCTTTCGGGCGGAGAAAGGGTGGCGAACCGTGGGTGGGTTGTGTTTCCCGAACCGTGGCGGGCTGGCGGGACTATTTGTCGCGGCGGAATTGGCAGATGGCGAGATGGAGCCGGCGGGGGAAAGGATGATATTCGGAGCGGACTTCTACGAGATTATCTACAGTAAGGATAGATATGGGATGGGGTGGAGAAGGCCTCGAAGCTTTAGCAGGAAGGGAAAGAAAGTCCCTGAAATCGAAAGGAAAAGTATCATACGACGAAAAATGTTAGTTTGCACTGATTCGCTACAAGAACGGTGCCCTTGTACCTGATTCGTCTCACAGCTAATCAAAGATAAGATTTCTGGGACCTTCTCGTCTCTTGGTGGCGCTTTTTGCGGCGAACAGAGAGGGAGGAATTTCCATAGCCAATTTCTTTCCCAGGTGCATGGTGGTGGGAAGGATGAAACCCGACATGAAGGCTCTTCCCTGCACCGTTGCTGGCTTCATGGTGATAAGGGGCTTGTTCAAATATTCATTCTCGCAGAGGAATTTCTGCACAGACAAGGGGGGTGTAAAATTATTTCCTGGTTGGGTGTCGATGCCTGATGCAGAAGACGAAAGCCACCACCGGCCAGGCGAGAGGGATCCCGCATTTACAAAACACGCATCTGGCAGTTACCGATGGTCTGGTGGGCAGCGTGAGTGTGATGCATGTGGTGCGCGTGGACCGTTAATTTAAGCGATCCACGATAGAAATACCCATGGTTCTATGGCATCCAACAAACGCAGCGAGCACCCCGGAGAAAAATCTTCATATGGCGCAACGGATGGCCGGATTTCTCTTGCTCTTTGCTCTTGCTCTCATTAATGTCGCAATAAATCCCCAAACAGCCATGTCGAGCCTTTTTTAGATATCGCCTACGATATTGGAACCCCGTGACAATTCCCAACTCTCAGCGCAGATCAGGCACGTGCAATCCCCTGGTACAACTCTTCTCTGTGGGTCTTCAGTCTCTCAAGCTCATTTTGAGCCTCCTCGATCTTTCTTTGGGCAGCCTTTGACTCCGGTGGCAAGAGGGTATACGCCTTTACCTGGCTGTTTAAGCCTCGGACATGTTCCTGAATTTCCAAAACCTCATTCTCCAGCTCGACTAACGACTCAACAGAATGCTTTGGTTGGTTTCTCCGATAGGCGTTCTGTAATAAGGATTGATTAGCTGTCTTGTCTAAGACCATCGGAATATCTGCAAGTCTACCTGAAGCGATACAGCCCGGTCCTTGTACTCGGTAGACTTTTGTTGCAAGATTTTGATGGTCCTCGTCCATTCTGTTAGCTTGGATGGGAGATCTTTTGGAGGTTCGTAGGAATTGCTGTTGGGAATGCCATCGAATCAGTAACGATGGTAATTCCGATGACAGAACTGACGTATGAGAATGGTGGACCTTTGGTATTTGAGCAGGGATTCCTGCGCTTCTTCGATATTGGTGACGAGGTTTCTCAGAATCTGCTCTTCAGGTAGTATTGAGTGTTCGACGTCGCATTCCTCCTTCGTCAGGTACAACAAAGCTTCTCGGGTTCTGGGCGAAACGAAAGACAGGCAGGTAGCTGTTAATAATGGCAGCGATCTAGTTTGCGAGCCTGGAGAACTAACTGGGGGATGCTTCCGGAATCGACTCCGAGCTTGACACAAGCACCAGCTACAGAATCCAGAGCCTTGCTAGCATCTCTGTTCAAGCCTTCCCGGATGCGAAGGATTTTGTCGTCAGGCCGCTTGGATTTGCTTGTGCTGTTGAGAATATTCTGCTTAAATTCGAGACGCAATGTTCTTTCCTCGTCGGCAGCTTCGTTCGCAGTGGCAAGAGCTGTGAGGACCTTGAGGGTATCCGCGTTTCTCTCGAAGGGTGGTACCGGCCGCGGGTGGTATTTGTGCAGCAGCCACTGGTCGACGTAGTTCCACTCCTTGGCTGGAGAGTGATGATAGATGTCAACGCGACATGTCTCGGTGGAGGAGAGGGGAGGAGTCATACCTTGATGCTGTTGCTGGCGGGCGAGGGAGGGCGAGAAGACGGCCGAGCTGGCCCAGTCGTCGTCGAGATGGTCCATGATGATGAATCGAGTTTGGTTTGACAGCGATGGGCCAACTTGGCTAAATTAAGCCGCAAACACCGCAGCAAACATCGAAACACAAAACACCACTTGGCCACAACCCAAATCTTATAAACTGGCCTCTTCGGCCGTCGACTCGGCCAGCTGACATCAACAACCTCATCAATTCACTATAATCTGTCTCCACGCTCTTCGTCGGCCGTCTTCCAAAATGCGCTTGTCATCGTCCAATCGCTCTGCTTTGGCTGCGGCCATCGTCTGCTTCATGCTCTCCATTTCCGTCCCTGTCGCCGCTGTCGATGTTCCGACAGATGTCCCCGTCAAGTCTCTCGTCGATTCCGCCAATACCCTCCTCGCCAGCGGCCAGTCAAACGACGCACTCCAGTTTTTCGATGTCGCCATCGCAAGGGAACCCTCCAACTATCTCACAATCTTCAAACGGGGTACCGCTTACCTATCCCTCGGTCGAACATCCCGCGCTATCGATGACTTCAACAAGGTATTGGAGATGAAGCCGGACTTTGAAGGTGCCCTGCTACAGCGCGCAAAGATTAAACTCAGATCCGGCGATTGGTCCGGTGCAAAGGACGACTTCAAAGCTTGCCCCAGTGACAGAAGCACCGAATTGGCCGATGTTGATAGGGCTGAGGAATTCGTCAGGGAGGCTCATTACGCCTACCATCAAAAGGACTGGCAACGATGTACCGATTGGGCCTCAGAAGCCATCCGTATCGCACCGGGTATTCTCTCTCTGCGAGAAACGAGATACAAATGTAGAATTCAGAAAGGCGAAGTTCTAGAAGGTACGCTTTCCAAACCAGGAGCGAGCTAGCTCCCCCATGCAGTCTCACTAACAAAACTCTCCGGTTTTTAAAAGCAATTGGCGATTTGAATCACATCTCCACCCTCTCCACCGCTCTTACCGAACCCCACATCCTGATCGCCAACCTTCACTACTACTCTCTCAATGATTTCGACCGAGCGATGGCGCAGATCCGCAAATGCCTACACCTTGACCCGGACTCCAAACCTTGCAAAAAGCCATTCCGCCGCTTAAAATCCCTCAACAAATCGATCGCTAAAGCCATCGAGATGAAAGGCAGTCGTCAATTCCTCGGCGCCGCTAAAGTCCTCGTCGGAACAACCGAAGAACCCGGTGTTATCACAGAAATCAAAGACGACATAAAGACCCTCAAAGAAGAAGGTCTCTTAAACGATCAAACTCCAAACGAGCTCCTTTCTTTCCTTCTAGAGTTCGTATGCGAGGCGTACACCGACGGCAATAACGACAAGAGAGCTCGTACATTCTGTGCCGAAACCCTCACGCTTAACCCTAATTCTATCCCGGCCATCATCTCCAGCGCTAAGCGTCTGATGGACGAGGAATTGTTCGAGGAAGCGATCAGAGAGCTCAACCGTGCTAAAGAACTCGACGGCCAGAACTCCAAAGTTCAAGAGTATTTGCAACAAGCCCACGTTCTGCTAAAGCGCTCTAAGTCGAAGGACTACTACAAGATCCTCGGTGTCGACCGCGATGCAACCCAGAGACAGATCAAAACCCAATACAACAAGATGGTCCGACAGTACCACCCTGATAAGCTAAAATTGAGCGGGTTGACGAAAGAACAATCGGAGAGAAAGATGGAAGCTATCAACGAAGCTTATGAAGTGCTTAGAGACGAGGAACTAAGAACCAGATTTGACAAGTATGTCCTCACCCTCATCTTGTATATCCGTACCGTTTCAAGAAATCGCAGATGCTAATGCTTAACTTTTTATAGTGGCGACGACCCGAACGACCAGACCCAGCGGCCGTTCCAGCAAGGCGGCCCTTTTGGCGGTGGTGGCCAGCCCTTCTTCTTCAATCCGGGCCAGGGCGGCTTCCCAGGTGGTGGTGGCTTCCCTGGAGGCGGCGGCAATGGCTTCAAATTCCAGTTCCATCATCATTGATCTTACGTGGGATTCTTTCTTGATTCCGGTATTATAATTCACATGTACAGCTCTTTGATATAAATTTTCAACCATTTTTAGGTTAAGCAAAGCTACTTCCAGGAACTAGGTTGTTCCTCTTTGATTCAGGACCCACAAAATTGATGGGCGGGGTTTATAGGCGCATAGATGCTATTCGATTGAATTTTTTTTTTTTTTGGAGGGTAGTAGTTGGCGATTGGCCTCAGGGTCACGAGACCACTCAGGGTTGGATCTTATATTTCTGTTTCGTTTTATGCTTCTTTTTGATTTTTTCCATGTTTACCATTATCTGATCTACTAATTCGAGTCGGCAATCTTTCTTACGGGATTTCTTCTGTACATATCTGTCCCTTTTCTTGCGATCCGGGTTTTCTTCTTTCTTATTACCGGAAAAGCTCGTTTTTAGGGGATAGACGGGTAGACCACAAGAATACTAGCACTTGCTTCATCTAGCTGTGCGTACATATAAGTGTTTGCCCTATAACTCGATGGCTCGGTTCCTCGCAGCTCAAGTCTCGGAACATATATCTCCACAATGAGATTTTACAGCTTGATAATGTAAGGTAAAACCGGAACAAAATAAAGATGACATATATATTATAGACCCATAACCCGACCCGTTCAACCATCCAGAGCCCCGATTTGCTCCAATTTCCTCTCGACTTTTAATTTATTCAGCAGTTCGATAGCCTTTTCAATTGGCAGCAGCTTTCCTCTATGTTGGGTGCTTTGGTCATCTCTGTCTCTTACATTTACCGCTCGGTTCTGGGCTTCATCAGCACCAACCACTACAATTGGAAAATATTTGTTAGTCATCACCTATTGGGGTCGTATAAAGACTGAATAGTGGAAAAAGAGAGTAAGCATACCAAAGGTGAAGTTATATTGGTGCATCTGCGCCTGCAGGATCTTCTTCTTCATGGTATTGCCACTAATATCAACATCGACATAGAATCCCGCGGCGTGGAATATCTTCTTCAGCTCGATGACATAGTCGTTGTTCGCAGGTGTAACGGGCAAGATCAAGATTTGTCGAGGGCTCAACCAGAATGGCCATTTACCAGCAAAGTGCTCTGTGAGGATGGCGGTGAATCGTTCAAAGCTGCCGTAGATGGCACGGTGGAGCATAACCGGTCTCTCGTACACACTGACTTCTTCACCTGCCTCATTCTTGGATGACTTGCCGGTGTTGAAGCGGAGATTGAATTGCTGCGGAAGTTGGAAGTCGAGTTGGATAGTCGCGCACTGGAATTCACGGCGGAGGGCATCGGAGATGGTGATATCGATCTTGGGGCCGTAGAATGCGCCGTCGCCGGGGTTCAATTCCCACTTGCCACCGCTTTCGGTGGAGAAAGCATCCAAGGCCTTGGTGAGTTGGGCCTCAGCGTTGTTCCAAGTCTCGATTTGTCCCAAAAATTTATCTGGCCTGGTGGACAGGTTTAACTTGAAGGTGAAACCAAGCTTGCCATAGACAGTTTTAAGGAAGTCGAACAGGCCCATTATCTCATCCATAACCTGGTCGCTCGTACAGAAGATATGTGTATCGTCTTGCTGGAATCTTCTGACTCTGGTCAATCCCGTTAAAGCACCGGATGCCTCATTTCTGTGGAGAACACCAAAATCTGCCACTCTCCATGGCAGTTCACGGTAGCTTCGCTCGCGATGACCAAAGATGACGCAGTGTCCGGGGCAGTTCATGGGCTTCAATCCAAACTTCTCCTTGTCGACATCGAAGATGAACATGTCCTCGGAATAATTTTGCCAATGACCAGAGGTCTTCCAAAGTTCGGAGTTGAACATGTTGGGAGTGATGACCTCGTCGTATCCGCGGTTCCAGTACTCCTCTCGAAGGAAGGCCATGAGGGTGTTGTATATTCTAGTTCCATGAGGTAAGAAGAAGGCGGACCCAGGACTGATAGGGTCAAAGAAAAACAGCTCCTGTTCCTTTCCAATCTTACGATGATCTCTCTTTGCAGCTTCTTCCAGATATTTTTTGTGTTCGTCCATGAGCTTCTTGTCTGGGAAACTGACACCATAGATGCGCTGCAAAGTCTCGTTGGCAGGGTCGCCGAGGAAGTAACAGGAAGAGTGCTATGCGGTTTCGTCAAGGTCAGATATAGTTTCCCCAGCGCATTATACGTAATGGATAATTTTCTGACCTTCATAACGGCGAATGCCTTTATCCTTCCGGTATTTGGAATGTGTGGTCCAACGCAAAGATCGATCAAGGGACCACATCTGTAGACGGTGGAACTGGTGCCATCTGGGATTTTAGAAGAGATGAGGACCTGCTTGAACTTGTTGTGTTTAAACATTTCGAGGAGGTTTTCCTTGGAGACGACCAGTCGCTCGAACGGTTGCTTCTCTTTGATGATCTTGCCTGCGATGGTTTCGAGAGGCCTTATGTCATCTGGTTTGACGGCCCTTTTGGAAAGTCAGAAGCTAGCGTGCGGTATATGAACTCGAAGGATAGAACTATGACTTACTGGTTATCTTCAGCCATGCCCATCTCGTAGAAGAAACCGTCATCGGTCGGAGGCCCCAAACAGAGATGGCAGCCGAAGTGTCGCTCAGCAGCTTCACCGAGAACGTGGGCACTCGAATGCCAAAATACCTTCTTGGCTGCGGAAAGTTAGTGTCCAAACACGACCCCCTAAATACGGCTGTTGTTTACGAGCGGGATATAATCACCCTCGATGTCCTCAAAATCGAGCAATTCGACAGTGCAGTCTTTCTCTAGCGGACGAGGAAGATCCCACAGCACACCGTCAACCTTGGAAATGACGGACTTGTCGGCGACACCCTTGCCGGCTTCGATAGCGATTTTCAATGGAGAGGTGACCCATGATTCGCCAACCAAAGTGGTGTTATCGGGCAAGATGGTGATGGTGATCTTCTCTCTGGGTTTGGTAGCGCATTCGGCATCGTAGTCGGCCTTGAGCTTTTCGAAGAGTTGTATACGATGGTCGATGTATTGCGGCGGAGGGTCCAGCTGGATTCCATTAGCATTCTAATTCGATAAGATGATACATTGTAGAAGTAGAAGAAGAAGAAGAAGATGATGATGGAAAGATGGAAAGTACCTCCAATGGAACAGCTGGGCCAGCTGGGGCAGCAGCTTTCTTTGGCTTCTCCTTCTTCTCGCCCCTTGGCTTAGATGGACCGGCAGCGGATTCAGAGCCAATGCTGACCTGCTTGACCTTATCGACAACGTCCTTGACGGCATCCATGCTGGGCGAAGGAAATCTAGTAAGTGGCGAAAGGGTCAATTGGTTACGAAGATGGGTAAGTGTGTCGATGTGGGTTCGAAGCGTGAGTCAACTGAACGAACGATCTGTTAATTAATTAATTGATTAATTGAGTTGGCGGAGCCCCACCAAACACCGCCCGCCTTTTTTCTTTTCTGTTCGGCGTTTAATTTCTGCCCCGCTCCACCGCACCGCATTGTCGGCCCTCAAAAATCTAACCTCGTCGCGGCAATCAAGTTACAGATAAGCTCGAAGCCAAAATAGCGACCGACCAGACGTCCGACTTTCGGGCGAGGCTGGCGAGGGCAGCGGCCTTGGTCCTAACATTCGGGCATGTCCACGCGCTAGGAAACTCGGCTGTCGGGAACGACGGACAAAAAAACAAGAAGAAGAAAAGAAAGAAAGTATCGGACAGAACAAGACTTCTACATACTTCCTCCGCATATATAAATATTTAATATAGCTTTTATCGGTCGCATCTGTATCGTTCGCACTGAAATGGAGGCCAGCTGAAGCTCTTATATCCTATCCAACCGCTATCACCATCATCATCACCATCATCATCATCATCGTGATCTATAATATATATATCCTGCTGTGCTACCCACACTGCACCGGTGTCCACCTCGCCCGCCATGTCCACCGGCGGTTCTTCTTCCAGCATAAATACCGCCCACCGCATCCCGAGCTCCCCGGCCATCGCAAACGCCATCGACAGGTCCGCCCCAAACTTCACTCCCGCCGTCGAAACCGACGAAACCTCCTACTTCGACACCAACCCACCCCCGCCCGACCTCGACCACTTCTCCCGCATAACCGAGGAATTTGTCAAACTCCATTGCGCCCATCAGCGAAGAGTCGTCCTCGTTACATCCGGCGGTACCACCGTACCCTTAGAAAACCAGACCGTTCGCTTCATCGATAACTTTTCCGCCGGAACCAGAGGTGCCACCAGCGCCGAGTACTTTTTGGAAGCCGGATATGCCGTCATATTCTTACATCGACAATTCAGTCTTCTACCTTACAGTCGGCACTACAGCCATTCCACCGATTGCTTCCTGGACTTCCTGTCCGAAGCTTCACCCGCAGATGGAGCCTCTGGCAAGAGCTCCATCGTCGCCAGGGAGGAGTACACTGCCAAGATGCTGTCCGTCTTGAGAAAGTACAAGCATGCCAAACGGGAAAGGCTATTGCTCTTGCTTCCATTTACAACCATAACGTCTTACCTCTTTCTTCTGAGAGAACTGGCGACCAAGATGCAGCCGTTGGGAGGAAAGGCTCTTTTCTACCTGGCTGCTGCTGTCAGCGATTTTTTCGTCCCGCGAGAGAGGATGGCCGAACACAAAATTCAAAGTGGCGAGTTCGCCGAAAAGGATGGTGAAATGGAGCTCATCAATCCAGCTGCACCAGGTGCCGGAAAGAAGCTGATCGTCGATTTGGATCCTGTCCCGAAGTTCCTGAAGAGGCTGGTAGAATCCTGGGCACCCGCAGCAATGATCGTTTCATTCAAGGTACCATCCATCTCAGAAATCGACATTTTGGCAAAAACCCTTTTACTAACTACTTGACTAGCTAGAAACGGACAAAAAGCTTCTCCTCACAAAGTGCCGGCTTGCTTTGAAACGCTACTCGCACCACCTCGTTATCGGGAATCTGCTGCAAACTCGAAAGTACGAGGTAGTCTTCGTCGACCCGGAGTCTACTTATTGGATTAGATTGCCCCAGAATACCGAAGAAGAAACAAACGGCAAGTTCGCCAGCAAGCAAGACACCGAAATTGAGGCTTTGATCGTTCCTGAGGTGGTACGAAGACACGGTGCGCTGATTTGGGACGTTGTGGCAGCGACAAGAGCGTCTGTTGGAAGTATAGCCGATTGATCAAGCAATGACTATTTTGAGACACCTCGCTTGTCTTGGTAAAGAGAGCGAGCGTTCTTTTATTATCTATCTTATGTTATTTATTTATTTTCAGTCTTAATCCCGTCTTATAGCACTTGCGGTAACAGGGTATAGATTGTCTTTATTCGTGTGTTTTTATTATATTCTTGTTATTATTCTCATTATCTTCGTAGATAATTCAGTCGCACGAGATTGTACATTATTTAATTTTAATAACAATCTTTATCCATAATATTAAATATTTGCAGCAGCCGAATCGAATCCTACCATCAAATTTGGTACTTTGGTCTGGTAGCTAATTTAGGCGCGCTAATCGCTGACCGATGTCTTGGCGTTCCACTTTTTCGAAAGATCAAAAAATTTTTGTGGTTCAAAATCAAGTCGAATCGCTATTCTAAACTACCCACGGTTCGCAACCTTCGACACCTGCGCCTCAACCATTGACCACTCACATACTCGTCGATCTAACATCGCGTGTTCCTATCGACCTTCGATATCAATATTTCCCGCTACTTGATATTATAACCATGAGTTTTAGAGGTGGAAGAGGAGGCGCTCCCCGAGGTAGAGGCGGATATGGAGGAGGTGGTGGTGGTGGTGGCGGCGGCAGAGGTGGCGGCGGTTCCTTCAGAGGTACTTTTCGAGGCTTCTGACTTATGTACATGATACCCGAAGCTAATTCGTGTCAATTGATAGGTGGAAGGGGTGGTGCTCCGCAGTCATTCGGTCCCCCGGATCAGGTTTTCGGTAGGCTCTCCTCGTGACTTTACCCAGGAAACGGAATAAGAACACACAAGTTACTAATATGAAATGTTATCTTAGAAATGGGAACCTTTGTCCATGCGTCCGAAGGCGAGATGGTGTGCGAGTCCATAAACACTAAGATACCATACTTCAATGCGCCGATATATCTCGAGAACAAGGTAACCCGAACACTCCACGCCACTACTACAAAAACAGCTCCGTGATGCTGATTTTGCTTCGTTGCTTTCCAGTCCGCCGTTGGCAAAGTCGATGAAGTTCTTGGTCCGATCAATCAAGTCTACTTTACTATAAAACCACAAGACGGAGTCGTCGCAACATCATTCAAGAAGGGAGATAAATTTTATATCGGTGGCGACAAATTATTACCGTTAGAAAAGTAATCATGAGACACCTGAATAGCACTTTTACACTTGTTCCGAAGATATTAACAACCACTCGTCTTCAGGTTCTTGCCGAAGCCCAAAGGGCCTCCAGGTTCGAAACCAAAGGGAATTGCAAAGAGGGGTGCTGCTGGCGGAAGAGGCGGTCCGAGGGGCTTTGCACGAGGTGGTGCACGCGGTAGAGGGGCACCGAGAGGCGGACGAGGTGGAGCTCCAGGCAGGGGAGGCTTTGGAGCACCAAGAGGTGGTGCAGGTGGCCGAGGACGCGGTATCGCGAGAGGTAGAGGGAGCGCACCAGCACGAGGTGGTTTCAGAGGAAGATTTTAATGCCCTTTAGAGCTCCAGTCTTCGCTATGATAAGCAGTATTCCATGTTCCATTGGTCAGTGCCGTGCAACGGTTATTACTTGGAATACTTGCTTATCTGGATGCTGGTGACGTTCGAGTGCCGTACATGCTACGTAGAGCTTGGGGGTTTTGGCGTTCTGGGTTATGTTTTCGGATTCATGCCGCCGTGTGGTCTAGTTTTAGTTGATGTTTCCTCCCAATATATTTGTACGATACAGAAGCTTCAAGTAGAATACCTAAGTATACCACAAAAGTCTCCAAATACTTCCACCAACTATTATTCAGTCCTTGACATATATATACCTAGGTATATACTTCATTTGCTGAGTTCAATTTATTTTTGACCTGGTCAACTGTCTTGAATTTCGTTGGTCGAGTGAGCACGCACATTTTCATTGGTCCGGCGCAACGTCGCCAAATTACAAAGTACACTCCACCCGATTTTTGGACTTTGATACTTGTACTTGACGCCTCCCCCCAACATAACACCTATCCAACTATCGTCATCCGCCCCCCCGTCCACCACTTCATATGACAGCATTGTCTAATTCCTTTCGATTGTATATATTTCCGGTCTAGACTTCGTGTTCGGCAACTATACCTCTGTCGTCGCTGTTCTGTATCACACCCAGCGCCTCCTCGCTCGCTCCCCCTACAGCTACACCCTCAAAAACCCCACCGTTAAATTCTCCGGCCGCGTGAAGGTCCTCTTCAGGTACCGTCTACCTACGCCGGTATTAATTAATCCGACCCGAGCTCTCCCGCAATACCCATCTACGAAATACTTTCGAATCCACAACCGCCCTGCTCTCCGAATGCCATCTTATTGATGCACCCTTCTCTGACACTGACATTTATTGTCTTTGTCGCTGGCTACATCACAGCACGATTCTCGCTCGTATCCCGCACTTTCGACTTTCTGGTCTTCGCCTGGGAGAACGGGGCATTCGTAGGCACTCCTTACTACGACTCCGACGAAGTACACAGGGCGGCTAATTGACCGCTTTATGATAGGGACGGGTGCTGAAAGGGTTGACTTTGTTGACTGTTTTGTATATTTTGATTATTGTCCCCCTGTATAAAATTGCAGCAAGGGAGACTAGGCTGGTACGCATATATGACTTCTTAAGTAGCTTTGAGGGGAGGGTAGATAACTAAGAATAATTCCAGCACTCACGCGCCAGCAGCGGTGGGATATCCGCCAGAGAGCAATTGAGGAGAAGGGGCAGCTTCTGAAAAAGTTGGATTGCTCGATATGGACTCCCCGCCGACTCTAATGCGGATATTCTGGCCATGCGGGCTACCTCGAAAGGAAAATCCAGGGTTGTTGGTGGGATGGCGGAACTCGGAGTTTGATATATTTGTGGTTGCTCTACTTAACGCGGACGATGTAAGGATATGCGATACTGTTCTTCAACGATAAAACGAAGTTTGGCATTTCTAACATTGAGTTTCTAGAGCAAAGCCATCGATCATGCACTACGAAACGGCGCGATATTCAAGAAACCGGTCGCATCTCTGACCAAACTCTTCCAGATGAGCAAACGGACTCGATTACATGTTCTCGGGACATTAAACGGGCCGCAACCAAAGAAGTTCGAGGCACGGCATATTCACGCTACGCTCACCGAAAGCTCGTTGTACCCCACGATATACTGCCCGAAAGAAACAGATATCACAATGCAGGTCATCATGTTTGAGATGCCGTCGCCGTGGCGAATGCAATACATGTCGTTGAATCCGATATCACTCGCGCTTGATGAGGAGATTTCGGTTGTGAAGGAAACGTCGCAAAAGGAGGCACAGTATGTACAACCGCTGCACGGGCAACTTTCGGACAAGATTCGGCTTCACTCGGTGCGACAACGTCCGTCAACAGTGAAAGAAGAGTCGCTGGATGCAATAATCGGACAGGTCAGTCCACTTCAGAGGGCTCGTACATATTAACGTCCAAATACGCTAACCTTGTCTTAATAGATCAATTGTTCTTGGGAAATGTCTACTCTTCTCAACGTCTCGTACCGGATAGGCCGGGCAAGGGGTATGAGCGTCGGTGAACGTGTTGTGGAAGAAGCGGCAAATCTATGGGACCGGGTGGTGAATATCCTGTGGGGAATAGTTCTCCTAGTGTACCCGCTACTCATCAGATTTTTCGTCGCGCTGCTCACGGTTCAGAGGGCGGCAAATGAGGTTGTACTTCGCCTTGTGGAGTGGAGACTGAAACCGGATTTTGCCGCTCTGAAGGATGTGTCTGCGACTGGTTAGTCTGGTCACCGCACCGTTTTTGTTTTGCAATGGCTGATGATTATAGCGCAACAGTTGGACATCAGGCTCCAGCAATTATGCTACTGGCCCACCCAGTATAAGAAGCTGAGGAAAGACAAGGGTGCTCTGGAGAGTGCCAACTCGGTCCATCCGGATTACATTCGGTTTTACAACAGTCTCTGGCTTGTTGCGAACGATGTGATTATTGGAATCGCACTGGGTACTTTCCTCATTGAAAATTCTTCTGGCGTGGCAGATTGGCTGGATGCCCTGCTGAGAACGTATACGATTGAAGGTTTGCACGAGACGATTTCCTGGCTGAGGAACAAACCTGCTGGTTTGAAGCTGAATCGAGAACTCGCGTTCTTTCTGGGAGATCTATTCTTATGGGTTGTCGACTATTGGGCTGGATCGATGGCGAGCGTACGGCCTCACCTTGCGAGACTCATATGGGTTATTGGATTTTCGAGTTTTGCCGGGGCTACGATGCCGATATCGATCTTCTCGGATTTGCTATCGATCTTGACACTACATATATACTCGTTTTACATTGCATCGGCTAGGATATACCACTGGCAGCTGACGACCATCATATCGCTGTTTCATCTGTTCAGGGGGAAGAAGCGCAACGTACTTCGCAACCGTATTGATTCATGCGACTATGACATTGACCAGTTGCTCGTGGGCACGATTCTATTCACGTTGTTATTCTTCCTGCTACCGACGGTGCTGGTGTATTACCTCACATTTGCGGTGGCGCGGATGATCATAATCGGGATCAAGGCTGGACTGGAGACGTTGCTGGCTTGTCTTAACCATTTTCCGCTGTTCGCATTGATGCTTCGAACGAAGGATGCGAAGAGGTTGCCTGGCGGGGTGCAGTTTGAGATGCTGGATATCGATAAGGTGCCAAGTGAAGGGAGACCGAAGGAGTGTGAGCATATATCTTACGTTATGCTGAAGGTAATTGGTGTTTCTTTTCTTTGTCCCGTTCGAGGTGTGATTTAGGAGAGCCAGAAAAAGGTGATACGCTGCTGACACATCGATGCTTTATGCGATAAACAGTCCGTACCGTTATCTTTTAGGGCAATGTTCCGTCAGTATTTCCAGCTTGGGGGGCGGTTGCGCAAACACTATATTTCACCGCGGGTATTACTCTGTTTGGTCACTGGACGCTTTGTAAGTTTTTACCTTTTCTTTGGTTGTTTTGTTTGCCTATTATTTTTAAATTGTGGCGGTGATCTACAATCGCGGGAGAGGTTTAATCTCAATTTTGATTAAAAGCAGAATGTTGTTCGTGAAATGAAACGGGACTGATAAGTTTTTTTCTTTCTTGTGGCTGGTGCACATGCAGGTTCCGCCAATTCATCGGAGAGATTTGTATTCGCTGCAGTATAGCATGTTGCCGGCGCAGAGGGGGAGTATTATGGACGTGTGGTATAATCTGATAGGTCCGCCGCAGAGTTTGCGGCAGATAAAATAGATGCATAGTTGTTGATATTTGTTAAGCTGTAGGTATATATACTAGTTATTTAAAAAGTTGTTCATATTGTAATATTTCTATAATTGCGACTGGACCAGGACTATTATAGTATGGTTTGTTAGTGTTTAGCTTGAACGTTGGTTGGTTGGTGGTCTGTGATTTGGATGCTTGGTTGCATAGCCACAGGTACAGACGAGCAAAGCTCGACTTGTCCTCGACTGACTAACCTTTGAGGGCACCAGCAGGGTGATGATCTGAAGGGGGCATGTGTGGGGTTTCAGGGGGGTTGTACGAGTATACGGCTTTGGGAAAGCTGTGCGGGCGATTAATATTCTGTCTCACGAATGGGAGGCCGATAACTAACTTATTTGTCTGAGGTCGCACGCAGGCAGAGTAAGCAGTAGCAGCGTCGAAACGGATTTTCGATAGCAGGGCTAATAGGAAGGCAGTTAGACAAGCGAACGGGACGTTTCAAGATAGTTCGATTGGCGTTTATGGCAACTGTTCGTTTTTTTTTCCTTCTCTCTCTCTCTCTTTCTTTCGTTCTTTCTCACAGCTTTGACCAGAGAAAGAAACAGCTGTGGCTGGAGAGGACGGACAGACAGTCGTTTACGATCAATATGAAACTGGAAGATCGGGGATACACTGCTGGTGCGTCCGGACCCGTTGTCGGATGGAGATGGATAATCAATCCTGTGAGCCAGCGCTAAAATAGAAAAATAAAATAAAATAAAATAAAAAGCAGCCAAGACGGATGGGACCAGGATGCGGGAAAAGGGGCCATCTCAAACACGCGAAATTGCAAAGTGCGCGCTGCTTGCTTCTTCCAATAGCCGGTCTCTCAGTCGCTGAGAGATTTTTGTCGTTTGTCTGGCAGATGCCGTGAGAAGCGGTGGACCATCCCTGTAGACGTCTACGTAACCTGACATGCGTGCATTCATGCACGCACAATCGGAGAGGTCGCTGGACCTGTGATTCGGATTAGACAGAATATACCGTATACTTTTATACTGGTATTATATTGCGGATTCAAATCGTGGCGATGGTGATATGAAGATGAACAGGACAGAGTGGGAAAAGAAGAAGAAGAAGAATATGTCCTTACTGCGACGCCGTCTGACGCATCGCGGGCGCAATTACCGTCAGCGCCAACCCGACGAAGAATATGAAGTCGAAGATGCTGTGGGTCGGGAAAAGAATTCAATTTCGTTTCGATCGGAGAGCGACGGGGCCTTTGATGCTATATATGAATTGAATGAATTCTAATATTCTCTGGTCAAGATGACGAGGCTGTGCGGTATGAGTATTGAGCATGCGTCCAGAATGATATGATATGTGTGTATCAGAATGCCAAAGTCGGAGTCGAGAATAGAATCGAATAGTAATTGGATTCAGAGTTGCATCCACTCCCATCCACTCTTCTATCATTACCATCACCATCACCTCCGTCATCACCACTTTCACCCAATCAGTGCAATCAACATCAACATCAACATCAACATCAACATCAACATCAACATCATCCGATACCGTACAACAGCAAAACGACAAAATATCGCCGTCGATTGTTACTGCTTCAATCCTAGTCTGGCCCTGCTGGCAAGTGCGTGCTTCGCAGTTGTGTGTGGCAGCCAATTTCCGGGCCTGCCTGTTTGTTTCTCCTTTCCTTCCTCTCCTCTCCTCGCATCCCTCCACTTTCCTTCCTTTTTCCGGCACTTGCTCGCCCGGTCAAAACCAAAGCGGACCCCCAAACTCTTCTTCTTCCTCGAACTCCTTCTCTTCCAACTTGGAACTGCTCTGCTCTCCACCTTCAACGCTCACCGCCAGTCACTCGCTCCAGTCTTTCAAAACCACAGGGTCCCAGCTGGTCTATCTCTGTACTTTCGTTAAAACATCACCACTCTCCTTTCCGAAAATCATTTTGTCCGCTCTAGTGTTTTTTCTGCTTTCCCGGCTATTAATCGTTTTAGTTTTGTCTGTTTCCCCTTTCGATTTCGTCAGCGGATTTTTTTTTTTTCCCTCTCACTCCTTCTCTTGGACCACCATCGGACAACAAAACCTCGGCCACGAACAATCCGAAAAAAAGGGAAAAGAGAAAGAAAGAACCTCTTCACACGACGACTCTCAACCAGGAAGATCAAAACTTCAAATAAAAGGGGATTCGAAACTGTAACGACGAGAGACGACTTGTTTGCTATTGTGAAGGATCGATAAAACGCTTAGAGGAAAAGGTACAAACAAGACATTCCGGAACGACAAAACCGTAAACAAGAGAGAGAAAAATACTCCGATCCAGTCCGACAGAACAAACCGACAGAATTAATTCCGCGTCGACGGTTGCAAACATCTTGGGAATATTTAATTTAATCAGAAAAGATCGATCGATCGAACGGAGGGACGTCTTGACTGAAAGGTACGTATGCGTTATTGTCGCACAAGAATCAACATTCGGGCGGCAGATCTCTCAACCCACATGGCTTCCACTCCGACCGACGACGACGTCGAATCCGACTCTCTTTCTCTCAATCGTTCTTCATGATGCTGACGTTTTCTACTCTTCCATAGATCCTTCTTTGTCGATATTGTTCGACATCCAAAAACCCTCCCTTTCTTCATACACTATTTTACGCATACGCATATCAAATATGCCTTCACTAAGAATAACCTTGGCCGCCGTACTGGCCCTCGGAGCAATCGCTCCCGTCCTCGCAGACGACCTTTCCGGCGCCCTCTGCTACGACAATTCCGGTGATCTCAAAAATATGGGTCCCAACACATATCAGACTCAAGGCCTATGTCACGACCAATGTTACGCGGCCGGCAAGGCTGTATGGGCCGTCACCAGAGGCTCCACCTGCTTCTGTGGTGATTATGAACCTTCCGACGGCAAAGTCGACCAGTCCGAATGTAGCATCAAATGTCAGGGCTATCCTCAACAAATCTGCGGTGGTACCAATGCTTGGTTGATCGGACTCACCGGACTCGTTCCACCAAAACCATCCAAATCAACCTCCTCGACCGATAGCTCGTCATCCACAGATTCACCCACCATTCAGACTGTTATCAAGACCGAGGCCCCCGTCACAGCTACGGCCGATCCTAACAGCACCGAAAAGCCATCCGGTAGTACGAACAAAGCCGGTGTCGCCGCTGGCGTCGTTGTCGGTGTTGTCGCTATAATTGCCCTAGGTGTCGGTGGCTTCCTTGTTGTCCGACGGAATAGGAGACGTCAGACCGAAGAAGAATACCGGGCCGCGGTCGCAGCCAAAGAATTCACCGCCTCCATCAGAAAACCACAGGCGGACAGCCGACTAGACCCAGTCATGCTACAGCACAGAAGACTCAGCGACGGTAGCATCGCTGACAACCAGGACTTCTCGAGGCGGATATTGAAGGTAGCGCCCCTCTGTCTCTGATAGTCCGAAAGTTTACTTACACCAATTTCATTAGGTCACAAACCCCGATGCATGATGAACAGATGACGAAAAAATAAATAAGAGTCTTGTGATTGTTCTTCGGTCTGCGTACAAATTTTATGAACCGTTAGAACCCTTTATATATCCGTTTCTGCCCGGGTGTGTGTTTTTTTGTTACATTGTCCTTCTAGCTACTGGAAGGGAAATAGATAGATGCGGTCTAAAATCTCTGGATTCTCTTGACGACACCTCGGAGAAGGTCTTTTGGTTCTGATTTTTTTTTTTGGATTTTTACTGACAGTTCATTTGTTTCTGCATGGCGTATACCCTTTTTTTTTCTTTTCTCTTCAAACCCTTCCTTCACCGCTGGCCTTACTTTTGTTTTATTTCCTTTGCGAAATGGATTCAAGCCTTTTTTCTTTATCTATTTACTTTTCTTTTTAGTGCTTATACATTAGCGATCTATTCTTCCTATTCCCCTTCAACCCCGATCATGACAATAACAATTGTCGCTATTGTATAATTCTCCTGTAAATTACCCTCCTATCTTCTAACAAAGGCCTTTGTTGACATCATGGATCTTGATCTCCTTACTTGGCCCCGTTTGATGATCGCAGGTAATGTGCATGTAGAGCTGCCGAGGACGCCATATCCATCCCATCCAGCTGGTTCCCCTCCTTCGAATCCCGCCAAAGTTTGCTCCTCTTCTCCTCTGGCCTCCGATCCATTCTACCTTGTTTCACAACATTTCTGTTTCACCCCCATTTATCATCTTGTAGTCTTACCATTCCGGAGTATCTAGACGGGGTTGTTTCTGTTTGTTTTTGGCTCTATAGATTAATTCTATCTCAGATAATAAGTTAAATTTTGTTCAAAGTTTACATCAATGACAGTGACAGCGACCAATTCTTATTCTACTTTCCTTAACCCCGATCGAGCATTCCTCGCCCAATGGCTTCCCGCTGTGGCTTTTTTCATTCACGCTTGTAAATTTCCACCCCACGCGCCCCTGCAGAGATCTAGATCTGTCAGACTAAAAAGGCTGCGCTTTACTGCAGGAGTGCGCTTGCATTTGCAGACTGCAGATGGGTTGGGCTAGTTTGAGCATTCTGACAGGAACAGGAAGTGCGGCCCTTTCCTGCGCCTAGCAGAAACCGAGCCCTAGTTAACTTGCAACGAAATAACTGCGCATGTCAGTACGGTGTGCACGAATTACCTCATGCCCTTTGCCTCCTCCTCCTGGCCCCTGAGCGCGAACCAAGATAGCCCTTGCATATCACCCCGAGCAATGCTCAAGCCGGTAGTTCCAACTCGGTTTGAGAAAGAGCTGAGTCCGATCGAGCCTTCAGCTAGCAGCTACGCTTCGGGTAAGCTTCGGGTAACCAACACTTCGGTTAGTGAGAAGAAAAAAAAAAATTACGAAGAGTGTGAAAGATACGCGATGGGTATTGAAATTAAAAAAAAAATAATTTAAGAATGAGCTGCTGTCATATGTATATCTTTCGGCCTGAAAAATAGAATTGTCCTCGTATCCGCGCTATATATATGTCGCGGTTGCTCTATTGGGAGGTTTAGATTCTGCGTTGCATTTGCAGTATTTTGTCGGGTTTAATTGCGAATGCAGCTTCTCAAGTAATTTATTTTAGATGGATATCAAGATGAAGAGATATTTGGGAAACTAGGTTGAACGGATTCAAATTGAAAATACAACATAGGAATTCGAATTACAATATGATGAACCAATGTCCAATGTGAGGTTAAAGGTCAATTTATTGAGCTTGTTCGGAATAATTAAAGTAGCCAGCCCATGCTGATACAATGATACTCGCAGTCGGAGGCCACACAGAGTTCTCGGGAGTCACGGTTTACGGCAGGAATTAGTAGACTGCTTTTGTGAATAAAGACTTCAATTCGTCACTTTGTCATATTACTTGCTTCGAAAGTTATAAAAGTTATATGACATAAATGGTAAAAAACAACTTTGAAGTGTTCGCGATATTGTGGTCGTATACATAGACGCATCGAAAAGGAAATAAGCAGAAACAAAAAAGCTAACTCGCAAAAATCGGAGATAGGAAAATCGTAGATGAAAGATCAAAAAAGAATCGAAAGATAGATGAGGTCATTAGTACGGAGGTAAAGTGTAAGAAAAAATAGACAAAATCCCAAAACTGATCCGAACGATATGCTAGAAGACAGGCTAGACCAAACCAACTGTGTGCTGTTTTCCAGAAGAAAGAAAGAAGACAAATATTAAAATGCTCGTAAGAAATATGCAAATGCCCCCAAAAGATGCAAAAAAAGGATTCTGGAAAAGGAAAATACCCTGATTGATGTACCCTTTCAACTTTTCTGTTGCCCATGAGACGAATACCCTTTTAAGATAACACCAAGCCTAAAATAGAAATGAACTCCGGCAAGATCGCAACTTAAGGAAAAATGCGTTGAATGCAGAATGTAGAAGCTCCACAAGGGTTTTTCAGTATTCGCCTTGTAGGTTTTGCCATAGTTGCATATCCAATACATCGCTTTCTTGCAGTAGCTCGGGCTTGATGAAATCGAATCCCTCGTCAGACATACCCAGGTCGAAGCCATGGTTCAAGGCATTTAGATTTGACAATGTCATGTCGCTATTCATATCTTTGCCGTTTCCAAAGAATGGGAATGCTGAACCAACATCACTTCCACCGGCTGTAGCTGACGATGTTTCTAGGTCGGGGAGGCCTAGTATTTCTCGGAGGTCAACCTGGTCCGCTGCTATTGCGGGGTTTGATAGACCCTCCCATTCAGGTGTGTTGAAGGCGCTGACGTATTTTCGGTGAAGAACGTCGATGTCGGGTGATCCCTCAGGAGTAAAGCTCGTGTCTTCGTCAAAAGAGCTCAATAGAGGGTCGCAGAATCCTAATCCGTTATCTTGTTTGTTATTGGATGCAGATGTATTTAATAGATCGCTCGGAGTCGATGGCGCTGAGTATGTAGGGGATGTAGCTGGAAGGGTGAAATCTCCTGGCCCGAACTCGGTGAACGAGTTCATTGGGACAGTTTCCAACCGCTCACGTTTTGCGCTTGTTATTTCCTCTTTCTCCTCTGCCTCCGAGGATACGTCTCGTTTGCGTTTTCCTGTTGTTGACGGTTGATTTTGTGCGATTTCTGGTACGGTTTCTAACAATTTTAGAACTGGCGAAGCTGGGTTTTCCCAGGTTTCATTGTCGTCGCATGCTGAGGGAGAAGAAGCACCGATTGAGGAGTCTGATGATACTGATGTGCCGGATCCTGAGGATGAACCTTCGGCTCCAGATGTACGTTTCTTGTTCCTTCGTCGCTTCTTAGGTGTCTCTGGCTCCCCTTCAACTTTGATCTTCTTCGGCCTTCCTCTCTTCACCACCTTCTTGACAATACCCTCAAAGGCGCCGATACACATACCTCGCTGTCTATGTCTTGTCAAAGCATCATGTCGAGCAAAACTATTGCCGCATTTACAGGGATAAGGCTTGATGCCGGTGTGTATCTTTGCGTGTCTCTTGAGGTCGTGTTGTCTTACGAAGCATTTCTTGCAGACCTCACATCTGAATTGGCGATCACCGAGATGGGTTTGCACGTGTGACTTGATATTTTCCTTACGGCCGAATCGCTTTTGACACTCGGGGAAAAGACAAACCCATTTGTTATCCTGTGGCTCTGGTCCGGAGATGTAGGCTGAGATTTCGTCATTAGAAATCCCGGATGCTCGTACAAAACCACCGGGTACCCTGGTTTCCTCGTCCAAGTCGTCGTCGCCTAGCTGGCCTGATTCAGAATCCATACCACCTTGTCGGGATGCTACCGTCTGCAAAGCGTAGTGCAGCTTGTCGACCGCTAAGACGTCGTCTATCGATTGCATTTTGGGGCTAGAAGGCATTGCTGGACTGTGTCCGGCACTGGAGCCTGAGGGAGAGAAATAGCTCTCTTCGTCCTCGTCGTCCTCGAATAAGCCTTCTTCTGGAAGTGTTATATGCGAGATAGCAGAGCTTTGAGGATGTGGCATTGGCGCCATATCGAAGGCATTTGTTGTGACCAATGGAGCAGAATTTGGTGGAGATGGTAGACTGGAAG
Source organism: Orbilia quercus (assembly GCA_036971405.1). Classification (NCBI taxonomy): domain Eukaryota; kingdom Fungi; phylum Ascomycota; class Orbiliomycetes; order Orbiliales; family Orbiliaceae; genus Orbilia; species Orbilia quercus. The sequence goes on from JAJTUE010000012.1 coordinate 144,967, forward strand.
TTGAGCCCATGTTGACGAAATACGAATCCATATTTCTGAAAGCTGGAGTTGTATCCACGGAGTGTCTCCTCATGTGGCTCTTGATTTTTTCGACTAGATCGGGTGGTGGTGGTATCGATCTTATGTTTGTTGATAGAGACGGAAATGCTCTTTTTGCTGGTTTTCTTGTAGATTCTGGTGATAGTATAAACTGGGTGTTTAGAGCTTGCTGGGAGATGTGCTGGGAGAACGCAGATGACTGCTGCGGCATTAGTCCCATGAAGGGGCTCCCTGGAGTCATTGCTACAAAGTCTGTAGTAAAAGTTAGCAAGATGTTCTTTAGTACGATGTTTCTGGCGACGCACTCATCCCATTCATTGCTCTTGACGTGATAGATTGGTTCAACTGAGGATTGCCGAGATCTTGAGTATTGGTGACTCCGCCAGTTACGTCCTGTAGAAAACCTTGGTGTAAGTTCACTTCAGACATGGATCTCTGTCTGGTGCTGAGATTATGTGCTACATTGCCTTCAGGTATTCTATTCTCTTGCAAGAAATTTGCAAATTTTCTACCCATGGTTGCTGCGTTTGGTGTGTTTTGGTATGATAGCCCATTGGGGTTGATCAAAAGATTTGGATCGTCCAAAAAGTTGACTGGCTGAGAGCGGTGTTTTCTATGTCTGGAAACGTGACCGGGTGCGATAGTCGGATACGGATGAAATTCTTGAGCGTAGTGTCTCTTTCTAGGCCGACTCTCAATATTTGAAACCCGTCGACGATGGGTTTGGACTGCTGGCGGAATGCTGGCGTTGGCCGGGCCGGTTTGGAATGCTGCGGTGGCCATTGCTGTATTCTGAGATTCTTGATTCTGGGTGGGCAGCATCTTTTTTCTTTGCTAGATCAATACAGTATTGATATGGAATAAACCTAGTTTTTGAATTCTGTTGTTAGAATCGGAGCGAGCATGGGTGGGAAAGTTGTGTGAATGCCATACCAAAGGGTTTATTATCTAAACAATAATATCCGGGAAGAGAAAAGTATTATTGGATGTAGTATGTCGCAGAATGCCTCAATTGACCAATAAAGGCAACTGATAGAGTTCTGGCCTAATCTTGTTGACAATTCCACGTTCAACGAAGAAGTGGACTTCGTATTTATCGTATAGCTATGATATATGATATATACGAGATGTTGTTTTCGAAGATTGTGTTGGCTGAGGTTGAAGTGATGATGATGATGATGGTGATGATGATGTGTATCCCTCACGACCAGAACCAGGAAACTCGCAGTGACGAGAATATGACCAAGAAGCAATAAAGCACTCAGTAATAGACCGTGCAGCAGCGATTCAAGTTTCCAGGTTTTGGAAAATCTGCTGGAGTCTGTTGTTTTCCTGTTAGTGTGGTTAGTCGTGGTATTTCAATTGGCTGGCTGGCTTCAAATATTTTGTGTTGTTTTTGCGGCTTCGGGTTTGTATCGAGAGCAACGGAAGGGCCGTGAGGGCAAGCGACGGATCGTTTTTTCTGCTGCTGAGAAGAGACCAGGCTCTGTTGAAGTTTCTCTTGGATCTTTTTTGTTCTGTCTCCGAGGGTGATATTGTTTCTTTGCGATTGAATTGGTTTTTATTTGGATTTTGGATTGTAGGCCCTGTCAATTGGGTGGTGCCGGGTGCGGCAGTGGGTGTGCCCTTGTTTACTTGTTTACGGTTGTATCGAGAGAGAGAGAGAGAGAACAAGCACTCGAAAGGCGATAGGTATGATTGTATGTAATGTTTTATGTTTCGCAAAGGCCAGTTCCACAGGAACGATGGTGATAGTGGACGGATAATATACGATAGTACAGTGTTTCTTCTTAGATGAAGAGAACTAAGAGAACTAAGAGAACAGAGAGAAAGAGAGAAAAGTCAAGACGTCAAAGAGCGCTTGTCATCCACTCATAAACTGAAAGAGCGATTGGGAGGTTGGTTCTAACTATTCCCTATGAGGAGGGGTGAAGGGATAGATAGACGGATGGTGGGAGGGAGATGATGGGGAAGAAGTAAGAGAAGAGGAGGATGAGATGGATGAGATGATAATAAAGCGAGCCCGGGTGGACGTATTATTGTCGTCAAGTTATTATTTTATTATTTTATTATTTCAACATGGCCGCAATGAGGCCCCGGTTAGTTAGTCAAGCACCACACCAATCCAATTCTTGACGACACTAGCCAGACGGACGACGACTACCCCGGCTGCTGCGGCGTAGGACCGTAACTGTGGATACTCTCGATCGCACTTCCAGCTTCTTCATCGTCGCCCAGGACACGAACCGTCGCGGAATCAGTCCTGCGATCCTCGGCCTCCTAAAAGGCTATCGCGACAACCTGACAGAACGCTGGCGGCCTGGACGTCGCCTCGAATGGCGATAATTGGGACTAGCTGAGCGAGCGCCAGCGGAAATATGCAAGTGTTAGATGCCACCAGGGCGGTTACCCCGGGGGCCCTCGAGATTCATTAATTTTCGCCAGATGACGCTTCGCGAAATTGGGGTTTGTCGTGCCAATGGATGCCGCAGCACCACGGGCGTCTGGTGGGGCAACGATGCCGTGCATACAAACAGACAGGCCGCGGGCGTTGTCATGGCACGCTTTCCCCCTTTAGTCTAGCGCCCTGCGTTGCATCTCTTGGCGGTCGTCGACAGATAAGGCTCATCACATGATATTCGATCGAGTAGTAGCTCGAGCTAGGGCTACCGAAAACCCTACATCTAATCTAATCTTATATCCCACACACACACACACACACAACACACCAAGCTTACCAACGCCAGCTGGCCAAGCTTAGAAATCTTCAATCTCGAAAAGAAGGAAAAGGAAGCGCCTACGTCGAACCTCCTCTCCCTCCTTCTTCCCCTTCCACCACCATCAACCAAAAACATCGAAGGTAAGCTATCTGTTCCACCCCATCCGCTCATACAATTGCCCGTATACTTCTATCGTGTGAACTATCATCCACCTTATTCCTATCATTCGCACCTGTGAAAGTTTTATATATCGCTGACATGATGCTTCCCCTCCCTCCTCAGACGCAATTACATTGCTGAGACCGCTTTTTGGTTTTAACGTTCCGTTTTCTCACGACCTTTTCTTTCTTCAAGATACTCGCTTGGTGAGGCGCAGTCAGCAACCATGCAAATCTTCGTCAAGACCCTCACGGGCAAGACCATTACCCTCGAGGTTGAATCCTCGGACACCATCGACAACGTCAAGGCCAAGATCCAAGACAAAGAGGGTATCCCCCCAGACCAACAACGTCTTATCTTCGCCGGCAAGCAGCTCGAGGATGGTCGCACTTTGAGCGACTACAACATCCAGAAGGAATCCACCCTCCATCTGGTCCTCCGTCTGCGTGGTGGTGCTAAGAAGAGAAAGAAGAAGGTGTACACCACCCCAAAGAAGATCAAGCACAAGAGGAAGAAGACCAAGTTGGCCGTCCTCAAGTACTACAAGGTTGACAGCGACGGAAAGATCGAGCGATTGAGGAGGGAGTGCCCCACCGAGACTGTGAGTAAACATTCTGCCCGAGAAACACCAAAAATATATTTTTCAACACTAACTCGATTCTCTTCAAAACACAGTGCGGTGCCGGTGTTTTCATGGCAGCCATGTCGAACCGCCAATACTGCGGTCGTTGCCATCTCACCTATGTCTTCGACTCTTAAATTTTCCCGCCAAAGTCGCCACTTCCTTTGATTCCTTCCTCGCATTCCTACAATACCACATCGGGCATTCCTTCCGCAATTTTTCCATTTATAATCACTATTCCAACTAAAGATCACCCACGCGACCTTCTTTCACCTTCCTTAAATTTCCCCCAGGAAAAACCTTTAGCTAGGTTGGTGGGGCAATATACGATGGCACGGGGATGGTAGCGCTAGAGCTAGTCATGACGTGAATGTGAGGAGCACCCGGGGGGATGAACCTGTTACATATTTTCTTCATTCCTGTATCATATATATTACAAACCTTTTTAGGAATAAAATGGGAGCTGCCTTGAAATATTCCAAATTCCTTTTTCGTTACGTAGCGGCAACAAGTGAGAATGTGATATATAAAGTAACGGGTCGATGGCTGAACTTTGAAATTGCAACAATTTCAGGTCCTCGAATGAAAATGCTATTGTGACGGAATCCAACAGACGCTGTCATATAATTACGAAAGCTCAAATTTGCTCAATATAGGAATCTAGCTAACGATTTTTGCATAACTCCTAATTATTATATCATGTCACCGGTAGAATCAATATATTGGCATCGCCGCCGAACATTCCAAAAAGAAAAAAACCTAAAATGGTGAACTTGCGCCCGAACTCCAACATCATTACTATAATATCTTACAAAATACTATTATATACACATCCCAAGATGGTACTCGGTCCTACAATGCCAATTCTTTAACTTGAGTGGCGTGCTCAAGCGTCAACCCGTCATCTTGGCTCCACCTACTAACCCGACCCAGGAACAATCTCACCGCCTTTTCAAGGCTCTGATCCAACCCGCCCTCTGTACTCTTATTCTTGCCAAGGATATCGCACAAGAGAATTACGAATCCGTTATATAAATCCTTCTTATCGCTCGATTTAGCCCTAGCCTCACCGAATCTCTTGAAGGCTACCTTCAACGCCGCGGGGAAGCTTGGATCGGTGACCGGTACGCCAACCAACGATTCTCTGATATGGCAGAGCAAAGCACCGGCGTCCGTCGGATAGGTTGTCATGAGGTGCACGTCCACATGCGCTAACAGCCGTCGCTGACACTCCAGGGCCGTGAATTTTTCGAATAGCGTGAAAAACGATATAGGGAGAGACGAGTCGTCGGGGATCGCAGAGATAGCTTCGTCAAATATAATTATCGGGATGACACCCTCCAAGACATCTTTATTAGCCTGCTCCATGATCTGTCTCTTCAATGTCTCGTTCTCTTTCGGCTCCGGGTCTGCTTCTTCTGATGTGCCGTTGAGCTCAGCCTCCGTTATGGAGGGCAGGGTGATCTCGTCACCTTCTAGCGTGACGCTGGAGTCCTCTTCGATATCGTCAAATGTGAGACCGTTGGGGTCTGGCGCATCGTCATCATCTTCTGTGCCTAATATCCGAACGGTGTTCGCGACGACATTGCCGACGAAGACGCACTCGAATTTGGCGTACTCGATCCACAGTTCTTTGGAGCGTTTGCAGAACCTCAGCCCCCTCTGCATATATTTCCTCGCTTCAGGCATGCTGCCGTTATCATCCATTGCGATCTTGGCAGCGTATATCCATAAATCGGCCTTAGTGGGATGTAATTTGAGGAAGCTATCCATTTCTTTTCTTAGCAGACCGTACGACTTTTGCGAGCGACAATACTCGATGTATGTTCTCCAGAGCTGGACGTCACCGTGGAACTTGCGAGTGGCACGTTTGAAGATGAAGAGGATGCGGCGAGAGCCTAGATGGTTCGACATGCCCTTCATGCGAATGCTGAGCCGCTTTACACGCTTCTGCCGGAGCGCATCGAGGTTCATCTCGTAGGTTGCGTAGGAAAGGTAGTCAGCCGGCTTGCAGCGCGCCGCGGCGATGCGGTGTTCATAGTGTGAGCGTTTTCGCGAGATGGATTGGATTTCTTCCTGATCGGGATGAGAAATGTTAGAATTTTAGGATCGAGGACCTTTTAGAGATATAAGTCGAATAGAGACACGGGCTGGGAATGGTGTACAGACTTTAGTGAATATCTTTTTGCGCTCGAGCTCCTGGAGTTCGGGAATACCCTGCTCGAGGTAGAAGCGGGCTCGGTCGGACATGATTGCGAATTAATTGAAGGAGCATTCGCGAAGAGGTGAGTCCGAGGTAATATGGGGAGGACGGGTCGCAGACGGGTGGCTATAGAACTTTGCGATCGGACATGTTGAATCGAGCGTGGTGAAGCATGAAGTTGGTTTGACCGATGTTGAATTGAAGCCAAATTGAATTTCGGCAGCAGGAGAAAAAAAAAAGAGCAGGGTTTCCAAAAGCGGTTTAGTCGCAGCCAAGGCCGGCTTTGCATCACAACGGCATCTCAACACAACAACACCACAACACATCGACCGTTCCTATAACGCTGCGTAGCCCTATCTTGCACTTGTACTTGGTTTTGTGTATTCCATATTTGCAATATTTGATTTCATTTCGTATATTCGGATTTATTCGATGCCGAATTTAATTGACCACCGTTCTGTGGAGTGACATGCCGATCCAAGCTCTCTTGAATGCGCCGAGCGGCCCAGGCGAGCGTTTTTTTAACCACAAACTGGCCCATTGGTTGGGGATTAAAGCCTGTGTTCGGTCGCATGATCGTACATTGCGAACGTACGAAGCTGTTTGGCCCGGCCGACTGTTCCGAGATAAGACTGACGAAATCATCAAACATTAAAACAGTTCGCGATCCTGACAAAATATTCTGTCCGAAGATCAAGCTATTCGGCTGGAGTGGCTGCTTTTCCTGCCGTTTCCGCACACTACCGAACGAGCTCATCTTTGAGCGACCGGCTCGGGAACCGAGGATGATAATCTCGCGACTGCCATGTGCGCATTCGTCCACGATGCACTGCAAGTGAGTGAATCTGCGATGCCGGAGATCTCGAGGCCGTAGATGCGGGATGGAGCACTTTTCCAGGCGACCGGGATATCTCTCTTTCGTTCTCCGCCAATGTCGTGAAGTATGCTGCTGTCTGCTGGTAAAATGCCGGGCCAAGCCGCTGACATGAGAACATATGCCAGGAGGCCTGGCTCAAACTTAGAAGCAATTTTGGTGGGTTCGGCAGCGGGCAATTAATTACAGTTAATACTCTCCTTCTTTTCCTCCTCGACAGCGTCCTCCTTATTACTTAGTCCCTTCTTGTTTGTTTCAATTTTCCTTCCTTCGCGTCCACCGCACCAAATTTAAATTTCCCCGCCATCTTTAACGGCGTCAGTCGCTACCACGGGAGGCATGAAGGACAAGGACGGGAACACGCTGGTCACCGTAAGTCTGCCCTTCACAGTGGATCTCGAGCTAACCCGTGGCGCCAGTCTTGGGTGCTTGCTTGCGTGTGCACTCTGCTGATGATGTCTCTCGCGCGTGTGACAGCTCAATGGGAAATACATATCACATACGCACACCGTTCTCGCTTACCGTAAGAGCCTCTCTCTCAACCTCAACCTTGTCAAAAATGCTGTCATGGCTGTCGCTATTACCCGGACGCGATTGGGATAGGGCTAATCTGTTGCTCGTTCGATAGTGGGATTCATCGGTGCTCTCATCGTTGGACTGTACGAGGCCTCCTTATCCGTCAACCTGTGTGATAACCCTGGCTGACTGGGAACCCCACATCGTCAATCCAGGAACCTGCATTATCTTAAAATCGTCAAGAATGAATACTACGTGAGCCTCACGCGCAATATGATTTTTAGATAAGACCTTGCTATTAACGCTTGCACTCGAAATCTAGGGTTATCCGCAAGAATGGTTCCCCTCCGTATCGTCTACCATCGGTGATCGATACCCCGAACGATCCGTCTTTCAGATCTGCATCGCCTTGACGTCGGGTATGTCGCGACAGCCCTCTTTCCCCTGGAATTGACTAGTTGCTGATGCCCAGCACAGGACCTCGATTTCTCCTCGTCATCCTTTGGTATTACTTGACCGCTAGACCCGGTTCCACCCTGCCTAAATTCGTTGCCTTCACTGGCATCGCGCGAACACTGCTCTGCGGAGGCTGGGTCTACATCACCTCCACCGATGATCATAATTGGCACGACATCTTCATGATCTCGTACCTCGTCTTCACCCTACCGTGGACTCTCGGCTGCCTTGCGACCTCGCCTGTCAACGCCAAGGCTATAAAATATCGAAAAACCTTTGCCGGGCTGTTCTTTGGCACCCTAGTGCCCTTGATATACTACTTTATCCAACACAAAGTCCACAGGGTTCCCGGAGGTACGCTTTTCTTTGCTTTTAAAACTCACCAATTGAGCCGGAAATACCAGGACTCTAATCGACCGTCGCAGCTTACACAATATATGCGTTCCTCGAATGGTCGTTGATATTATATGACGTGGGATTTGATGCTGTTACTGCGCTTGACTTTGAAGGCTTTGAACTGCGTCTTGTTGACACTAAGGGTTTCAACAAAGGGTATGTGATGTAGATACACTTCCATGTCCCATCTCAATCCGATCACCCCGTCCTATTTTTTTTTTATCTTTAGAAGCCGTTATAGAAGCATTTTTACCAACAAGAATATACTCTAAAAGTGAAACTTTGGTGAGATATAGAACCACCCAGCTGGCAGACGTTTATGCCGAAGACTTAAAGTAAGCACAAATCCACATGCATTATCATATTATAAAACTTAGTGATGAGAGGGGTGTTGACGATCCATGGCAGGAAGGAGAAGCGGCCGCTGGCACAGGAGTTTACCAATGCCTTTTCATGGACCGCCATGATTGACACCTTGAGCGATGTCTACCTAGGAGTATGTTTCCAGTAGTTTGTCTAAGTCCACCCGATACTAACTATTAATAGTTCGCCTTTTGGTCCATCCTGACCGCACTAGGAGTCGTCGTTTGGTGTATGTGATATCCGTTCCTTGAAATCTTTAGGAAACAAGCTAATATTTCTATTAGACTTCCCTCTCTGGCACATGGGTATCTCCGGATTCGAAGTCGCCATCCTGGCAACCATATCTCCTTATCTCCTTAGCATAGGAAGCCTGCGAAAGGCTGTCTTTTCTAACCTTCAATTGGTTTACGCTGGATCGCTGGCTACTCTGGTCGCCTTTTTTGTCGTCACTCCTGAAGTTCGCCTCTTCTTAACCACGACGGGTTTGTTCTTTGCCTGTCTGGCGTGGGCAGCAAACTTCAGTCTTGATAGCACCACCAGCAACTTTGATGTCAAGTCATCGTCCTTCTCTCTTGGTCTCATCATGTCTAGCATCGCTAAGTTTGCAAACCACACCAACAACCCTATATGGCCGTTGTTGAACTCCGTAAACGGTGGATGGAATAAGATTGGGTTAGTTCTTGCTATTCTTGCCATCATCAGAACCCATTCTCGTCGACCAGTCGTACCTTCTGTGGACACAACAATGTACTCCGGGCGGGATGGTTCCCAATATCTCGCAGCTATCGGACTAGGTGGCCTCCTTTTCGCCTTGCATTCTCTGCTCTCAGATTCCAGCACCATGATTACATGGGTTTGGGACGGATACCCAGTCAAAGGTCCATTGGCTGCCCCCCACGGCGCATACACCATCCTTGCCATGGGTGGCGGGTTCCTCATCGGTCTTGCGAAGCAAGATCTTGCAACCAGCCCGCTTTTCTTCGTCGTCGGGTGCGTTGGAGCAGCCTTCCTGCAGTCGTTCCACGGCTGGTGGGGATTTTACGGTGCCCTCGTTCTTGCCGTCTATCTTATGGCTATCATACCATCCTTCATTCAGTCCTGCGCACGCTACCCTCCTGGAGCGACCTTCGGAACTGGATTCATGATATACAACGTTCTCGTTCTGGCTCACGTGTGGGTTGTCGCCTACGCCTTTGTTCCCGGAGGCTTCCTCCTTCGCGAACGGACATGGCTTGTCATGACCATCATGATGTCCTGCATCGGTGTCGGTTTATCGGTTATTCTAAAGAACTCTGGTGGCCCGGCTCCTAAATCCAGAGGCGGTTTTAGCGGTGCAAGACGGACGTCTAGATCGTATTTCGTGTACACACTCGCGGGCCTGGAACTTCTAGCCATCTCGGTCGCCTACCTGCGTTTCCCACGGTACGACTATAAACCATACCACGAAAAGGAAAAGATGATCACCGCAGGAATCTGGACTGTTCACTTCGCTCTCGACAACGACATGTGGTCATCGGAGCGTAGGATGCGAGATCTTATCAAAGAAATGGAACTCGATGTCGTCGGCCTTTTAGAGTCCGATTTACAGCGTATCATAATGGGCAACCGCGATATGACACAATTCCTCGCCGAGGATCTGGGCATGTATGCCGACTTTGGACCCGGTCCGAACAAGCATACCTGGGGCGCGGCATTACTCTCCAAATTCCCCATCGTGAACTCAACACATTATTTACTCCCATCCCCCGTCGGCGAACTGGCTCCAGCTATTCTCGCAACGCTGGATATGTACGGTACTATGGTTGACGTTCTCGTCTTCCACAGCGGCCAGGAAGAGGATGAGGAAGATCGTAGACTGCAGAGTTTGGGTATTAGCAAGCTTATGGGCGATAGCCCTCGGCCGCTGATCCTGCTGAGCTATTTGGTCACTAAACCGGAGGAGGGTAATTATCTTAATTACGTGAGCGAGGAGAGCAGGATGAAGGATATCGATGTGACGGATTGGGATCGGTGGTGCGAGTATATCCTGTACAGAGGGTTACACCGCGTGGGCTACGCAAGAGTTAGTCGGTCGTCTATCACAGACACCGAGCTTCAGGTATATTATCATCTTACCCTCTGAACCGTCGAGTTTCATTTGCTAATGTGTTTGTGTGTTTTTTTTTTTTTTTTTTAAAAAAGGTGGGCAAATTCCTCATCGACGGCAAGGAATCTTCGGAAGAACAGATCGATGAAGAACAAGTTCTGGAGGGATACCGCTTCCCGGAACAATTTAATGGTGACGGAGTGAGGGGCCATCAATATCATGTATTTGATAAACCAAGGTATGTCAGCTTTATTCCCGCTTCTACTCTTCATTATCGATCGCTAATCGGCGTTTTATGCAGGTATTTTATTTAATTTTAAACTTATGAGGTAGTGGTAGTATGTTTTGAACAGCTAATTTCTATGCGGATTCTGGCATTTATCCGCGATTGTATGTATATTGAAGATGAATCGAAACATATTTTATTTAATCAAACTCTTGAAGACATCTTCTTGTTGGAATTTCGTAAGCAATAGTTTTTGGCCGCCGTCATTGCAGCCGATACTATCTACATAGCTAGTAATATAATATATGATAAATGTAATGCAATTAGGGCCTTCACACTTAGTGACGAGGCTAGGAATAGGACCATTTTGACCAATTAAGGCACTGATTGAACTTTCGCTTGTGGAAAAGGCTAATAACTAGATAGATGTATATAAAATTAAGTAAACATAAAATTAATATATACATACTTTGTATCGGAAATATGTACAAGAGCCCCCTAATCCAGATTCTAGCATGCCCAATAACTACCTTGGAGGAAACTCCAGATTCTGCCTCCGATTTACCTCATAAAGATGAGCCTCCAGCTCCTGCAATCTCCGAAACACATCTTGCGCCTTTATATCGAACCCACTCCTCAGCAACCATCCAGTAAACGGCGCCAATTTTTTCATGAACAGCCTCGGCCCGTCGACATTCCACTCGACCGTTTGTATCGCATATTCGAACCTTTGGTAGGCAGCCTCGACATCGCCGCATACAGCGAGGGTGCTGATCGCCATCGCCTCGGCGTTCATAATCCAGTTTTCTTTGACCCGCTGACTAGCTTGCAGTTTATCCGCGTGGTGTTTTTGGAGGTAATCGTAGTCTACGATTACGATTCTTGTGAATTCGAGATCGCGGGTTTCGTACGCTGCTCGCAGGGCGGGAAAGACGTCGAGTATGCTTAGCGCGTGGAACAAGTAATCGAATTCGTAGCGTTCGTCCGGATCGATGGGTTTTTCGATTTCTGTGCCCCGTGCGAATTCCGTGAAGGTTACTTTCGCCTGCTTTTGGTAGTCAGGGAAGATGGATTGTCTACCACGTAGACCCGTGGCAAGTGCCAGCCAGCGGTACGCTTTCTTGAAGGTATTGTAGAAGCCTTGGGCTACGATAAGACGGAGGAAGAAGCGCTGGTTGAGGCGTGATATAATTTGGGGTTGGTATCGGCGGATATGCTGAAACTGTAGGTCTGCGAGAGCGAGAAGCTCTCCTACTGACGTGGGCGCAACCGGTGCTGCTGGGATGTTGTATTTCGGATGACTCGCATCTATCATTATTCCTGGGCCTTGTTGGGCTGCTGGTGCTTCTTCGTCTCCCTGGAGGCCCATTAGATCTGCCATATTATCCAAGTCGTCCTTCGCGATCTCTGAGGCGTCGGTGGATAGCTTTTCGTACATCGGAAGTCCGATGGCGACGGATTCCTCGTCTGAGGGGTTGACTTTTGCGACCATCAGAGCGCACAGGTAGTCTGAGATTAGCTCCTTCGTTGGCTTTAAGTTTGGCTTGCACATGATCTTATCGAAAAGTAGTGTCGTAGCATCGAGCCGGCCGGCTTTAGCGCAAGCTTTCATAAGAGCGCCAAAGAGAGCCGGACTGAACGGCAGATTCGTCTTGAGGTACTCGTTCGCCAAACCTAGCAGTTTGCCGTAGTAATCGGGTCGCATCTCATAGACTCTTGCCACGTATCCGTAAGTGTCGTAGTCAGGCGGTGGTGCGCCGTTAATTCTGTGTTTCATAGCTTGGAAGATATATTCTGCTTCCTCTGCCATCCCGCTGCCGGCGAATGTGTATAGTAAGGAGTTGTGGATAAATGTTGATTGAAGGGGATTGGAGGTAACGAATTGCTCGTAATTGTTGAACAAGGCGACGACAAGATCGTTTCTTCCGGTGGATCCATACAATTGCATCAAATTTCCATATGTCGGTTCGTCAAACCCGTAGAAGGATAGCTCGGGCATCAACTCTGTGAGCATCTTTATTTTTCCTGGAGAAACACGGCATTCTCTTTGGAGAGATTTGACCAAGAAAGAAGAGGATACGAAGATGTTGTCTACGGATATCGCAGCCGTCAGCACCGTTTTCACGGGTGATCGAGGAGGGTTGCCCTCGAAGAGTCAGGGAATGAGTTCATACTTTTCCTGCACTCGGCCAGAATACGCCGTACGTCCGAAGTTCTCCCTCTTTTACCGAGTTTGATGAGAAGTGGCTCAATCATCTGCCTTGTTACAGCCCGGGGATGACCTCCAAAGTATTTGATGACAGTATCCATACTATTCCACAAAGATCCACTTTCGACGATTCTGAAAAAGGCTTCAGAGTCCTCCGGTGCCAAGTTGTCCATGATTTCCGCGGTGACCGGTATCCTCGCCCAAGTTCCCGCTTTTCTAGCATGATCGAGTTCTCCCTTCACATCAGGGGGCAGATTTTGGAAAGGAACTCGAGAGAGCCTCGGTTTACTTGACTTGACTTCCTCTGGAAGCCTGAGGTCGACGAAAGCTTCCGTGATCTTTTTTGCATCAATATTTTTGTCAGGTTCGGCAATCGGTACACCCTAGGGTTTTTTTTTTTTTTTTTTTTTCACATTAGTCACATCTTTAGTTTGAGGCAGGTAGAAAGTTTGGAGATATACCTGATAACGGCTGAGGAACTTCTGCCTTAACTCCCTGTCTATTTCAGGGCCAGCCGCCTCCGCCCTGTCTACCAACAAGGAGCCAGTAAGCATGCCCACACCGGACTCTGGCAGCCATTTCTGCACAGGTTGCTGGTGATTTTCGTATTGATCTATCATCGTCTCCATTGAGGCAATGTTCGCGGTGAGTGCCTCCTCGCTCAACGTAGGATGGTCTTCAACACGCCTGAGTTTTGGTGCAGCATTTTCGACGAACGAAGCGTGGAAACTGGTATCACCCGGTCTCGTTCCCAGCCTCGACACCAAGGGTTCCTCTTTTTCCTTTTCCAGCTCCCTTTCCCTTTGCAGCCGTAAGTCCCATTGCCGGTAAATTCCCACCTCACTTTTTTCGGGTGGATCTCTTGTAAACGGTCCGTAACGAGGTTTGGTGCCCGGATTGTTCCCATCCTCCGACCGTTTCCTCGAAGCTGAGGTTTTGCTATCTATCCAGCTTGATAGAATTTTATACCGGTTGAAGTACATATCTTTAGCGGGGTTCGCGGGTGCATCTGCCTGCTTTTCTTTCCAGTTCTTCTTCCTGGGCTGGAGTACTATCCGACTTATCGTAACCGATGGTTTTGACGGTGGAGGACCGATAGTATTCGGATCAACATTGCTTCGTGAAGGCAGTTCAGAGCTCGATTCACTGGTGGAGTAGGCAGGTCCCCTTGTCGCATAAACCTCTAATCGGATAGGCCTGAGCCGCTGCGAGGGAGCCAGCCTCCCGACAGCGACTCGATTTCGGAAGACGACATTGTGCCGTCGCCAGAGCATAGGTGCTGCTATTAGTTGCGTCGCCAGCACGGGAGCACCATACTCCAGTGCGGAGATCCAATTGACTGAGTCTTTGTTATCGTGAGCGGTGGTGTTCAGACTGACGAGTGGTGTTCTTGAATTAGACTTCAAACATCCCAATGTTTTTATACACCGCAAATTTACAACGCGCAACACGCGCAAACCAACACCAGAAGTCGTCTTGCAGTACCAGAAGCACCACCGATTAGTCGGAAGTTCTATGAACCTAGCTGGGAGTAAAAGGCCTAATTGCCTGAAAGAACCTGCTCTTAGCCCAATTATAGACTATGAAATTTCTAGCTAGCAATCGCCGTGGTATTGAATATTGTTATACTGCCAATGACGCATAAAAGGGACAAACTATGGCTTTTCATGGTATCATGCTGTTACGAGAAACAAGGCGGTAAATGCAAAATGTGCTTTTTCATTACGATAGATGGGAAAGGGGAATAGATATAAGATCGTAAAATCATTTTGCCGCAGCAGCCTCCTTCTCCTTCCTTTGCAGACTAATGTTCCAGTTGTACATGCGGCTAGTGTTGACTTCTAAGGTCTATAAAAAATGAACTTTGTTAGCATACTAGATAGAAGGTATTCACAGCTTTTGGAAATTTACGTACTGTTATCTGCTGTCGTAAAAAGTCGATATCCTCTTCACAATTGCGAAGAGATTCATGGGCGGCAGAAAGCTTTTGCTTAAGCATTGTGATAGCTTCTTCGTTGGGATACGCCAGCATAACATTTGCCTGGGGACACAACGTCAACACTAGCCGTGATAAAAAAAGAATAGAGGGGTGACATACACCTAGCCAGAGGTATACTTCTGAAGGGGCGGTGACAGACGCTTTGGCGTAAAGGGTGTCACAGAGTTCAAACATAGTAGATACGGGTTCTTCGTCGCCTTTTTTATTTCTGGCTTCCAAAAATTGAACCATTTGTAGAGTCTTTTTGATGTCGGGGATTTTATCCTTCAACCCGGCTGCTCGCCGGGCATTGGATTCCATCATATAAGTATATTTGCTAACAGAGGGTTAGAAGCTGAAGGCAAGGGAAATGATTTTCTAGCAAGGTATTCTTACGCAATCATTTCGCTAAATTTTCGAATAGCAGGTTCTATTTCCTGTTTGCTAGTGACAAAATCTTCAACGTTCTCGATGAAGGGAGCTTCAGGAATGCCCCTTGGGTTTGTTTTCGTCTCCGCCCTGTATGGCGTCATTAGTTTCATGTCAAATGTTTAGGTTGGAATGAATTTACGCACATTTTTATAAAGATTTTTCCAACGGGTTTTCTTGGATATACCCTTCCCCTTCTTGTCTGCGGGATCCGATGAATCCGATTCTGAGGAAGCCGGTTCGGGTGCTTCTGGCTTGTTGGTATCCTTCTCAGCTAGCTTTGGAGAAGAGCTGCTATCTGGTACGACGTTTTCAGACGTAGCAGGAGCGGGAGATGAAGCAGCGGTAACAGCCCGTGCAGCCGCGGTTCCGGAGGACTCGCCTCTTTTGGGGTATTGGGAGTGGGGGGGATCGATGAAAGGAACGTCGGCAAGGAGAGAGGAATACTTTTGCACGGGTTTGCGGAAAGCTTTGGCACTGGCTTCGTCAACTACAACGCCAAGATTGCTCGAGGTCGTACTAGAAGGAAGAGATGCAGAGGAGGGATGAAATGGGACAACACCAGGCGCCCCGATGTAGGGATCGTATGGGTATTCCGGTTCTTGATCTTCTGGAGACGGGGTGAGAGAGTCTCTCTCGAGGATGGGGTCTTCCTGGTGGTATTTCCGGTAGGGGAATTCGGTCTTCCAGCGAACTTTTGATTTGGATCGCAAGACACCGGCACGGCGGTGGGAGCCTTTGATGTAGCGGTAATAGAATTTTCGGATGGGAGGAGGGATAAGTTTATCTCTCTTCCTGGGGCCTCTAGGCTTCTTAAGGATAGAAGGTCGGCTGGGAACGGCTTGGGCACGTGCAGAGGCGAGTGGGACGGAGCTGGACCTGGACCTGGCACGAGCAGGAGGCTGGACGGTGGAGGGGCGGCCGGCAGCGAGGACGGGAGAGCCAAAGGGAGTTTCTTCGTCTTGGGCGAGGGCCTCTCGTCCCTGGACAAGCGGGTTTGGATTTTTGGGTCCCGAGGGAACGCGACGGCGGCCTGGTGGGGATGGCGGACGGTAGAACTCTGGTGGGGTAGAAGAAGCGAGTGGGCTGTCCGAGACTTCGGATCCGGAAGACGATGGTGATGCTGATGAAGCGATGACAGATGGAGAGGCGGAATTGGGAGCTGGTTCTTCGCCAGGTGAAGCTGGAGCTGAAGCTGGAGCTGAAGTCGAAGGTGAAGTCGGAGTTGAAGTTGGAGTTGAAGCCGAAGTCGAAGGGTGGATGTTGGTATCACGAGAGTCCTTCTGTGGTTGTTCTCATACAATAAAAACTGTCAGTGTGGGTGGGTCCTCTTTTTTAGGCCTCGCTTAATTTCGCTTAGCGACTTCAAAGACAACAACTGCAAATTCTGAAGATGCCTTCATTCGCTCTTCTTCCTCTTCTTCCTCTTCATCATCTTCATCTTCAGATTCCTCTCGACGGTTGGACAATTGGAGGACAAGAATGGATAACATGCCTTCTTATACTTGACAAACACCTTTGTCTTTCGAATCCCCTCCTCGACCTCATCCTCTTCCTCCTGCTGCTGCTCGATATCCTCCCCGGCATCCTCCTCGCGATCTCCAGGCATCGTTAATTCTGCGACTTGGTAGCCAACGGCGACGGATTTCTGCGGTTCTTCGACGAAGGCGAAACTGGGCGCTGTGCTGCTGGTGATGAACTTGGTATAAGGGAGATGTATGTGAGAGGTACTCGACCCACGGTCAAATGTGTGAAAATGCATCTTTTATTACGCTGCCCCCGTCTACCAAATAAAAATATGGAGAAAAAAATGAAAAAATATATAAAAATATAAAAAATAGAATGATTCCTGTTTGACAGGAAAGCAAGTTGAAATCCGACGAGAGCGACGCTTCTTGTATTGATTGCTGCTTCCTGTCCGCCAGTTACAAATTGTCTCTCTCTCTCCCTTACTTAACCTGCTTTAACCAGCTTGCTTTCAGTTCCTCTTCCCAGTCTGGTGAAATACCAAGCCTCAAATAACCTTCACAGTTTATAATTATAATTATAATAATAATTATAATTTCATGCAGCTTTGAAGAATTTGAATTCGAATCTGGCTAACCCTCCTCTCGGCACAGTTCCACTGTCTCCACCGCCCACCTCTGTTGACAAGTCCTGACTCTCCGCTCCCCAGAAGGCCAAGAGCCTTGTTGCATATCCAAAACCTCAGCTCAAATCTCCCAAGCAGCTAGTCCAGCTATTCCAGCTAGTCCACCTTAGCGCTTGCATATATCCCCGCCGCTTCGTCCTGCACGCATTCCCGCTGGCCAATCGGCTGGCCCAAAAACTCGTCCTTCCAAGACCAGAATTCAATTCAATCCCGCTGCTTTGGGACAATCCGTGAAACATCTCACAGCAGCCCGCCGGGTCGGCGCCCTTCCGTCCCATCGGAGACAATAGCTCTTATTATTATCGTCATAATTCCTGCCATCTGCTTTGTTGTCCCGTCCCGCTGTCGTCGTCGTCGTCGTCGTTGTCGCCCAGAGTTTGCCATAGCTTCTCCCGATGGCCACACCATTCACGGCTGGCGGAAGAGCCCTCCGCTACCACCACCACCACCACAACCCCATCTCCCGTCATACAAGATGCACGGACCGGCTCGTCTTCCTACGGCCTTTGCACACCACTATTACGACTCGGTATGCCTCAAACGACGGCCGCTACAACACTCCTATAAACGCCCCACTCTCCACCCTTCCTGCCGCTTTGGACCTCCCTCCGCCCCGCGAGCCGGGTCAAAGCCTCATCACCTACTACTTCAAACTCGGCAAGGGCTATCTCGGTTTCTATAAAACCGGCCTGAAGAATGCAGCATGGGTGAACCCTCGCCTGGCGAGTCCCATCATGGCAAAATGGAAAGAGGCGAGAGGATACGTCGGTATTGGCCAGAACAACTGGATAACCAGAGCCGACCTCCAGCTCCTCAAGTAAGCTACCCATTGAGCTCCATATCTCCACCAAAATTTCATTTTATTTTATACTAACCCAACATCCAGGCGAAACCAACACGATTTCCGCCGCATCCCCTTTTTCGCAATCCTCTTCACCGTCTGCGGCGAATTCACCCCTTTCGTCGTCGCCCTCTTCTCCAACATCGTCCCCATCACCTGCAGAATCCCCACCCAAATCCTCAGTGACCGCAAAAAGCTCCACCGGCGAATAACCACCTCCTTCGAAACCTTCCTCCCAGTGAAAAGCATCAATCGCCCCATCGAGAGTCTGGAGCAACTCACCTGGAAAGAAAAAGTCCACTGCTCAACCATCGTCGGACGGCATTCGACCCTCTGGCCGTCAAATTACCTCCCTCTCCCGTTCGAATTTATCCTAAACACCCGACTGCGACGGTACGAGCTATATCTCGCCACCGACGACCTCTTAATCACAAAGGGTGGCGGTGTGCTCATGTTGAGTCCGGCCGAGTTGGAGATTGCTTGTTTGGATCGCGGGATGTACGTCCACCCCTTCCCACAAATCTATTTATAGATTTATAGATTTATATCATCCCCAGAATTTGAGCCTTACTGACCTTAACAAACTGTAGTCGAGTACTGAACAGAGGAGAACAAGACCTCCGAGCCGACCTACAACGCTGGCTAACGAATAGCAAGAGAGGTATAACGATATGGGAGAGGTGGCTCGCACGACCTACCTCTTAAACAACCTCGAAATATGTATGATGACAACAACCTCCACTGTATATACAACTGTACATTATCTTACATATAGACTGTACATACGATACCTCCGATATATGGCACATAAAGCAGAGCACCAAAGCTAGAGCGAGATTTTGCATTTCTTATATTCCTGTACATTATTTACCAACATCTTCTCTGCATCTACCAACACAGGTATATTTATATCAATAACGAAACACTTCTCACCAAAATCTAACAGCTCTTAAAGTTCCGGAGATTTACAATTGAAGTTTACGCAGCAAGCAAGAAATAATATATATAGACTTCCTCCATCGAATGTGGATGGAAGTCTCTTCCATTGTTGTTATTACTATTAATTACTACTGAGGTTGTTGTAGCCCCGATTTGAAGGACAAGAAGACGAACGAGAGACAAAAGAAAAGTTTGGTTGAATCATCCAACTGGCTCCTCTTTCTCTCTCCAAGTTCGTCCGCCATCTGCTCCTTCCCACCTCAGCTGCTTCATATGTATATTATTAGTTGTTTCTCTCCCAGCTCCCAAAAAGCCCAGTTATACCCTTTTCAAAAAAATAAAAAGAACAAAGAATAAAAAGGAAACCGTCCACATCTAATTATAAGCCACAGCCGCCGAGGCCTCCAAAAGGAAAGATAAAAAGGGCGAGAAGATAGGAAAGGAAAAAAGGAAAATGAAACACCAAGCCATTAAAAAAACGATTAGAGTTCGGAAAGAAGAAACTGAACTCGTAATCTAATCCATCGGTCGAAGAAGTCGTAAAACACCGTTTCCCATGCATAAAAAAAAAAAAGGTCGAAGGGCTTAAAAGCGAAATAGAAAGGGGGGGAGTGGGAAACAGGATTAAGGCATTAAAAAGGCGATTTTTGAGGGTCTGTTTCCTTTCAAGGTCTCGACTCGCTGCAAAAAGGAGGCAACACAAGAAAACTCCAATTGATGAGGGAGGAAAGAAAAAACAAGGAAATTCGTGAACAGGCAGACGTTAGAAAGCTGTATTTTGTTTGTTCATGACCCAGACAAAGCGGAGACACCGGAACAGCAAACGGGTGTGATTAAGTGTATGGTACAGAAAGTTGGTCGTAAAAGAAGGGGATTGCAAGTCGATTGACAAGGTAAAACGGTGGTGTTCCATGTCGATAGCCGGTATAGCTACTCGGTGGACGAGAGAAGAGGTCGTCATTAAAAGGGGGGGGGGGTTTGTCCGAACTCATTAGTCGCGAGTCTTCGGATACTGGTCGGTGTGAAAATCAAAAATTAAAAACATGCCGGGTTTTCTTTTTGTACAAACGAGAGTGATGAATTTGGGTATCATATAAAAAAACCTTTCGCAAAGGAACCACAATGCAAGGAGTCTAAGAGAAAAAGAAAAGAAAAAGGTGTTATTATTTGGGAGGTTGTGTGAGTGAATGGGCATGTTGTATCAGAGGCGTTCCTGCAGGCGCCGTGATACCATGCACATAGCCGACGGCTTGCCGTTACTACCGGACTTCGAAATCCGATTCACGGTCAGCCAAAGTCTCACCTTCCCAGAGAGACTGGCTTTCACTAGCAGGTGACAGGCTTCCGGAAGCGCCACTCGCGACAGTCCATTCGTCGCTATCAGAATGGTACTTGTGAACACTTGTGTCAATATCGCTGAGAAGATACGAATATTGAGATTCGCTCTCTCCGATCTCGACGTAGTCGTAGTCCCATCGCCATCGCTTGTCCATCTGGACGCGAGGAAGGAACTTGGCTTTGGCAATGTAAAAGAAAACGGCCGAGAGGACACTTCCGGCGATGAGATCGACAGCGTAGTGATGAGAGAGGTACAAGGTAGCCCACCAAATCCAGACAATCCAGGTGATAAAAACTGGCTTCCCACGGGGGAAAATATGGCCGAGGAAGAGAGCGTTCATGGTTGCGACGGCAGCGTGGAGGGATGGGAAAGCTCCGAACACCATTGGGGAGGCGGTGAAGGTCGAGGTGTAGAGGTCAACACCGAAGAGCTTGTCAATTCTTTCCAAGCCAGCGGGCGAACCATGGATGTCGTAATTGGCAGGTGCAAGACCGTACTTATTTTCGTACCCTGCAGGAACGGGGATATTAGCATTGTGAAATAGTAGTAGATTTTGGGAAAGAGCGGGAGAACAAACATGGTGGAGCGTTGGGGAACATGAGCTGGGTAGCGACACCCAAAGCGTTCATGTAACCAAAGGTTCGCGAGTAGACCGGAAGACTGCCAGGACCACCAAAAATAAACATGACAGCGGCGGTGATGAAGGGAGTGGTAAAATGGAGGATGCCATATGGGATCCAGGCGAGAACGTCTAGGAAGGCGTTCTGATGCTTTGAGAGAATATTGCTCAAATTGGCACCATAGACAATGTTCTCAAGAGCGGGAAGAACGCGAACCCAAATGTGAGGTCTCCAATCCGCCGGGATAAACCTAAGGGGTAGAGAGAAAATATTGTTAGCAACACATTTCTCGACGATGATGGCGATTATGATGATGGTGCACGGTGATCTTCTTTCGACTACGTAATCCTTTTCGAAAGGGACAAAACACAAAATATTGAAGACATTTCGCGTCGAGATCGAAAAATAAACAATATTATCATGGCCAGACTCGAGTCGCGCGAGGGAGACTCCAAAGTGAAACTCTGGAGTGAGACAGCCAGGGGGAAGAAGGTGCCTTGAGTAGGAGGTGGGTTTTGGAGTGAATACATACTTGCAGGAGTAGAACAAGATTAGATAGGTCAAGACGGGAAGGAGTGGTAGGAAGAACTGTCGAGTGAGAGGGATTGTGAGAGATCCGAGAAGGAGAGTGGCGATGAGGGTCTTGAGTAAAGGGCCGGGAACCTCGATGACGGAGAAGCAGAAGAGACCGACGACAACGACGAGCAGGTACTGTGCATCGTAGACGGACCATTGATGGGACCGGAGGGCCTTCAATGTGTCGGCGGGATCGATGGAAGTCTGGAGTCGGGATATGGAGGAAGCTGGAGAGGAGCCACTTCGGAGGGTTGAACGGATCTTTCTGCGAAAGCGGTGAGGGATGACGGCACCCATCGGAACCGAGGGCCAGTGGATGGCGATTTTGGGAGAAAAAAGGGTCGGAGAAGAAGCGGCATCCCGAAAGGATGCGAAGTATTTGGTGGACATGATTGCGAGTTTGTGCAGCTGTCTGTCTGTTCCGTCTGTCCGTCTCCCGTTGTATCCTCCGTGTCGATGTTTCGAATTCTAATTTTTCTGTCGTGATCGTGATGTAATAAAAAAGGGAATAGAACTCAAAGCGTTGAAAAGGACCTTGGTTTGTCGGAAGGTTGCGATGAGACAAAGAGAAAAGGGAGGAGAATTGGAACCACAAGGACGTCCGGTTTCTGTCAGTCTCTTCTCGAGGCTTCGTCGGGAAGGAGTTGGATAGTCTGGAGTCGCGAGAAGAGAGAGAAGAAAGACGGGCGACAGTTGTCAGAAGGTGGTGGTGGTGATGGTGGTTGACGGGCGGTGGTGGTGATGGGAGAGGGTGTGGGAGAGAATGGCAAAAGAGGAAAAGGGAAGGGGCAAGCCAGAAATTTATTTTATTGACGGTCGGGTGCTGCGCATCCGGGCACCAACGCAGGCCGACACTGCTTGGGTACCACCGGGGGTGCCCCGGTTGGTGGGTTGGGCAGTAAGACAGCAAGACAGCTCCGGATCCGACTGCTGTTCGTTCGCGAGGAATGCGATACTCTGTTGCTTTCTCTCACGGTGGTGATAGTACTGATAATGATGGTAATAGTGACGGTGATGGTGATGATGATGATGATGATGATTGTAGAGTGGTACTGCTGGTAATGGTGACGGCGAGGCTAAAATAAGAGCCAAACACGGGCGCTGGCCTGCACGCACCGACGACGACAACAACCACGATAACGACAACGACAACGACTCCAAAAACCCAAACTGACCCCCGTAGATAGAACTACACCGACCGTACGAACAATAAACCAAAACAGCCCCTCGACGTAATGCAATGTCTCTCAATCTCTAGCACCGCTTTAGTCGAATAAGCCGGTGGCTCTTGCGGCCTTGAGAATCCTCAGTCAGGAAGCTTGAACCGCTTCAAAGTCCGATCCCGAAATCCTCACCTTTCTAACAACCGGTCAGGCTGAGCCCCGCCTCGTCTCTAGATTAATCCTCACGAATGCTCAGAATACCGCCTCTCGTTGGCTGATTCTCGTTTTCTCTCTCGTCTTTCTCTCTTCTCGTTTGGCTTTGACGCTGCCTGCGGTTCGGGAGACTTGTAATGCCTGCCTTGCTTTGCTGGGGGCGGCTTGCCCTGCCCTGCTTTGCTTTGCTTTGCTTTGCTTTGCTTTGCTTGCTCGCTCTGTCGCTTTGATAGTTTGATCTTGCTTCTTCACAGCCCTGCAAGAATAAGCCGTTAAGTGTTTGAGGTCTGGGTATGAAGTCTCGCGACCCTCGGCAGACACGGCTGACCGCTGTTTTAAATCTCTTTTAAAGGATAAAAGACGATAGATCCTGATTACGCCTTCGCCCATCCGAGTACGACAAGATTTAGGGCGTCTATACGCCAAAAGAAACACCATCTTGCAAATTTCAACATTCGATTTCATCCCCGGAGTCTCGCGGCAGTGGTTGATGCCAAGCCTTCTCTGCTGCAGCTAGTTCTTGTCTTGTTCATGCACATGCATACTAAAAGGCAAAGCGGCACAACCTGAAGATGACTGGAGATGGATGTTCTCTCCAAATATCACCTTTAGTGATGACGACGATCATCTCTACGATTCAATTACAATTGTCACGATTCTTAAAGACATCAATTGCAATTGGAGGTTTGTCGATATAAGTTTCTCGTCCAACAAGAGCACGTCGTGAATCGTCGGCACAGCGTAGCTCATTTAAATATCAGATTTTGGCGGTTTCTCGTGCCTCCATCTGTAGCCAACTGGATGCTGTTACCCGCCTCATACCTCACGAGTTATCTGACGGTACCTAGAGTACGGGTGTTGTACCTACGGGGGTACATCCAGGTGGCTCTGGTCGGCCGATCTTGTGTGAGCAAACACCATCGTGGTCGTCTGCGCCATATGTACCCCCTTTTGTACCTTTCCCACAAAGATTTACAATCTGCATCTCAGTCTTGCATCATTTCGGCAGCCACGTCTATCCAGAAACTTGGGGATAGCTGAGCCATCCAATGATAGACATATACCAGCCTCGCTACTGAGCAAAATCTACCGAGAATGCATCTACGAATCACAGCCTCTGAACTGCCCAGTGACAGGGTGTAGGTGTCGCCCGGATCTAAACGGCACTTTTTGCTGTTCCCGGTATGCTTAGCAGCTCGCTATTAATTATTGCTCTTTTATTCTGTACTGCCAAATGCTTTTCTGACAAAAACCGAACCACACCCCAAAGTCAGATGTATTTTTGGAAGAGACCCGCTTCACTCCGAACTGTCTACCAAAAAAAACATCCCATATCGTTTTGACGAAGGCTGCATTTTCTTCTCGAGCTCGTGCAAGTATCTTCAAATTCACTCTTTTGGGACACATCTGTTCTGAAGCCAAACCGGGTCATTCGCCGCGAGAATGCTTTGTAACCGCAACAAGCCAATGTTCCCTCAGCAACAGCTTGGCCGAAAGGGCTCTCTTCGAAGAGAAGAAAAAAGGGTGAGTCGGATGTTCGATACTCCGAGGCCTGCTTCTGCACCACCCTGCGACCTAAATTTCTGAAATTTGGAGGGACTCGGTCATTTTTCTTCGTTTCTTGGTTCGACCCGGTTTCCAAACAGCCGGCGCCAAGGACCAAAAACCACTTTGCTCACGTAATGGTCCTAGTGAGCACGAGAATGCGACCCAGGTCGATGCCCTTTTGGAATGTATCTGTCAGCTCTCTCAGGTGGTCCTCTTTTTTCCCTGATTCGATTCCCGCTCAAGATCCACTACGCTTAAGCCGAGCTTCAGATAGATGTTTTGCAAATCCACGATCTCAAGGATATCTATACCCAATACGTGAAGGAATAGATTTTTACTTTTTTAACCTTTGCAAATTACGATATATACGATAGGAGTTGTAATCCATCACCTGCAGTATCCCACATTATTACTAGGCCGCGCAACCAAGCTTTGCCCCAAGGGCGATTACGGGCTCCTCCGCGGGAACCGTGGAGACTTCTCTTGCACTCTTCGAGTCGTATCACTTCTTTTGAACCACTATATCGTCATTGTTGCATACCAACCGAGCAAAACCGGCGGACTGGAGCAAGGGCTTTTCCCTCCTGGTGCTAGAAGAGTGCTACGCGAAAATGCAAAGGGACTTTTAAGGCTTGGTGTCTTTCTGCAAGCTTACTGACACGTGCTGGTGTGCCTTTGGATCCTCAAGTGGTGTCGTCAGGTCAGCAATGGGCAAAACATCGAATCAGGTCGATAGATAGACTGTGAATCCAAATGCCGGGAATCAGTTTATTTCGTTTAGGACCCTTGCCTGGTCAATTGTCGATTTATCTGCGAGTTCGACACCTTGGATTCACCAATTGCGAACCGATCATGACTTGAAGACCAGGGTCTCTTAGTTACGTTTCTTATCAATCATATCTGAAAGCCAATAAGATCAACATAGGAAAGTGTTCGAGCGGGTTTCTGCACTCTAAACTGCAATCGACAAGGCGGCTGCAAAAAGAGTCCGGTAACTGTCGACAGGTTTTCTACGAGCTCGTCAACTATCATCACAAAACATCGGATGAAGAAGACACGATATCAGAACCATATGGGAAGTAGGCTTTGTGGTCTTTCCTTTTCACTTTTCGTTCCGCTCCTTCTTCCTTTTGTCCAGTTTCGGTGCACGCTCCAGATATCAAAAGCCCGTCCCTCGGGTTTTTCACGCGAAGCTGACAAAACGCCATATGGAGGGTTTCGGATCCAAACGGCCCCGAAGCATCCGAGGGCTTTTTCACAATAATCATTGCACCGAGCCCGAGCTCCGTGATTTTTAATTTTTAATTTTTTCTCTTCATTCTTTTTCTTCTTCCAACGAAATCTGTCTGTCTCATGAGATCGAAAAACCCGCTTTTTTGATTTCTGCAAGCCGTGCTTTTGGCGACTAACGCTGCTCCCTTGCCCCATGACAAATGGCCTGATCACTCACCCCTTCCAATTAACGACAACCGTTAATGCAGGCANAAAAAAAAAAAAAAAATTTCGATTTTTTTGTTTGCGCAAACTAAACCTTTTCTTTCCCACTTCCATGATCAGGCCCTGCTGAGGAACACCCCTGTTGGAATTTTTTCACACTTTTCTGACAAGCAAAAATTGAAAGTGGAGTCGCCCGTTCAGCCTTTTCTTCGTCTCCTCCCAGCTAATCTTAAAACACCCAATCGGATGCGACTCGATCCGTTATTCAAGGGCATGCCGGGCGGCTGCTTTTTTAGCAGACGAGGGAAAAAAAGTTAAGGCATTGCACGAACAAACCACCGACGATCCGTTAAATTTTTTTATTTTTATAGTCCCTTTATAATTTAGCGACCGGCTTGGTTTTACGGGCTACGAGAGCTTAACAGACGGCATTTAATATCGCCTGAGAGAGGAGCGATGGTAATCTTAAATGCTTACGAATCATTCCTCCCTTCGAGACAGGGCTACCCGTTTAGGCAAGGACTATCAAAACCTCCACGACCTTTTAACGTCTTGGCTAGTTTTCCGTTTGTCCCTTTCTGGTTCGCCTTTGATATTGTTAGATTCCTCCCTTCAGCTCCCTTTAATATTAATATAAAAAATTTTTCTCGATAATTTCGCTCACGAGTGACTTCCCCCGAGAGCCAAACATGTCGTGTGAGCACCCCAGCTAATCTCGCAATTCAATCCGTCGTAAAAACCCGAGTGCTATAAGTCGGGAGGCCAAAATCCATCAAAACGTGTGTCTTGTGATACCTCCCTCCCTCAGACTTACCCCTCAAATACCAAATTCAGTAGAAAATCATACACCATACCACACATACCGAACAACGCACGTGTCGATAAAATCGAAATCGGTGGATTATCCCAGGATGAAGCCTGTGGTTCAGAGCTCTCTAGCTCGAGCTACAAGCTGCTGCTAATGAGTCCAGAGTGAAAGAGCAAGCCACTCGCCACCCCTGCACTTGCATATGCAAGCTGCAAACCGCAGAAAGAGAGGAAAGAAACCAAGTCACGCACCCCATCATTCGTCAAGCGAGGCCGTGCAGTGCAGTGCACTTGCAGCTGTTTGGAAGAAAAAGAAGTTTTGACGGTGGTTTTTTTGGTTGTTCATGTCTCTGATAAGGTTATCACATCGGGGAGTTTGAATTCTCGTGCGCGAGCAATCAAGTTGATTTCTGAACTGATGTAGAAATTCTCAGCGGAGTGGTGCGAGAGAGCTGGGCTGATAGAAACCCGTTTAATCGATTATGCAGGTATACTCGTGATGAAATCGAGATATCTCTCAAGGGTTATTCTGTAAAATTTTAGGAAATTGTGATTGTGATTTGGTCAGTCGCGTGCTATCCCAGTTCAAGATGGAAACATTATATGATTTGATTTCATGAAAGCTAAAGTAAAATGTAAAGTGCACATAGCTACATTCAAAACTTTGCTCAAAAAATACAAAAGCAAGGGATATCATTCAGTAACATAATACATTAAAACATTAGAAAAAAACGAAGAAAGAGAAAGAAGCAGCAGCAGCAATTATACAACAAGAAGTTCTACTTGAGGCTGGCCACTCGCTCTGGCTCCCTCGGCCGTTAAAGAGTTCTTACAATATAACAAAACAAAAGTAATAAAACATTGTCCAATTCCGTTTGCTCCATCTATATAATATGCTATGAGAAGTTAAAAGAAAAAAATACAGGGGATAGTACTTTTATGGTTGTATCGATAGTACGATAAAGCAAGCCGTGGCAAAATAGTAAGGCGTTGCACATGTAAAAATAAAAAAGGGACAAAGAGTACAAAGCTGAAGTGGTGTATATATTGGTGCGGATGGGCGAGGAATCGGTCTGAGGATAAGTTTAAAGTTAACGTCCAGCAGACCACTGGCCGGTCAGCTGGCTCATGATGTTCTGAACCTGCTGATTCGTCTGGGGTTGTTGTAAAGACCCAGTATTTCGCTGATTAAGCCCAAGGAGACCGACGAGGGCGGGATTGTGATAATCAATCCCGGAAGGCAAGCCACTGTATGCCTGCTGCTGCTGAGCTCCGGCGACCGCCCCGAGCATCGCGGAGAGATCGGCAGGTTTTTGCATCTGTTGCGCAGCTTGCATGTATGGGTTCTGGACACTAACAGGTTGTGGTGGTTGTGGCTGCGGCTGCTGTTGGTTTTGAAGTTGGGCTAGAAGGGTCTGCAGCGTGGCTGGATCGAGGTTTTGGAGGATCCCAGTCAAGTTGGCTGGATTGAGAGGTGCGGATAGGATAGGCGCCTGTTGTTGAGGGTAGACTGGTGCTGGGTTTGATGGAAGATATGCGGATGGTTGCTGTCCCTGGTACTGTCCGTTCGAATAACCGTTCGGTGCACCATACTGAGAAGGTTGGTTCCCACACGCGCGTCGCACAAGCTCGGCTGCGGCGTCTGGAATAATCATATCATACTCTAAACCTCGTGTTAGCGGCAACTTCTGCCCCACCGATAGACGAATTTAACCGACGGGTGTGGGGATTTTTCTCACCATCGTACTGTCCCGGGTTGTTGGAACCACCCTTGAAAATCTGTATGGACACCTTGTTCGCATTTTGAGTGGCGCGGGTCAGGAAGACAACGGCCTGGCATCCTTGGACGACCTGTTCTTTGATATGACTCTCGAGATTTATTCTGGCTGTCATGTGCAGAACATCAGTTCGCAACCTACGATCTCTGAAGATGTTATCGACATATTTGATGTAGGCTGGATCTAACTCGTCGAAGACAACAATCAATGCGTCAATTGCCTGCATAGGTGGGCGTTGGCGGTCAAAGGACCCGCGGTGCGGTGGTGGTGGGGGCGGTGGAGGAGTTGCACTTCGATATCTCGCCCTAGGCGAACGAGAGCGTTCTCGATAATCTCTCGGGGGATAATAATCATCTCGTTCGCGACCATATTGAGATCGGGGCGAGGACATCCGGCGATCCCCACGATCCCCAGGGCGGTACTCATCACGGCCACGGATCCCATTGTCACGAGAAGCGCGAGATTCTCGATCTGCATACCCAGCACCGCGATAGCTCGATCCACGGTTCCTTGGAGACATCGGTTCATCAGGCGACCTAGACCTACGAACGGGACCCGCTCTGGGGTTCGCTGGAGGCTCGTTGTTTCTGGTAGTGTTACGCTGGGGCTTCGATATTTCGAGATCTACCGTGCAAGGGATGGTTAGGAACGGGAGGGCTCCGGGATAACAGGAAACAAAAACCGGGCTACATACGCATTTTTCGGCCTCTGACAGGAGTCCCTTGTTCTTCACGGAGGGCTTTCGTGCACGAGCTGACATCGAAAAATTGGACGAATCCGAAAGCTTGCTTGATGGAGATCTGTGCCAATCTGCCATGTTTGGCAAAAACGTGGTAAATATCTTTCTTACTTACTCTTTCAGATGAGAGGTTGCCTGAGGTCTACGTTAGATATTTCGTCTGCGTGGTGGATGGCTGAAAAGCTGCATGGGATTTATTTACCTATGAAGAGACGAGAGCCAACGGGAAATCGGCTCCACTCGCCCTTCGCAACATAGTCACGTTCGACACTCAAAAAGCTCTCGTACGCTTTCTCTTCATCTGCGTTAAAGGCAACCTCACCTTCATCGCTGTCATTGAAGGCAACGGTCGTCGGGTTTTCTGGGAGTGGGTGTCTAAGATTGGTAGGGTGGCTAATCGATCCTGAAGCCTGCGAGTTTTGGGTTGGTGCAGCATGAGAGGCGTTGGAAGGCTGGAAAGATGGCGGTGGAGGGAGAGTGGATGTCGGCGAGGTCATCTGTTGCTGAGCACTTGTTACATGCGACTGGTGGGGTAGTAGGGCGGTGATATCAGCCGATTGGGCAGCATTGACGCCGTTTACAGCAGCAGGTTGGCTTTGACTGGCCATGTTGGCGAGTAGAGCCTGGAGATTGATCGACTGCGCGGCCGATGCTGGCTCGGAGAGAGCATCTTGGGTTTTTATCCCGACTGTTGGCTGAGGTTCTACAGCAAGGTCACTGGATTCAGGATTGACTCCCGTCATGGTTGTGTCAACGGTGGCTAGATTGGCGTCGATGGCTTCAGTGATTGCATTCTGAGTGATCGATGGCGAGTTTTGTTTGTTGGTGGACTCGGGATGATACATCAGTTTACCATTGGCATCTAGAGAACCAATGGCATGGACGGCGGCAGCGGTTGCGTCCTGCAGAGCATCCTGGGACCCTGAAGTCTCGTTTTCCTCAGCAGCGTTGTTAGTGCCCGACAGCGAGGGGTCGCTTAAAGCGGAGCCTATATCAAGCGGGATCTGTTCGTCGTTTGCAATCGTACGTCTTAAGGCTGGGTCAAGCAAGAGGGGGATACTGGATGGCTCGGGGATGTGAAGAGGAACCGGCGAGACCGGCGAGAGCTCTTTGGGGATAGATGCGGTAACGGGCTGCTCATCTTTGGCTCGCACATCGGTATCCAGGACAAGATGCACGCCGACGTTGGGCGTGTACGCGTTTTCATCAGAGCCTGCTGTGGTTGGCTTGGTGACCGACGAGGTCTCTTCTTGTTTACCAGTCTCGGTTTGATCATTCTCGCTAGCCAGTTCGTATGAAACAGAGGAAGTGGCCGAAGATATGGGCTCGGTCGACCCCGGTCTCGGTGGAGTCGTGGACATCAGGGTTCTCAAGAACGATTATAGCCCGGTGCTCTGGGTAGAGTGGTGAGTGTGAGTGAGTGAGTGAGTCTATATGCAGATGCAGATATGATAGATAGATGAGGCTGCAGAGATCCGGTAGCTAATGCTTATGATGTCTAATCAGTCACGAATGAATCAGCTGGGCCTTGTTTTTTTGGTATTTTTGTATTTTTTCCTAGCGACGGCGATGGTGGTGGTGGCGATGGTCGATTGTGTGTGTGGGTGGCCCGTGCTTTAGAGCTCCTCGGTGGGACGAGATGAGAGGTGGTGGCGCGGCTTAGCAACGGCGGGAGCGGGATTTGGTTCTTATTGTGGATTATCTCTCTTTTTAGCTACAATGGATAAAGACTGGGAAAGGAAATAAAATGATTGTAGAAGAGTATCCGACGGTGGTTTGTTGTGAGGTCGTGAGGTGGTCGGTGATGGCGTTGTTGGAGGAGGTGGAAGTGAGGTTGTGGTTGATTTTGTTGATGATGAGGTCGGACTTTGTTGGAAAACCCAGCCAGCAGCAGCCAGCAGCAGCGTGATTGAGCACGTTAGAGTAAGTCCCAGCTGCCTAAAAGCCAGATACCCAGTCACAGATGAGAAAAAGCTGTCGACGGCTCGAGAATCTATCTATCTACCTTCAAAACGAGAGGGGGGCAAGAGTGGGGCCGATGGAATTGACCGGAGTCGATGGTCGATGGATCGATGGAGGAGGAGGAGGAATGAATAAAATATTATTTATTAATGCGCGATGATGGAGGAGATGGATGATAATGATAGCCGAAACAACAACACCGAAAATTTGTCCTTTTGAAGAGCAACATCAACATCAACATCAACAGACTCCAACAGGAAGCATCCAGATCGGTTGGTAATTGGCGTTGGAGCATGCATCACCCGTACACCTCGACTCTCCTGGCTGTGGACAGCTGTCGTTTTCCAACACGACGATGAAGCGATTCGCCCTCTCCATTTGCAAGGCCCGGCCGCTCGATCCAATTCCCAGACTGGCACGGCTTCGGAACCAGCCGTTCCTCTTGCTACCAAATGCTGCGAGACAGTTCTCGGCCTCCAGTGGGCGTTATGTCTGGGATGTCACGAACGAAAAGGAATACGCAAAGGCGAGAGTCTGGCTGAGAGAGTTTCACAAGTACAAATTCCGGGCAAAGGTTCCTCGCAGCGTCGGCGAAGTAACTTTCTCGCGATCCAGTGGACCGGGTGGCCAGAATGTCAATAAATCGAACACAAAAGCGACCTTGCGAATACCTTTCAAAAATTTAGAACCCTTTGTACCGGAAATGTTTCTCAAAGCGTTAAAGAGCAAGGTAAAACCTCTCGTGTTATATTTTAAGAATCTCACAAGTCAAAATTTACTCACAAGTTCGAATATCAGGATACATACCTCGCGAATAATGGTACAGAGATACTCATCATGTCGGAGAAGACCCGCAGTCAGAGAGACAACAAGGACGACTGCTGGGACAAACTGTACGAACTCCTCCAAACAGTCCTCAAGCTGCCCGGAGTGACACCCCCGGAGCAGATTGCTCGCGTGAAAGACCTGTAAGTTTCTAAGCATCATGCCCGGATTCCTGATTTAGACAAACTTGTTAATATACTCGGTAGTAAAAGGAGCTTCAAAGAGAAACGCCTGCAAGAAAAGCACGAGCTCAGTAGCAAGAAGGTGTCTCGTAGAGGAGGCCCCGAAGAATAGTCATTATAAATATCGTATACTCTACTCTGTCATATCGTAACACACTACCATGACACTCAATTATTCACTCACACACACACACACACACACATCACAACCAACCAGGATATAGCGGAGTTATTGGATTTGCAGTTTAGGGTGAAGAATCTTTTCAAAAATTATACAACAAATAAAATATACCTCGGGAACAAATATATACTGTACAAGAGAGAGAACTAGTTGAACCGCCGCAACATTCTAGTAAAGTGGTACTAGCTCTGGCTGAGGGACTCTGTATCTCCTCAAGATCGTAGAGTTTGTCGTAGAATTACTGCTCGGGATCGTTGGGGGCAGAACGGTGGCAGACGGGTCCGCATTAGCGGTCGATGTCGCCACGACCGCCGTTGTAGACTTGGTCTTGGTAGGCTTGACTCGTCGAGTTTTGGTCTTCCTCGTCTTTGTTGTCTTTGTCTTGCGAGTTTTGGTCGACTTGGTCGTTGTCTGAGCACCCTGAGCACTAGCGATAGTTGTAGCTGCAGCAGTTGTCAAGGTCGTGAAGGTCTGAACGTTTCCTGGGTTCACAGTCGTAGTAGCAACGTTTCCACCCTGGCCGTTACCGCCGTTTCCGTTACCCCCCTTGTTTCCTCCCTTCCCATTGTTGGCCTTGCCGCCCTTGCCGCCCCTTGGAGGCCTGTTGTTGTTATTCCCTCCACTGTTCTTGGAGATGGTGGTAGCCTGAGTCGAAACGGTAGTGCTGGCGCCCTGGGCTGCCGTCGTCGTGGAGCTGACGGCCTGGACTTCGACGGCACTGCTGCTGACCGACCCGCCATTGTTATTTCCGCCTTGTCCTCCCGCCTTCACGGTGAATCTCTGACAGTCGTCTTGAGCACCACGCTGAGCAACCGGCATCAACACAGGTTGGTGATTGCTCGAGGAGGTCATGGTACAGACACGATATTTGCCTGCAGGGAGACCACCAGCAACGCTCGCCGCAAGAATACCATTCGCGTCAGCGGCAACATTGATACCCTTGAAAAAGGCAAAGACACCAGGCGGTGGTGGCTGGCCGGAAGCATCATCGATCAGTTGCACGGTAACGTGTGTATGCCCGATGATGACACCAGTGTTGGGATCCACCTGCTGAGGCGCGGCATAGTATGTCGATGCAGCGTCTATATATACCATATATAAGCATGTGATATGAAAAAGGTTAAGAGGGTTTATACGTACTGGTGAAGAATCCGGCCTGGAGGTTGTCGGTTCTTAGGGTAATATTGAAATCTTCTCCATCTGAGAGATCAGAGTCCGGGTTGGGGAACAGAAGTAATGTAGAAATCATCTTGTCCACGGACGGGATGTCTCCCATGACTACTCCGTTGCACGATCCAGTTTTGATCTGAAGACCGTTTGTCTTGGTCTTGCCGGTGCAAAAGTTGATAAAGTTGGCATCATCGCTGTTATATCGTTAGAAAGCGTGCTTGAAGCTAACATATCGAAGAATGCTTACGTTAACGATTCAACTTGACCGGGTGTGATATCGCCGGTTTGGCCTGTTTGCGCACTGGCATCCTGGATGTTCTCCTCTTTCAAAATCAAGTCGTTCGGATCAACATTTCCATTCTATTGAATATCAGTCAGAGATGCATTGCTCTATAATTATACCACCTGGACATCGTCAACATACCTGGGCGTTTACTCTGCTCAAGGCAAGAGCAAGAGTAAGAAGGATCGATGAAGTCTTCATTGTGATGTATTTTTAAAAATTCAAAAAATTCAAAAAATTCAAAAAAAAAAAAAACCTGAATTGAAAGATCGAGATAGAACGAAGGAATGAATGACTTCTATCAAAGAAGCTAAGTCGGTTCAAGGAAGAAGATAAAAAAGGATCGATATCAAATCGGATATTGAAAGAAGCGACCAGCGAATGGCAAGGGCAATCAATGCGCCTTGGAAAATGAAGAACAAATACAAAGAAACGAAGGGAAAGAGTGACTCGAGGAGAAGATCTTCAAATTGTCTGTGAACAATTAAAACCAAGACAAGAGGTCCCAAGACCAAGCAGCGGCCTTTATTATATGTCAATGCAATGTCGCTATACAATTTCTTTCTATCTCTTCGGTTAACCCGGCTCCTGTTTCCTGGATTCTCCTTTCCAAGATTTGAAACCGAGCGGTTCCTGAGGGGAGAATCAGCAGGTGGTTCAGCAGCGGGTCGCGGACCCCACGGTTGACCAGGCGGTGAATCATGGGAAGAACCCCTTTGGAATGTCTCGCCGGGGCGCAGAAACACCCAACCTTGAAGTTGAAGGGCAAGTTTAAGAGGAAACAGAGACAGCTTCCCGAGAAAGTGTTTCTTTCGTTTCGAGATCATCATTCCAAGACATATAAGGCCTGTGGGTGCGAACAAGTGCCGGCATCAGCGCTGTGGGGACTTATATTCCAGCGAGCGAACTCAGTATTATATCGTATTATATTGTGGCCCTGAAAATAGCCACTGTCCATTGTGACGCAGCGTCCTTCGTTCTGTCTCTTGAATTATGGATACCTCGGGCTGTCAAATTAATCTAGGGGCGATCAAGATCGATCAGCCCTCGTGGTGACAAGGCTCTTCAGGAGCAGTGGAGTTGGCAAGCAGATTAGGCCCATGTCCGTTTGCTCGCCAGAGGAACGCGAGTTGTTGCGGATTCGTTTTCGTTTTCTGAGCCGGACGCACTCCGCGTCTGGGGTTTATTGAGGGCTCCCCTTCCAGCAGGTCAGCAAGTGTGGCCGGGGCTGTCGTTTATTTGCCTGGCCTGCGCGTAGGTTGGTGAAGGGGTGAAAGGGGCATTCGGGTTGTGGAGCGTTCGATGTTTCGGCTCGTTTGAAGTTCGGTTGGCGGTTCACATTGAATTAACGGCCACGGGCTCCAACGAGGAAACATTCAAACATTCGGGATTCGGAGTCTCTGATAAGGGGTGTCCGAGAAATGCACGATATAGATGCGACGAGCCTGAGGTACATATATACGTCTACCGGTAGCGTCACTACCATGTGCTCAATTGAATTCATCTGATGTCGACATGTCAATCATATAATATATAATTATATTATGATCAAACCAAGTCAGCCTTGGTATTGAGGCTATATCTCTACCGTCTGCATATGCGTACCTGAATAAATTTTGGTGTTCAGATTATAATGACCTTGGCTACTGTGGTACAGCGCACGGTCCTGGCGTCTAATATGATCAAGTTCACTTATGTACGCACAGCACATCTGTATACGCACAATGCGAACCAGACTATTCTGTATTCGTTTTGCAAAATCTAGACAGGGTCTTCGGGATATTATAATTTATAACGTATTCGGATCGTAACGAGCAATATGGAAACATTGAAGAGAAATAATAGCAGATTTAACATTATCGCTTACGAATAATCCTATGAAATCTAGGTATCTTTATATATACAGACCGATTCCCACTAACAGTTTTAAAGAGACCATTTCAAATATATATACCCAGAACGAAATTAACCCCCGCAGTATGAAATATATAAAAAACGAACAACGCCAGCATGCGTGCGCAATGCAACCAACTGGAAAATTATACAGGAAATAAACCAGAATGCTCGGTAAAAAATGTCGTATAAATGGGTATGAGCAGAAATCGAGCAACATCAAATTAAGCTAAGGCGTTGGAAATATTCGCAGACAAAAAGAAGAATTTGAGATTCAATTGCAGAGCCGCAATCGATTAACCGCTGAGAAGAGCAGTGGATGAAACACCGACGCAAGTACATGAGGTACCAGTCGGGAAGGTGACTCCATTGGCGAACGGGCAGGAATCTCGAAGGGTGAAGACTCTGAAAACGATGCATTAGTATTGCGTCATACTTAAACTGAACAGGGGTTGGGAAAACATACTCTCCAACGGCATATATATCTTCGTCCTTTCCGAAAACATATCTCGTGATTCTGTTGGTAGGGCAATCACCACCCTCGGTGAAGGTTACCTGGAATAACCACGAGCTGCCGGTCGAGTTAGGGTCGTCGGTCGTCGGTGGGGTTCCTCGGACATTGCTGAATGACGAGCCTTGAACGTTAACACTCGAGAGGGTGTATCCGTTCGCAACGCTGCCGTCGACCCGAACCGAGTAAACTGATGTTGCATAGCAGTTGACTAGATTTCCACCGTTCGTGTTTGTAGGTTCGTTGCAGGATCCCGAATTCTGCTGGTATTGAAGGTTGAGGGTCCTGACGCCCGTTGTGAGAGAGAACGGAACGTAAGTGCCGCCGTTGACATCCGTGCCATTGGTGCTCGTGCCGTTGGTGCTACCGCCCATGTCGCCATCGAGATTCTGTGAGCTACTGGTGCTCTTCTTTTTGCTCCCGAGAATTCCACCAACGGCGCCACCCACGCCTCCGAGTATGACGATTATGAGAACGACCAGCACAATCCAGAATGTCTTTTTCTTAAGCCCCAGAATTTTCTTTTCGGCTGGCTGGCTGTTATACGTAGTCGGTGGTGGGAGCATACCCGCACCCGGCTTGATGTACCCCGAATAATCTGTATCCGGATTCGCTACAAGAGTACCGGTATTGCTGTACGGTGTAGGTGGTGGCGGCTGGGATACACCATATTGTGGCTGATAATACGATTTCTCCGCCTCAACTGCCATCGGGCTATTGGAATACGGCCCGCCTTGTATCGGCTGGGTAGGCGCCGGCGATACGGGATGAGATGATTGAGGGTATCCAGACGAAGGACTCAGGCCCTGAGGTGGCATTACCTCTGGATACGATTCATAGTGATCTGGAACGGCACCAGAGCGATAACCCATGTTTGCATTTGGGTCCATGATTTGCGGCGCTGACGAAGGGTCGTATTCCATAGCGCCGTGCATGGTATTTCCAGTTGGCTGCCCCTGCGCAGGCTATGGGAAGGGTCTGGGATTAGCCCCGCGTACCAGATTTGGTAGATACATATCGATAAGAGGATATACAAAAACTTACAGAACTTGCGCTGCTCGCCTGCCTCTGCATGGCTTCGTGATTGACTTCCATGTTTAGAAACTATGGAAAGATAAACAGAAACTCCAAGAAAGAAAAAAAAAATTCGGAATTGAATTGGAGAAATCCTGGTGGGGTTAAGAAAACGGTCAGTATCTGCTTGATTGTGTAACATATGCTGCGATAGAATCGAATCGAGGGGCCTTACAACTATGAAAATAAACCTACAACGGCAACGTCGCACTTGTGGAAAGGACTCGTAGAACTTCAGCACAAATGGCAACTGACACAGACGCAAAGGGGTTTTAAAGGGTTATTCACGAGGGGAAACGGCGAAATTTAAACATCTTCGAAGAGGGCAAGTCGATTTCCCTTGTCCGCCGCGAGGCTGAACCTGCGCGACATTAACCAGCTTTTCGGAGCGGTGTTTCAGTACTTTTTTTCGCTACGAAGAAATGAGGTTACTTTCGGCCTATAGGCAGTGCTTAGCCGCTCCAAATGCCCCCTTGCCCCAGAAAAATATTCCCACGTTTGGAGAAATAAAGACAAGAGGACGAGCATGAAGCCAAGAACTGGGCTTCAGAGAAGACGCTTCGATTGGGTCACGTTGGATCAATTTCCTCGTTCAGAGAGCGCTGGATTTCTTGTACGTTTTAGGAAAGGCTTCTCTGCCGCACCTGAAGGATTCCAAATTCATCGCTCATTTCCCTGTCGCCCCTGGACACTTGCAGCAAAAAACAGTCGACAAGGCGGAGACCTTTAGCAACCTCCGTCGGTATCGGCGTCAAGTCTGTTTACCATCCTGGTTTTGGATTGGTAAATTATTAGAGGCCTAGAGCCGGGTGCCGTCTCGTAACCGCAGTTGAATCCATAGCTGATCCCGCGGTTTGCCCCTTCACAGGACCTTTGAGCTGTGTGTAGTGTGTTGCCAAGCCGATGCGCTGCAGATGTCGACCTTCCGTCTATGTCAAAGTCGCCCTTGGCTATTATTGAGTAACATCGGCGCTTGAACATGCTTTAGG
The DNA here is from genome assembly GCA_036971405.1 of Orbilia quercus. Lineage (NCBI taxonomy): Eukaryota > Fungi > Ascomycota > Orbiliomycetes > Orbiliales > Orbiliaceae > Orbilia > Orbilia quercus. Next base: position 183,465 of record JAJTUE010000012.1, read on the forward strand.
TTTCACAATTGACTGTGGCTTGAATGAAGCCGCCCGTTTATCGAATGGTTATCACGAGTATCAAAAGAAGGAAAGAAGGCTGGAGTTCCAATTCGATTCGAAATATAATAATATATATTAATATTTTGTTATCGATATCAGACGTTCTACATCGACCCCTGAAAAACAAAGAAGCCTCGTAGATATAAACAGAGGACGGGTTTCTGCAGAGGGATATATCCGAGCGGCTATTTTTGGAAACACACAAAGAAATGCGAAATACATGAGAATTGAAGCTGAGTGAAGTAACTGTGGGACGTCAAGCCGAAGGAAATCTAATCAACGTTGCCGCTGCTTGTATAAACTCACGAGTCTTCGCTTCGGTAAATCAAATCCACGGATCCGGTAACTGTTTAAATTTAGATGTCGTGAACCACCTTTCTTCTGGTCCCAACCAAGTCTTGTTGCTTTCATCATCGTTGGGTTTTCTACCGCGAATGCGTGGGCACCGGGTGGCCCGGCTAGGGTTTTTATTTTATGGTTTTTGTGCCAATGTTATATTGCGGTTGCTTGGGAATAATGAGAGCAAGACGACGAGGATTTGGATACAGAGCCCCTTAATCCAAAGATGAAATAGATGATTAAAACTTTGAAAGCGACTTTCATTTGAGAATCAGATAAACGTTTCGCCCTATGGATATGTCTCTAGCAGGATACGGGGTGAGAGCGTCCCCAAGAGCTCAGGATATTTATGATACAGGATTTACTGTGAACTTTGATAGAATATGCAGGGTGAAACCTAATTTTTCACGTCGGTTTTGGATATGGAATAAACAACCTTAGTCATTAGACATACGGCCGTAGGAATCCCAGCGATGATTCGGATTGGGAGCATCTCAGTGGTGTTTATGAATGAGGTTTCGCGCACAGGCATATACGCCGGTTTGGCTTAAGGTAGGATCCGAGTGAGAGCAAGCCTTCTCTGCTTCCTGGCTGTTAATATAGAATTATATTCGTCAGTACCAAGAATTTAAAGAATGGATTTCTCAAGGCAAGAAAACATACGCAGCGTGGGCACAATCCTCCAGAGCACGAATCTTCTTCTTGCACTTGTGAACACGTCTCTTATGCGAATACCTTGGGAAACAGGTATCCCACGCGTGTGTCTCTGGTCCACAAAGTTCGCTGACAATCTATATCATAACATACCAGTAAGTAAAAACATCAAGTATATTAAATTGCATGAATCTGCTCAAACGAGCCATGACATTCTTATTCACCGAGTGCTAAGGGTGAACGATACGTACAGGAAGGTACGCTGCTCCATCGTATGTATAGATCCGAACATGTCTCTGTGGCTCGTGTCGAACCGTATCCCATTTCCTCAGAGCGGTCGTGACGCCTGTAATACCATACCATGCTATAACCATCCCCACAAGAATGACCCAAACAATTGGCCGCCGGAGTGCTCGGAAGACATGGGCTCCAGTCTGGCTGGCTGTCGGGACGTCCCCGAACGGAGGTATATTATCACCCCTCGTGCGCATCGCGATATTGTAAAACGCTGGCACAATATTACCGGACTCTGGATCGATGCGAGTGTGGAAATCGTGGGTTCGTGGAACGTGCTTCGGTCGTGCGGGCGGCTTGGTGACAATCGCTGTTGCATTTTAAAGAAACAACACTTATCTCGATGTCGTCTGAATCTCGAGTCTCATATATTCAGCCTGTACGTAGTGGCCATTCAGCCTAAACTAGATACACTGGAGGAAAAAGAGGCAATTTTCTAGTTTTCAGATCTCATTGTTGTCTCGTAAAACTTTCACCGTACTAACCATTGTGGTTTGAAATGATAGTAGATATTCCATATTAGTACTACTGTACAGGTATTTTGTTCAGACACAACGTCCAATGAACCTCGTGCTGTTTACTCGCTAAAAACAAATCCATCATATATACTAAGTGTACATTTACTGCACTTTTAAAATATATTACAAAATCTTACTCTCTGGTGGACCGAGATAGCTAGGAACAACGCCACCCTGGTCAATCACAATCTTCTGAAGAACAACACCAGGTTCAAGCGCCCAGAACTTAAGCGTATGTTTTCCTGGTTTGACAGTATGCGAAGTCTTGTAGGTCCAAATGGAATTAGCAACAGCGATAAGCCACTCAGGCGGGAGATTTCCAGGAGAGCTCTCATCCGGAACATATTTTATTATCTTTGGCGTCTCGTCATCGATCGCGATAGCATATCTGAGAGGTCGTCCCGGATAGTTGTTCAACCCGGTACCGAGATAGCAGGTAATGTTGGTGGCAGCTGGAGAAGTGAAGGTGTAGATGTCATACTCTAAAGCCGGGCCACCAGGTGCACTTTGAGTGCTCGCGGTGTTATCTTTAAGCTGAACACCGGACTTTGTCCGTCCGAAACCCGGAAGTACCTCATAAGCAGAGTTCTTTCGAGTAGCATGTTCGGCTTCGATTGAGATATAGCCTGCAGACTCTGGAAAACCCTTGAAGCCGGATGGTACTGAGGTCTTGCTAAGAGGCAGGTGAACATTCGGCATGTTGAAGTCACCATAGGGGGCGGACGACGCAATGTCGATAAAAGCAATGTTGTACCCATCTGGCGCACTGGCCCAATCGATGGAAAGTTCCACTCTAATATCCGTATTGCTGGTTTGGGATGCAGGAACGACGCCGGTAGACTGGGAAACCTTGACCCATGGGTTTTGTGGTACGATAGTAAAGTTAAACGGCTCATTTCCCTTATTAAAGATTTCAATCCACCTAGACCCAACGGGATTATATGTATCGAGAAGTGGCAGAACAATGGTGTTGTTATTTAAAGATCCGGCATTGTTAAGGTCGTCTCCTGGAATGGAACCGTTGCTGCCTTCTCCGGCCACACCCAAAGCACCTGCAAGGGAGTTCTGTGGGAACTGGACAAAGGAAAGTCCGCTGATAGTGTTTCGCATGGGTTGTTGCCTGTATTATATGTTAGTCATACTGACATTCTCGCGCATGAACAATTTTTCTTACCAGTAGTTATAGCCGAAGTGAGTCTGGTCCAGGAAATGAATCCATTTCCCATTAAGTAGGTTATCCCATTCCTTTTGTAGTTCCCAATCATCCTGGAATCTCTTCTGAACATACGAGGAAAGATAGTTGGCAGAGTTTCTTCGCTGAGCAGCGTATCTCTGGTTCTTTGCAATGTTGAGATAAATGTCGTAAACGATATAGCCGGCCTTGCATTTATGAGATACTAGCTGGAAGAAGGCTGGTTTGTACGCAGATGGAAGTTGGTTGTAAATAGCTTCTGCCTTGTCAGAGATGTCCTTCCAATCGGCAAGAACGGATTCTGCCTCTCTGTAGCTGATGACACTATAAACGCCTGGGTCCAACAGTTCATACTTCTTCCTTGATGCAAGAAGAGAATACTTGAGAAGGATTGCGGCGATGTCTTTGGCATATTGTGTCCCAAAGGACCGTGCAGCGAACTGTTCGAGATATCCGGGGACACCAATAGAGGTAATTGAAGTAACGTTATATGCCATCGCGAACCAGAAGTCAATTGGAGTTTCCTGTCGTATTTTTTATCATTTAGCATAATATTACCACCGTTTATTCTCGTGGCGTTTATACTTACGAGAGTCTTCAGATCTCCAACATTAACAATCCAGACTCTGTCTGCACCACGCTCATAAGACAACTTCATCTGTTGATATGTTTGCGCAAGTGATACGGTATCGATCCATTTATAATCTCTCGGGTCGCCAACATAATCGAAGTGATAGTATACACCAGCACCGCCCTCTCTGCTAGGCTCATCACCGATCGGTAGACGACGAACGTTACCCCAGTTGTCATCGGCCCACAAGAAAGTGATATCTTCCGGAACAGACAGTCCTTGCTCAGGATAACCTTGAACTTCCTTGTAAAGACACCAGACTTGTGGGATTTTGTCAACTGGAGTGTCAAAAACGTCGTCTAGAATCTGTCGTTGCTTGGCAATCACGCGTTCGAGAAGGGCAATGTGATTCGGGTTATCGAGAGCTGTGTCACCGTTTCCACGCATGGCCATGGTGATCAGATTTTCCCACGGTTCAGCACGTTTTATAGTTTTGTACCAGAAATCGACGATATTTTTCTCATTGACGGCGAAATCCCAGGTACCGTTTCCGAAAGTATTCCATTCCTAGATAATTTCTTTTATTGGCTTAAGCACCCCAAATGGCAATTCTGAGAACACTTACTTTTGTAGAGCTAGCCATTGGCTCAGTATGCGAAGCTCCCATAACGATACCATAGTAATCTGCAGTATACTGGTTCAACGGATCGTCGACAGCGAACATGGAGTTCCACGTAGTTGGCCAGAAATAGTTCGCTCTGAGTCTCAGTAAGAGCTCAAAGACCTTGGAATGGAAATCATGGTTAAACCCGGGTCCGTATTTTCCACGAGGGAATTTGGCATTAACCCAGCCGGTCAAGGCAGGTTGTTCGTCGTTCAAGAAAAGACCTCGGAACTTCACAGAGGGCGATGTCTGAACGCGATCCACATCCAAAGCGTAGATGTTTGAGTGTGAAACGGATGGAACGTCTGCCCACCAGTACCACGGAGAAACTCCGATTTGTTCAGAAAGGTCGTATGTGCCAAAGATTGTACCGCGCTTATCAGAACCAGCAATGATCAGAGCCTTGTGGATTCCTGGAGCGGTAGAGGGCCGAAGAAGTAATGTAGTAGTATACGATTCCCAAGTACCGTTTATCTTGGAAACGTCCAAATCGCCTTTTGCAATAAGGCCGTCGATAAACGCAGACTTGCCAATTGTTCCGATGATGATAGCGTATTCAGTTTTTGGAAGACCCTTTGTTGTATTTTGAACGTAATAGTCGAGGTCCGTTCCGGTCACTCTTCCAAAGTCTGCTGCAAGATCCTTTCCTGCTCTGATAACACCAGGCCAGTCTGAGTTTCACGAGATGTAATTAGTCCGAGTAACTCAGATGTTATATATTGACAGATTGGCGGCCACAAACCTCGACCATCCAGTACAATAATAGCATTGGCATCGGGACCTGCCAGTTGAATACTTCCTCTCGACGCAGTAAATCCAACCACGGGTGTCTGTCCGAGAGCATTGACTAGCCCACTGCTAGCTAAAGCAATGGCTGTCACACGCACGAGATCGAAGAAGCGCCGCATGATTCAATTGGCGATCTGAAAGATCACAATATGAGTCGCGATATCGTTAGGGAACAGGAGAAACCCTTGCATGGGCAACCCGGCGGGCTATCCATCTTTTATACTCAGCATTGCGATTTTGAAGACTGGGGACAGCAACTGATCGATTATTCCCACGCCTACCCTTGGGAGTATGTCCTTTGCTCCGAACCCATGGCCCTGTAGAATTGAAATTTTGCGGAGAGACTTTATAAAACCTGTCCAGGGTGTTGGAGATTCCGGATAAATATACTTAGGCCCACTACCCCAGATCACGAATATCTCTAGGTAATTTCATCATGCATCATGGATTGAGAAAGGTAGATGAAGAGCACTGCCTGTTACGGAAAAACGTGGTAGGATTACAGCTCTAGTGGGTGAATAGATATTTTAGCCAGCGCCTCGGAGGGTCTCGCTACGGATCTGGCGTACGGGTAGTCAATAGCCATAACTCAACGGGCGTATTCAAAGGCGATTTTTTTTTACGTCTCGTTCGTGAAGTTCAGTTAAGATGTGGTAGCTTGCTCGCATGCTAGGATATTCGGGGCTAAATGGCCAACCGGCAGAATTGAAAATCCAGCCGAAAAAGCCATGCGCGGAGAAATTGTAGGCTGAAAACATCTTAGTGCGACGTTGGCGCACTTTTTACACTTCTAAATCGACCGAGGCAGCGTTCCTGCATGTTATATCACTGATGCCGGACGCTGGCAGGCGCCGCCTGCTTTCGATCGGCGCGACTTTAGGCATTTGTGAATTCCGCCAAGATATATTTACTCATATACCCATATTTATATACCCATATTAATATAAGCTACCGTATTCCGCCCAATCTTGTTTTTGGCAAAAGACTTGATATACCAGATGAACTCAGATTGTATGGCCCAACTGGCTCGCGCAGTGCGTACATTATGATGATATCGATAATCGAAGTCCAGCAGGTTGTAGTCTTTAGCCGAGTAACTCTGTACCAAAAAGCTAGAAGAAAAAAACAATCGCTTTGCGGTGCAATTAACTATTCATCATAGTGTCAATTGTCATTTTATCAAAGCTCCATTTATATAATTACTTCTATGGCGAATGCGTCTTCGTAGCCTTGATTTTTTATCATTATGACCGAGTTGCGATCATATTAAAGGCAGGATTCGGAAAAGGGTGAAGCTATTGGGTATGGAAATGGAAAGATTTAGCTATACGGGCGCAAGGAACATCGGGTTTTGAACGGGAATCGAAAGCCGGCTAATATGGGACATCATGGAAATACCACATCTAGTCGATCGGATATAACCGTACCAAGGCGCTTACCAAGCTCTTAGGTTTTGGTAAAACTGTAGTTTCTGGTTATGCGTTCCACAGTCGTGGTATACGCATGTGTTTCTCGAGAGTATTGGTTTATAGCACAAACTCATATATTGGTATAGGATGGGGTGACCTTGTCTGGTAAACGAAACAGTGGACATGACATGAAGGGATTGACCCTGTAAATGGTACGGCTAAGAAGAATCACGGGTAATCAGAGCATCGGAAGGGAAACAAACTCGGGCTTCGCGAGCAGGTTCTTAAATGTTTACTCTACAAAGGTTTATTATATATTAAAAAAAGTCAAATCCCATGCTTCGCATGTTGCAATTTGATAACTTGACGATATTAAGAGAGACAGTATAACTGGAGGCCAGCTGCATGGTGTTCAACAAAGAAACAAGAAAAGTATAGAAAATCTGCAATGTGCTCAAGCCAAAGCAGAAGAAGCTCGAACCACACACGAGATATTAAGGTTGAAGACAAATGGAACAAAATTGAAAAACGAAACTGAAACGAAGAAAAATGCAGATAGGAGAGTACAATCGGTATAGGGGTATTATACTATCTACAAAATATATACAGAAGAAAGATTGGGGGGAAAGTTGGGGATGGTACCGTTGCGCCTCTCACAAAGACAAGTTATTTAAGAGACAAGACAAAAACCCATTTTCAGACAAGATTATTTCAACTCCTTGAAAAAAAGCACAACACTATCCCGACCTCACCATCCCAAATATTTGAAAATCCCAATAAACAATCAGATTGATACTTTCACCGAAGCTCTAGAACTCTGCAAACTAAGATATGAAAATTGAACTGCCCCTGCCGAGAAAACCCCAGATAAACACCCAAAGGAAGAAGTGAAACCCAACCCTCTGGGCATTAAAAAGAACATATCTGACGATCGATGGAATATGTGAAATTTTTGACCCCTTTTTAAGTAAATGTTAATGTGGAAATTTGAAAAGGAAAAAGTGTGGAGAAATAGCCAGAGAGAACAAAACACCATGCGAAAATGCAGACCTTTATATTGCAGAAAAAGATCAAAACGCTAAATCAAATTAAATGAAAAAAAGAGGAAGAAAATATTAATACTAGGAACCTTTATTTGCGGAACATGCCAGAGAGCCAGCTACTGCGTTCTTTGTGTGTATAGGCTTCGTCGTCGGAGAAGGATGTTCGTCTTTTGGGGATCTTTTTCTTCGGAATAGCCCGAAGGTCTGGCTGGTCTGCGTAATTTCCAACCCCGAATCCAGCTCCAGTACCGACTCGTCCCTTGGTTTCAACTCCTTTGGCGGTAACTTTTATTGACATATTCTTATGCATGTTCCGCATGTCGCGGCGATGTTTGTTATACTCCTGGGGCTGCATAGCATACCCACCGACCATAAGGTCTTTCCAGTAGGTTTTGTCGGGTGGGGGTTCCGTAGGAGTCTGAGCAGCACGGAAACCAAAGCTCGGACGTGGGATCTTCATGGGCAACGTCGAAGAGCGGTTCCGCGATTGATCCTGTAAGAAATTTCGTTCGAATTGTGATTCTGCCACAGGGGGTGGTGAAGGCGACCTCGGAGACTTCAAAGCGATGGGTAGTTGAGAGGAAACCGATCTGGGCAATGTCATGCTCTTCTTCGTTGTCTTTACCACCGATGGAATCTTGGATGCGGTTGGAATTTTCGAGACGATAGGAAGTTTGGAAACGGATTGTTTCCGAGGCGTTGAAGGTTCTTTTGGTGTTTCGACCATTTCCTCTGGCTCCGTGTTGGTCTCGATCTCTCTTTCCTTCTCCTTCTCCTTCCTTCTCTCCTTCTTGGAATGACGACGCTTGTGTTTGGCGGAACTGGATTTGCGTCGTCTGTGCTTGACGGGGAGGGGTGAGGGTGGCGGTGCATCTGATTCCGAGTCTGACACTAGTGCAAAGTCATCATCAGACCTCTCTAATGTGTCCTCGAAATCCGATTTCGCACTTGAAGAATCCTTCAGTGGGAATATAAATGGAGCCATATCACTGAAATGAGCTGTTGGTCGAGGATCGATAGTTTCGTGAATGCTCGAAGGTGGGACTGGAGATGGAGTAGCCAATCTGATACGCAGTTGGAGTTCCAGCTCCCTGTTGCGCGCTTGAAGTTGCTCGATTTCCTCCATGAACTCACGTCTCTCACCAGCCTGGATCTGTAATAATTCGCGAGTTCGGTCCAGTTCGTCTGCGAGATTCTCCACTTTGTAATGGTTGATTTCAGCGTCGTCCTTCATGTTTCGATTGTCTCTGATAAGCTCGTCCAGATCTCTCTCCAACTTCACAACTTCAGCCTTCAACAATGTGTCCCTCTCCCTCAGATCTCTGGTCAGAACATCAATCTCTGACTTCAACTTCAGGTTCTCGGCCAACCTCGCCTGCTCTTCTTCGCGAAGTGTAGTAATCTCAGCTTCTAATGCTGCCGTGAAATGAGAAACTGGCGGTTCCACGTGAACTTCTGGGATTGGTGCTTCGACTAATTTTTCGACAAAAGTATCTGGGATGAATTCCTCACGGCTGAGAGGTTCTTGGACTTCTTCGGCTATCTCAATGACTTCCGGTTGTACAATCTCACGCACAACTGGCGCTAACTCAAGATCATCTGTCTGGATTCCCATTTCCTTGACCGCTTTGGCTTCTTTTGGCCCCTGGACTGTTTGAACCGGGGCCTGCACTTTTGCTTGTTCTTTGGCAGCTGTGGCTGCAGCAAGGGCAGCCTCGAGAGCTGTTAGAGAATCCTCCTGGCGAGCATTTGCAACACTGATTTCAGTATTCAAGCGCTGGATTTCAAGAACGCACATATCCCTCTCCTCGCGGGCTGTATTGACTTCCTGCTGGAGAATCTCTATTTCTCCCTGCAAATCCGTGCTAAGCGTAACGATATCATTCTGTAATCTGGATACTTTGGCGTCATGCTGGCGTTCGATTTCGTGGAATACAGCGGTAGCGGTAATAGGAGGTGGTGGTATATCGTCAGAATCATGGGCTCGGCTTCCGGGTCTCAAGCTTCGACCCGACATTCGGGATCGGATAGATGCTGCGATGGACGGGGCGCGGTGCGAGGAGGCAAACGAGGGTGCTCGAGATCGTCCCCTATATGGGCGTCCGGATGTATCTAAACGCAAAGCAAAATCTTTCAAATCCCGTTTGGAAGACGAGGCAACAGAGGAAGCATCGTCGTGGGCAATAATCCGCGGAATCGAAAGAGTATTCCCAATCTCGACCCCAACTTCAGATTCGTTATCCGCACGCTCTGTGGAGTCTGATCCGTCGGATTCACCGTCGGATTCGTACTCCCCGTTCCACTCCAATCCTAGCTCCTGGCCCAGAGATTGCTTGTTTGCAGGCTTATGAGATGATGTGCTGCTGCGCCGACTGCTGGATCCGAAACTTCGTGCGCTGTCGGCGATTGAGCTCATGCTAGTGCGAGAGCGCAAGTTCTTGATGCTGAAATTGCCATCCAGAGCATCTTTCGCATGTATGAACTTTTCCAGCTGTCCCTCAAGCCAGTCTCGTTCCTGTTGTACGGCGTCCAGCTCGTTTTCGGCTTCGCGCAGTTTCGCTTTCAGATCCAGCCATGAGGTCATCGGTTTCTGTTCTGCATCTGAGCCCTTCCCCTCCGGACCCCGACTACTTGATACGACATGTAAATGAAGCGCGGATGCAACCTGTTCCTCGAGTTCGGATATCTTCTCCATAAGCTTCCGCCTCTCCTCCATCTCGTGGATAACATCTTTATTAACACCCTCATAATCCTTCTCCAAGACCTCTCTCTCCGTTCGTAATCTCGTAATCTCAGCCCCGCTAATTCGTAATTGTCGTCGCAAGGAGTTGATATCCTTTTCTTGTGTTTGTACGTGGACCGCATTGTCGTCGAGCTGTGTCTCAAGTTTCTGAACGCGGTCTGTTAAGCGGTTATTCGTGCCTCGGAGCGTGGAGAGATTCGATTGTGTGGTATCCAGCTGCACTTGCAGCGTCTCGATTTCAGCATGCAGGTCATCGGTATCGGAGGAAGTCGACTGCCTTCGTGCGCGATGCTGGACAACCGGCATCGCTTCCACCCGGGCGTCGCTCGTCTTAACGCGTTGACGGTCAATAGACACGCCCCCGCGGCTCCCGAGTTTCGTTATTTTGACGACGGTAACGTCGGGGACTGCGAAAGCCCCCTAACTGTACTAGACAATGTTTTGTAAGGACACTGTCCTCGAAACTACCCGCATAGAATAATAGTTCCCGGTTTTTCGTTAAACAGAGATTTCAAAACACAAACAAACAATATTCTGCGATAAGATGAACAATAAACACAGAGAACGTCTCGTCGTAAGTAAAAAAGGTTCGTTCAAAACAAAAGATGTCGACGGTAATTCGAGGTTAAAGGGGGCTGTATTCCGCGAAGCCCCGCAGAAACCGGTTTAAAGTTCGGCGATAACTGGCAAACCTGTGACGACGGTTTGCCGAATGTGAAAAAGTCGTACGTTGTCGGAATAAACCGTAGTTGGTTCTTCAACAACAACTACGTAACTCGAGCGGGTGATTCGATGGTAGCGATGGTGGAAAAGAATGAAACTGAAAAGACGTGAATGAGCAAAAGAGTGACCGTGTTAGTAACTTGCCTATTTCCTGACACTGCCCGTTTTCGCAGATTTGGGCAGGAGTTTATTACTGTTACCTTTCCTGGTTGAGCTGTCCACAAAAGGGCTGATGCGAGATGAAGCGATGCGTGGTTTCCCACTCTGCGGTTTCCAAACTGCGCAATGCACCGCAGACTTGATCCAAAGTGGTTTGGGAACGAATCAAACCCCGTCAATATTTGCAAGATTGCGATGTGATGGGAGCTTCTAGCGTCGCCCTTGGCTGCAATAACTTCAAATGGGTTAGGAAGTGCCTTGTGATCAAGTTGTCCTTGAAGGCGAAAGGGTAGATTAATTGTTTTCTCGAGAAGAGCGCGATGTTTGCGATGTAAGTCGGGGCCACGGAATTCTCAAAAATCGACAGCGACAGAAGAAAAAATTTTCGCCGCCGCCCGACATTCGATGCTGATGAGCAGCTCTTCGCTTGTGCCCTAACTCCAATTCTCGATGATGGTCGCCTGACGTACTCTCCCGTAGTACGGTACTTGTGTCTGTACATGTCCCGCTTTACTAGTGGTGCCCAGGTGGTCAATCAAATCTTCTCGCCTCTAAAAAATGCGCTGCGCACATCTGCTGTAGACGATTCTCGGCATCTAATTCTTATCGATCTTCTCGGAATCGAAATTTTTTTTCCTCCACAGGAGAGCATAGCGTTCTTCTGCCCCTGTAAATTCTGCGACTAAGCCTGCTGCTGATTACTTCACGAGGCCAACAATGTTCTAGAGACACATTCTTGTCTTATGCATGGTTATGCAAGAACAGCTATGTTTGCAGCCATTTAGATCTCTGAGAGCTCGACCCGACAAGAGTGCCCCCTCTTCTTCTTTTTCTTTCTCTTATTCCCCCTCTACCCTGAGAAGCTATTTCATCTGATCTTTCCCACTAGATGTATAGCAAAAGAGGGATCACCAAAAAACATCTTGTGATGATGGTTGCCTCTTCCCGCACCGATACGCGGAAATTGGCCCCTTCGGAGGATGAGCGAAAGATTGCCATTTTGCCGGGCCGAAATAGGAGAAGGGGTATCTTTCGGAATGAGATATTTTCACAGCCCCGACATTTTCGGGATTTTTCGATCTGTGTACCCTTTTTGTATCCTTTTCCCTTTCATCTCCGGAAACGAAGAGACCCAATCATTTGCGCCTGCGAGATCTCATTTTCAGTTCCCTTTTCCTGCAATGATTTATGCTGTACAACTCACCCTGGATGCAATTAGCCATGTTATCCTATCTGCGATTCGTTGGGGAACGAGGGTCTTGGGACCAATTGCAGCGCAACCCTTGAGCCGGCATGGCCCCTGCCTCGCAGCATTCCTCTAGCTCGATTGGTTGTGCCGATTCGGCTGGTCGGCAAGCCGAGAATTCCAGAAGCCGGTTTCGATGAGGCGAAGACACGCCACATTCCCAAGCCTCAGTTGCATAAGCAGAAGCGCATTGCTCATGCCGTCACATTGCAGCTCGGGTGAAAGACATCGGGCAGCCGCAGCGACAGAATTTTCTAGAAGGTAAGGTGCTCGTTGGCTGGGGTAGCTTATCCAGAGTATATGTCGTTGTAGATGAACTGAAGCACTCACTATCAGCAAGTCCATGGATCCAGAGTTGATATGTTATTCCTGACCAGAATGGAAGTAAGGAGGCCGCACATTACATCGCTGATGTGGATCCTGAAGACCAGCCGCAAGCAGATAAATTACATATCTTGAGATCCTGCTACTGATCGAGTCTAACCCGCTATTGATAGCGGCGAATATTTCGAATGTTCAAGCACCTCGGCCTTGGCTGTGACATAGACTGACAGGCTGGGGAATGAGAGAAGATGGTGCTGCACGTTGCCGCAAAAAGGGTTGATTGCTGCAAAATTTGTCCAGTGCCGTGCTGGGCACGTCGGGCAATGATGCATGGGATAGACATGGGCTTCACAAGGTTACAGTGCAGAAACCCTGGATTTTTTTTTGACAAAACAACATCTCGGCCGTCTTTTTGATCCGAGACTAAGTTTTGATAGTCCTTATTTCTCCCCGGCTTTGGAAATGTGGAGTTCAGGCCTGTTTCCTGACTAGTTCGTGTCGAACACCTGCAGAGTGCGGCGGGTCGAAGGAAGACTATTCCTTTGTGAACAGTCATTTATAGCTTTTGGGTGGTATTCGGCTGATGCTAGAGCTAAGAGCTCCGGATGGCTTAGTATGGCCTGACGGCGATGTTTCTGGCCAAGGACAGAGAAGACAGACAAACATGTTACTTCCTGGAAGCTTATCGATTTTAACCTTTGCAGGGATGCACCTTATCATCATCACCACTGCCGTCGACTGATCATGGGTACAGTCAAGTTGTGGATCTGTAATTCTCTATGGCGCGGGGATTCAGTGAATGTTAACAACTTACTGAGATTTGCTGTTGGATATAAGATATTATCAATGAAAACATGTCACATTTACAACAAGGATATTTAACAACAAAGAACATATTGATGCAGCGTAAACCAGGCAGGTTCTGAATCGCCAACGGCAGATTCCAATTCAGAACTGATGTCACTCACTCACTACTGCTCATGATCTCGGGTTACATTCGAGCAGAGTGCTAAGCCGATTAAGCTCAATTCTTCCAATCCGTGACGCATAGAGAAAGCGGAAAGTGGGGGACAACACATAACTATTTTTATCCTGCTTTCAGTCTCAGTTCGCTTAACAGCACGGCAACCTTGCAATGAACTTGCACCGAAGTAACCTTACGGATTAATATTCACAGATCCCGTGAACATCACGATCACAGTTCTTGCAATGGGGTCACTTGTAGACAAAATCCGGCGAGGATTTCCGGCGAGGATTACCGGACTCATAATGGGCCGTTCTCAAGTATATAATGTCGTCGAATTCACCATCAAATTCGAATTCCTCTCCTCATCATCAGCATCCAGCTTCACTCGCTTCCAATACAAAAAGCTTTAATCAATATACAAACTAATATATAATTTATATACTACCTTCGTCTTTTCAAAAGAACCAAAGAAAACCCCCTCAAATCAATCAAAATGCAGCTCACCGTCGTTCTCTCTTCTCTCCTTGTTGCCGCCAGCACCGCTTCTGCCAGCATCTTGAAGTATGACTCTCACTACACCCTCGCCAACAACTTCCCTCTCACCTCCTTCGCCTGCTCGGATGGTGCCAATGGCTTGATCACCAAGACCGGTGCCACGACTGTTTCCCAACTCAAGGCCAAACTCAAGCCGAACACCTACATCGCTGCCGCTGGTGGTGTTGCTGCCTGGAACTCTCCAAACTGTGGTCAATGCTGGACAGCTCGCAATCCTGCCGGTACCAAGGTCAATTTTATCCTAGTTGACCACGCCTCCCCAGATATCGTTGGAGGTGAAGACCTCTTCAAGCTCCTCTCCCCCAGCCACACCACTGCTGAGGGTGCCATCACAATCTACGTCTCCGAGCAGCCGAAATCCGCCTGCTTCTTGTAAGCAGCAAACCATTCATCCGGTCTGATAGCTTACTGCTATCACTGGTGGCTCACGGCGATCATGAATTTTTGAAGATATGTTGGAAAAAGTTGAACGAAATTGATATATGATATGGATTTTACGAGCAGATTATTACTGTCTCGGACACACACTCCTTAATAATTCTTAATGTTTATTTCCTTACCGCCATGTCCTTCGGACATTTTCTAGCATTTTTACCCTGTAATATTAGTATAAATATGAGCATTAGTTAGGCGTCAAATAAACAGTCTTTCCTTAACGATCCAAAAAACTTTGTTCCATGAATTCCACCTCCGCCTTTTGAACATGCAATATAGTCTGCAGTGAAGGCGCAGCGACTCGCAGGATATATCCAAGTCGAGACTAGGTTTCGGTTGATAGATGCGGGAAAAGCGTTTCCGGGCCATGCCGATAACATGCCGCGGTTGATCCTATAAATTTCATGACGTTTGCGTGGCAGTTTGCGTTTGGGGTGAGGTTGAAGGATGGAAGTCGGCCAAACAAAGACGATTCTGCCGCATTTAAGAACTCCGCTCTTGGATCTGCACCAAAATGTCACCACACGTCAACTGCGCCAAGAGAGAGCCTATGCCTCAATACAGCACTCCGTCACAGAATAATATGCAGGAAATACTATTTTCATGGACTCGTCGTATATACGTTCCCAATTAGTGAGTTAGTTCCAAATTTACATCGTCAACTCTCGCGTCGCCAGTCGGCACAGCCGAATTTATTATAAAATTATCTAACAGAAACTGCAGGAATCCGGGGTAATGAGCTACGACGGGTAGCCGCTAAACGGGATGGACCCACACACCAGATTAACATAGACACTTTGACAAACCTTGGAAAGGTAGTCTCGAGACTATCGGAAAGGATTACCGGTTCTAACTTAAGCTCTTCAAAAGGGCCAAGACAAGATTGCCGTAACCCTAATATAATAATATCGAGTCTAGATTCCGTCTCCATCCTCCGTCATAAATTGATTAGGAATATATTGTGCTTGCAATCGACAGAGTAATTGAAACCCCCATTTCTCCACAAATTTGGAATTACCCCCTCGCATGGCTTGACATCATCTGTACCCATTACACAGGCAACCATCTCCATCTCACACAAAAAAGAAAAAAGAAAAAAAAAATGTAATCGCTAATTTCCAGCCAACCGCCTTGCCTTTTTATGTAAGAATATCCGTCTAAATAAGCGTTCCTTGTGATACCAACTTGAAGAGATGATCGATAATTGCGATATGTACGTGTACCGTACCCTGCTCGATTCCAAACACACCCTATGAAGCTCGAGGGATTGTAACATATCTCCGGGGGAACCCCGGTCTTGCCCGGGTGGTTTACAAGCCAAATATATGCTTATAAATTCTTTACGTTCTAATTATGAAGAATTTGATATCCACCCTGTGAAACTAGGGATGTGTGGTATGCTCGTTGATAAAATTATAAAATGCCTAGTACGTTACGTACCAAAGATCTTGTGTAACGGTATATCACACCATGCTATCGTACGCATACGCGCATGCATAGAATACACACCGTCAGTGAATCCCATTTGTCAGAATGAAAAGTATCTGAGATAGATAGAAAATCGATCTTTCTAGCTTATTACCTAAGCGATACTATAACCCGACCGGTTACTTCAACTGACTATACTAGCACAACTGCTGCTAGTCGGAAACAGGGGCCAGTTAGTTTGGGCGATACGGGAGAACTAACTTGAGGGGTGTTTAACAAGCTTGCTTGTGCGACAACAGCCCTGCAAAATATTGGAGGCCTAGACGTATATTATTCAAGCTTACTATATAAGGCACCTATAATCGAATGCCTACAGATACCGACTAGACTAGCCCGCGCACGAGACCGATCTACGAATTTTGATATACAAGGGTGCCCTTTTATCTATTGACACTAACAGGGCATAATACTCGGTTTAGCGTTTTGAATTGCCGAAACCACAGGCGGCGCCGCTCTTGATTACTCGGATCCTAGGCGACATATAAACCCTACCAATGCCTTGATCTGCGTTGGTAATCTTCATCATAAACCTCCCAAAGACTGGCAAGATCGATGCGGTGAAACCGCCCCATAGCGTACAAGGACGCTCGTGTGTGCCAAATTTTGCAGAAAAAAAAGTTGAAGAGCATACCGTCACACTACTTACAAATTACGGCCGTAGCCTTGGGTCTGCCTAGAACCGTATACCCAGAGTCTCAACATATCCAATCCAATACGCGCCAATTCGCGTATGCGATCGAAGTGTGGGCTAGGTGTACTACACCCCGTAAGGGTAAAAATGACAATTATGGATCCCGTGAATCTCAATCTATAAAAACCTGAAACTGAAGCGATGCACGACAGGATTCCAGTCTATGCAGCCCTCTTTCTCCCACCCAACCAGCAAAATCACCCGATATCTCGGCCTGCGGGACCTGCAGTACTTTGCAGAAAGCTTATCCCAGAGGGCTGCAGGGAAGCTCCGAGAACTCGCAGCTCGTCGAGGGTAGAGGAAGAAGAAAATATACTTACACCCATGCGAGAGTCGATCGCAAGCTGGGATGGTGTACCCGGATGTCGGTATCGGAGGAAAGGATGTTCCTTTTCTCTATCTCTCTCTCTCGCTATTGGTGATCAGAGCATGGTCTCCCGAGTTTGACGAGAGGTCATTGGTTGATTTGATACCACAGGATTACCCTTTTTATTTGAGAAAGACTTCAAGGCAGCTATTTCGAAGTTTGGATCTAGGCGTGCATATCCCGAAAGAGCTCTGGAATTTCGAAAACGGGCAGCATAGGCGTTATATGCGACGGCCGGTTACCATAACGTTGAATTATCACGCTATTTCCGTCATTAATCTCGGTGATAATTTAATTATATTTGATGAAGGAACAATGATAAGCAGTGTAGGTTTGTCAATTGACAGTAACGACGAAAGAAAGTTAACTGTGGCCAAACTTGGATCTTTGAATCTGGACCTCGAGATGAAGATTCCGGACGCTACCCGGCTTAGGGTAACGTTCTTGCCTGAGATATTGATCTGAGCCACGTCTTGTCCGTACTTGTTAATGCATTGCAACCACGTTGCGCAAGAGGTCCAGGGAAGACCCGTACCAACCGTTCGGGTGCGAAAATAAAAGAAGAACCAGAAGAAAAAGGATAGAGACGGCTAGTTGGGACCTTTCCGAACTTGATCTTTGACGAGGGAAAACTTGGTGCACACAAAGTATAACAGGCCATTCTGTGTTGGTACCCACACCTAGGCAACTGAGCAGGGAACCGCGTCAAGCGAGCTGGTCCATGTCAAACCATTGGATGGGCGGGCTCGAGCGCAGGATCGTGAGGAGATGCCCGATAACTGATATCTTTTTTCTTGTATTTTATGATAAGCCAGGAAAGAAATGTCGAAAGAAAGAAAAACGTGGTGGTGGCATCATGCAGATCCACTGCGGTGTCGGTAAGTCCGACGAGAATGAGGAGACCGTTAGATAATCATTACCAACTTGTGCTTTTAATCGTCGGGACAATTTTTTGTCTTGGATTGAACGAATTTCCGAGGGGCTGGTGCAAGAAAAGAACAAAAATCCTGCAAAGAAATGATCAAAATCAAAATCCTGTTACGATAATTTCAAGTCTTGTTGTCCTCGCTGCATGCAGTGCTTTGTTCCAATACTACATACATGTACCAATCATGAGATAATTGGATGCTAGAAGTCGAGAAGCGGATGGGCTGGGCTGCCGTATGATCTTGTGCTTGCGTGCATGTGTGGGGCGTTCGCTTATCTTTGAAGGTCGGCTTGCAAACTATTTGGGAGGCGTTAGCGTCGAAAGATATCCCACTTGGGAAGTATCGACCGAGACACAAGAGTCTTCGCGCTGATGCTTTCCGCCAATAATGAGTGTGACATTCGAACCGAACATTCTTTGTATTCGCCGTTTAAATAAATTACCACGCCACGAGGTTGAATAATCTGGGGAAGAGGCGTCGGTTGCCTAACTCTCAGCCTGGGTCGCGTGTATTAATACGAAGTTTGGCAGTCTGATGCAGCAGTTTCAAAAGGATACTTGGTCACGAAAAAGGTTTGACTTCTTTTAATTACGAAATGAGATCGCATATACCTGCTGCTTCCAAAGCATCTAGCGGTCTTAGTGAGCATGTCATATTTGGACACCGA
Organism: Orbilia quercus; assembly: GCA_036971405.1. Classification (NCBI taxonomy): domain Eukaryota; kingdom Fungi; phylum Ascomycota; class Orbiliomycetes; order Orbiliales; family Orbiliaceae; genus Orbilia; species Orbilia quercus. The sequence goes on from JAJTUE010000012.1 coordinate 202,274, forward strand.
CCAGTAGAAATCTCCGTTGGAATCCTTAGGGAAATCTCTCTGCAATAGGATGCACCTCGATGGTCTGAGGTTAGTTATGACGTTTACTGTGCAAAGTTGCATAGTCAGATGGTCGTGCTTTCGTCTTTTCGGTACTTCTGGGGCGTCGCGAACGACCAGGGTTCTATGAGACCAATACGAATCCGACGGAATATTGAAGCCACAAGACTACCCCCACGGATTTGGTCCCCCGACCAGGATGAACGGGCCCTCCCGGTACACGCACGCACAGCTTGAAGCATGTGCATGTGGACCTCGCATTTTTCGCCGACGCATTTAAACTTGAGCTGTCAGAAAGGTTATAATATCAGAGATATGGATCAGTCGAGTTCAGCGTGTTCAGTTATCCGAAACAATTTCGCTAAGAGTCTTGATATCTGATTGTTTTTTATTGGCGAAACGAGTCGTGATTCATGCTCCAATAGCATAATACCCAGCCCAGATAACCACCTGCCCAGTTAGGGACGAGTGGTTAACGTTACCAAGTTTTGAAACTACAAACAACTGGCCCGGAACATCAGCAGCAGTGCGGTATAAAATGCGCATCATATAATATCGGAATGTAAAACTGGGTGGTGATCCACACGCGCGTTTTGCAACTGAAAAGTTCCCGGTTTTGTGATTGTCAGCGTGCAGGCATTTTGGAAATGTTGAGGACACATTCCGCCCAAATCGCGAGAACGATATAACAATATGGAGGTTCCTGGAAACCAACCCCGATAAGAAATGACTGGAAAAATTTCGAAAATAGAACCCGAGTATCGCAAAAGTCATATTTTTGGTTTCGGGCTAGCGGTGATAAAATGGAAGCGCTGGCGATTGTTGTATGCAAACAGGTTGGAGAACAAGCCCCGCAAGGAAAATACAAGCAGTACAAGAGAAGTCTTATTGCTTCTTGGAAAGATCAAGGCAGCCGTCCAACCCAAAATCTTAAAAGATACAGTGGGTCCCGGGCAACGACAGCACTTGGCGCTTGAATCAATAAGCTCGGCCTCCCCTATCATGATAGCAAGGTGGTGAGGTAAGTGCATGAGCAGGAATGGGAATTTGTACGATCCCCCACTTCGCATCATAGAAAATAAAAATAAAAATACTAGAGTATCAGCATTATTAAGGCGGAGTAGGTTCGAGATAAGAGAAAAGTTTCCCGACGTGAGGCTCCACAGCCTCCCATGGTTCGAGAACCAAAATATGCAACGGATGACAAAATAAAAATAAAATAAAAAACATCTAAGTCGTGTTAAAACCTTTGCAACATGGATGGGGCGAAAAGTTCATATCTGCGGTGTAGTTTGATACATCCATCGATGCGATCTAGGCAACGAGCTTTGGGTGGCGTATGTTGGGTTTCTTTCTTGGGTTGCTTCGCGCCCCGAAGATAACCGGTGCTGTAGACTCACTCGTGTTTAGGCCAGCGGCGTGGGAAAGCTAAGGAAATTCGCAGATGCCATTAAGGGAAATACTTTGGCCATTTGGTCCGGATTCACAGCGGGGACCGATGCTTGGGATCTTGGGACCTCTGCCTCGAGGCTCGGCGCAGGCAATAATACGAGGGCCCTTGATTATGATGATGGCGATTGCATCGATGTGTGGATCAATTGATCAAGATGATAAAAGATGGTTTAATATGATATATGTGTTGAATGACAATTGCCGAGGTCGATAAGGAAGGCAAACATCCCGGACATGTCTGCCAACAAGAACTCGCCGTCTTTGAAGCGATATTTCGAGAGATGTATTCTGCAGAAACGAATGTGTCTTTGGAGAGCACTGCTACCGGTCAGCCCGACTGGTGGCGATGCCTGGAGACAGAAAAATAATGGTTTTTGGGAGGGTTTTCGGCGCCCAGCGGCGGAAGGATTTTGGTTTTTTATTTTTGACTGGCAGCGAAGCACGCCAGGCCAATGCGGAGGCATGCGCATGCAGAAAGGGAAAAAAAAAAGCGATTTGGCTTCTGAGGTTTCGGTCAACCCCTGCAAGATGAGTGACGACGGTGGAGCAGAACATGGGTACTAACTGCATGTCTCTTTCCTTTTTCCTTGACGCTGCTGCCTATCTGGGATCCTCATGTGAGAAGGGCAACGTTGAACTCTCACGTCAAAAGTAAACCAAGTTTCGATTCCAGCATGTCCTGACAGCGGCATCCAGACATTTTTGAAGGCCCATCCTGTCCATTGCCCCGAGATTCAATTGCTCAGTTAGCCGGGCCTCGTCAAGAGTTGTTTCGATTTGAAATTACTCTGTGTTCCAGCCAATTTCAGTTCGCTCGTCTAGCTTGTGAACTCGAATTTCGAATTCGAACCCGACAGCCTGTGTCCAGGTAGTAATAGTAGGAGGAGTAGTAGTAGTACTGCCGTCGATGCATCAGAAAAAAGGTTCCAGGATGGCAAAGATAGAGCTAGCAGACTTACACAGCAGTATGATCAACAAGATCGGGCCTTTCCCGCTTCGAGAAAGAAAGAAAAACTGGTCGGCCCAGTGAAAGGTTGGCAAAGTATTGGCAATAGCCACCCAAATAGACGATTACTCTCTTAATCGCCGTGTCGCGGTTGGTGGTTGGTTGTCTGCCATGATCCGACTCTCGTGCTGATTCGACCTGATTGGCAAGTGCTCCGGGGAGGCCTTCGGGCGTTAGCTTAGCCCAACCTTTCCCACACCCTCGTCCCTTTCAGTGCTTCCTGTATTTTGCGACATGCATAAGACCCTTCCCAGCTAGTTGCTTTTTTCTCTTCTTCGTCTGCCGATACTATCTGGATATCGCCTTGAGGGAAGTGCCTCAACAGTGATAGTAGCAGAGAGGGCCCTGCAATATTCCTGGCCGTCGTGGTTGTACCCTTCTTCCTTCTGTATCACCCGCTGCCTCAAGAGGTATCAATCGCGGCCAGATCGCCACCTCATCCATCCACCTCCATCTTCCTCCTTCCTCTACTGCTCACCACCACCCTTCTTCTTTTTATAAGAACCCTTCCATCACCCCCCCATCAATCCGGTCTGATTCTTCTATCCTCTCCCATCACCCATCGTGTCTCTTATTGAGTTGTCCTTCATCTTCTGCTTTTATCTGTAAGAGCGAAGATATACCCTGTATCTCCAAAGAGGGTCGGTCAAATCATCATTATTCCTACACAAAGCAGACCAGCATCGTAGCTTCTTAGTCAACATGTCGGACGACCCTGAGAAGAACGAGCATCGCGCTAGCGCCGTCGATGTCAATCCAGACCGAACTGAGGTTGCCAAAAATGAAGCAGCCAATATCTATCAAAACGCTGAGGATTACGAGAGATACGGCTACGTCGAGCGTGGGTTAGTATTCCTTTCTGAGCGTGTAAACTTCAACAAGAAATCTTGACGAGAACAAAACCCAACTGACTAACCTGATCTCCAGTTTGAAATCTCGCCACATCCAGTTCATTGCCCTCGGCGGTACTATCGGAACAGGTCTCTTCCTTGGTGTTGGTAAGGCACTTGCTACTTCTGGTCCCTTGTCAATTCTCCTTGGCTACACCTTCACTGGTATCGCCATATTCGCTATGATGCAATGTCTTGGGGAGATGGTTACTTGGCTTCCACTCCCCGGTGCTATCCCGCAACTCGGTGACCGTTACGTCGACGAGGCACTCGGCTTCGCTGTTGGTTGGAATCAATGGTACAACTCTGCTATCACTCTCTGTGTCGAAATCTCCGCTGCCGCTGTCGTTATCGGTTATTGGGACCATAACGCGGACCATGTCGGTATCTATGTCGCCATCATTATCGTACTCATCGTCGTTCTGAACGTCTGGGCCGTTTCCGTATACGGTGAAGCCGAGTTTTGGTTCGCAAGTATAAAAATCATCACCATTGTTGGGTTGATTCTCCTCGCTTTCATCCTCGACGTTGGTGGCGGTCCAGACGGTCACAGATACGGATTCCAGTACTGGAGAAACCCAGGCGCCATGAAAGAGTACATTGGTACTGGTAGCACTGGTCGTTTCCTGGGTCTCTTCAACACCCTCATCAACGCCGCTTTCTCGTACGGTGGTGTCGAGATGGTTGCCGTCGCTGCCGGTGAAGCCGAAAATCCTCGCAAGAACATCCCCAAGGCCGTTCGTCGTGTTTTCTGGCGTATCCTCTTCTTCTACGTCCTTGGAACATTGGCCATCGGTGTCCTCGTCCCATACAACGATGCCAACCTCCTCCAAGCCCAAGCCGACGGTGCACCAGGTGCCGCTCAATCTCCATGGGTTATTGCCATTGACCGTGCCGGAATCAAGGGTCTTCCCCATATTATCAACGCCGTCATTCTCACCTCTGCTTCGTCTTCTGGTAACGCGTTCTTGTACACCGGATCCCGATACCTCTTCGCCATGGCTCAAATCGGACAGGCACCTCGCTTCTTGCTCAAATGTACCAAGCGTGGTGTCCCAATCTGGTGTGTCGCCGTTACCGCTTCTATCTCTCTTCTGACCTTCATGACTGTCTCCACCGGTTCCGGCAACGTCTTCAACTGGTTCGCCAACGTTGTCACCATTGCTAGCTTGTTCACCTGGTGCACAATCTGCGTTGCATCCATCCGATTCACCGCTGCCCTCAAGGCCCAAGGCATCGACAGGAGCACTCTCCCATTCCGTGCTTGGGGTCAACCGTACACCGCGTGGGCAGGTCTCGTCTTCTTCGCGTTGATCATCCTCTTCAACGGTTTCGCTGTATTCACCAAGGGCAACTGGGTTGTCGATGACTTCATTATCGCCTATATCGGTATCCCAATCTTCTTCGTCCTGTACTTCGGCTGGAAGCTCTTCAAGCGTACCAAGTGGCGTGCAGCTTCCGAGATCGATCTGTACACCGGAAAGGCTGCCATCGATGCTGAATACTGGCCCGAACAGATTCCTAAGAACTGGGTTGAAAAGTTCTGGTACTGGCTGGCATAAACAGTATCGTTTTTGTTGTTTCTTTCACCGGGTTCACTTTTGCAGAACTCCTTCTTTCACGATTTGAGGAGAGATTTGTCCTTTGAGACCCTCCTACTTGTATTCCGTTGCTTAGCTCATGGTCTATACGATGTATTAAAATATCATCATGGCGTTTTTTTTCTCTTTTATTATACTTTTTGTTTCCTTTCGATCATACTCACCTGGAATTTTAACACATTCCCATCATTAATAACTGTTTCCTTCATTCCTGGCTGGTGTCCTTCGCGCATGACGAAGAGAGGAACATGTATATCTCTCACGGTCCTCTAATTGGTAGAAGACCTGAAAATTAATGAACAAAATATCGATGAATGAACTTTCTTTGGCCTTGTGATAAACTATCGAGAAAAACGTAGGGGTTGAGTGGTGTGTGAGATTGTTTTCAAGGTTTCATGGACTGTAAGTATTTCTTTATACGAGTTGGCGGTGTTGTGGCACTGCGCTCTCCCTGGATGTCCATTGTGTGGAGTTTTCGCTAGGTGAAGGATCCAAACCAGGTCCACTTGGAGCCTCAGATTTGCCCATGTCTCGTAAATGCAAACCCTGCCTTAAGCTCCCTCCCAGTTCCGGTCACGATACATTTGTTGCAACTATAGAAATAAAACAATGTCGGCCTAGAGAAATGTAAAGAAAGCAAGAGCATGGATAGCCCTTATATATTCAAGAACAAGTGTGAAGGGAAAAATACATTCCAGGAGAATAGTTCGCATGGCGCTCAAAAAGAATATATACCCTCGGATTGCCACGGCCAATTGCCAATTGCAAATCCAGACGTGGGGCTCCAATAGTAGTGTCAAACAAGTCCCTTACAGTTTTACCAGGGCTAAATGAGCCTTTTGATAATAAATTACCAGGAATCGAAATATCCCATTACCCACAGCGCCAGGTAAGTGCAATAACGTTAAAACTAGGTAGCTAGCTATATTGGGAGCTCTGCGCCAGGCAAAATTACGCCACGGGCCCAATCACGAAATCTTCATGATATTATGTAATTCGCTCGTGGTTTTGGAGCCAAGCGAGAGTGGGAGAATCATTTATGGCCAACAAATCCGGCGTCATCGTACGCGCACTTGATTTTCTAAACTGGAAAGGAAAATTTCGTATGCCAGACGTGTGCTCTGGGGGTTTTTTTTCCCTGTTGCGACGTTGGTAGCCTGACGCTGAGGAATTTAGAGGGCCTTGAAGGCACGTTGTTCGAATTGGTGGAGCCGAAAGACTAGGCGGTGTTCGGTTGCAGGTTGTTCCGGCATCGGGCCCGCAAAACTTACGGGTGCGAACTACCGTTTGGCTTACTAATGTTAACTGGTTTCAGGTGGTTTTGTTTGTAACTACAATATATCAATATGTGTATTAATAGCATTTATGTTACCTAAGTGCTCGTGACTTGATTGTAAAATTATGTAAATTCTTCAGAGATAACTTTCGGTTGTGGTTACCGTCGTGGATCCACATGAGCTTAGTAATTCATATCGGAACGACGGCTTAGTCGTGACCGATGTGGATCCAAAGTGCTTAAGTGCAAGAGCTCATTTATTGCAATATAAAACGCTGGTAGATCGAAATTTCTCCTCTGATATATATCGATACTAATAAGATATCGTGATATTAATAGTACTGCTATGTCTGCACTAGTATGCCCCACGGACGCGAATTTTAGGGAAACGAATCGAGGCACTCTATCTATAACATCGCTAACCTAGATTTTAAAACTCGAATTCCAATACGTACTATATTATTACTACCAAGTACCTACATAGGTTCCAAGTAGGTATATAGGTACCCATATTCACGGCCTTGCGAGAAGATGGAACCAACTGAGCATCTAACTAACACTTAAGACTTGAACATAATCAAAGAAACCGTTTATAATCATAAATCAAATCAATGGGTATTAGATATTAACAAGTACAACCGCAAGGCGCGCCCCTCGCTATCGATAGTTCAAAGGCTCCATGCTTCTCCATAGTTCCCGCTCTCACAACTCCTCTACTTATTTGAGTCTCACAAGCCTGATCGTTCCTAAACTTGACAACATCCCATATCTCCTCAGCGCTCATATGGCCAGCTGTATCCAGCATTCTATGGCCCCACTCCACTTTTCCATTACGTACAACCCACTCTCCGCCAACCTGACTCATATCCCCGGCATCCCAGAACGCGCCACCGTGCATGGTGCTTTTAACGACGTGCTTAAACGCTTTCAGTCCCATTTCGACGACGGTTGTGCGAACATACGCCGGTTTCTTGGCAGGTCCCTGCCACGTTCGGCCCATTCCGAAGGCTTTGTAGATTTCTCTTGAGTGGTCCGTGTATATCGGAAACGATGTCTTTTGTTCCTCGGCGTATTCTTTGATCATGTTGTGACCGCCGCAGCCTATTATTATCAGGCGGGTTCGGTGGGCTGTGAGGGTTTCCGGTGTGATCAGGGGTGATAGAGACTCAATATAATTTTGACAGAGGCCGCAATAGAAGTGGCGGACTGTCATGGTATACATATCAGCGTTCAGTATGAATTTGACAGATGTGGTTTTTAGTACGTGAGAGCTTACTGAATAAGACAACAACGGTGTCAGTTTCAGGGTCCGGCTGTATTAGAGAGCCGAAGGTATGCGTGTTCCCTTCTGAATCATAAAGTGGTAATTTTACGGCGTGTTCCCATTCTGATTGTGAGGGTAGGCGTGAGGGGGAAGGTGGTAGTCCGTTCGGGGGACACTTTGCCGGTGGTTCTGGCAGAGATTTCGAAGCCGCAACCGCCATATTGTCGCTTATTTAAATATTGTATTTTATTATTATTATTACTGATGATTCTATAATAACGTTGTTATGAAAGTATTGGCGAAAGCTTGTTTGGTGATCTCGCAGGGCTGTCGCTGAGACGAAGAACGCAAATTTCGATAGATATGAAGTTGTGATAGAGACGTTGAAGAAAAATTCTAAAATGAAAAACGCAAAACTGGCGTCAAAAAAATATCGAGGGGATAAACAAGTCTTGAAATATTATTCTTACGCCCGTACGACCGACCAACGGCGTCTATTTAATTATTTTGATGTATTGGCGAGGGTTCCGAAAGTTTTGTTGTGTATGCTGAAACGACCTCCTGGAAACATCTAAACGAAACGAAATGCCAACGATAGGTGTTGCAGGTTATTATAGAGAAATCAGTCAAAACAATTTCTTCCTTTCCTCAGATTCAGCCGGACGGAGAGAAAAGAGGGAAATCGCAGCTTCATATGGGCCTCAATTTCCACAGCTGAGCTATGGCGCTGGCTGTCAAGTACGGTGACCTCAGACTATTGTTTTCCTCCTTGATCATGGAACAGTACGTGGTTCGCAAGAGGTACTGTACATAAGTACCTCTCTTCGACCAATTCCATATCCTTGGAAAACTTTCTCCAAGCTCATGCAGGATGGGATGCAATTCTAAGGAGGTTGATTGGACTACAGTGAGCAAATCTATTGAGGATTCGGTAACCTTATGACGCTAACAACATGAATGGAGCCAGATTGGAGGTCTTAAGAACACCCGGTGAGACATGATTATGCCACTTCTGGACAGGTGGGCGGCAAACTCGTGTCTGCTTTGGGGCACCCCCTTGCTCACGACGGCTCATAGTGGTAAAGATCCGTCGTTTTCCTGTGCCGAAAGGGAATTCGTACAGATGGAGTTTGCTAAATCGAGCGATCGCCGGCCAAATGTGTACATGAACTTGGTCAAATGCACGAAAAGGTATCCCGCAGGTTGGGCGACGCTTTATATTATCTCGGATGCTGAGATTCGGGCGATTTAATCTGGGTATTTTCGTTCTTAATCTCTCGATCTCTCGATCGAGCTTTCTCAGACGATATATATTGATTTGGCATGATCGAAGGACAAATATGCACCGAGATTCGAAACTGCAGCGATAAAGTCGAGCGGATTTCGAGTAACCTAGCATGGAGGAAATATTCAGCTGTGCGCACCCACACTATGCAATTAATATGGTGGGAAGCGACCCTGACAAAAAGTTGAGGTTCAAACTCTTCCTCAAAACTCGTTAACTCTCCTCGGAGAATGATTCTCCTGAAAGGGATATCTATTTCTGGGTCCCAGACTCTAGTCCCGGTCTAAGAATTTATGAATAAACCAACCAACAAATCAAAGTGTTGGAATACGATCGATGATAGAGCCTTTAATAAATACAATAGTTGAACGTTGATCTCTCGACCTGACTAGCACGCATACGCGCATAGATTGTAATTACTTCGTAGTCTCGAGACGAATATTTGTGTTGTCTGTGGTCACCGATCTACAGTCACAACACGAAGGAATCAATTTTTGTTTCTCGTAGCTTAACTTAATTTGCGGATCTGGATTTGGGCTTCACACCACCAATGTCGTCAGCGAAATCCGTTCTGCGGCCCCGGATCCATCGCCCATTGATACGGAGATACCCAAGTCCCTGGATCTGCCCATCTTGTTTCAACCATGCGATAAGACTACACACGGTGACGGTTGAAACATCTGTCGCCCCGCCTGTCCCCGCGAAACGGGCTAGATTAACGAACCAGGGCCGGAAAGGGAACGATACAAACACCGATAATGGCAATCGGAAATGGGACGTCACTGTCGGGTTGGAGATTCACGCTCAGCTGAATGCTCCGAGGAAGCTATTCTCTTGTAATCTACTCGGATGATGCTGGTTCTGCGCGGATAAAAGTTTTGTGCTTACATATAAATGCAGATGCCGCTACGTCGTTTAATGCCCCGCCTAACAGTCGAGTAGCACGGTTTGATGCCGCGCTGCCCGGCATACAACCTGTCTGTTCCATTTCTACCTTGTTAGCTTTCGGGGTATGCGACTGACTGGATTGGTGTCACGTTCTAGAAGCTCAACCTCCCAACGATAGTACCCGCCATACGAGCCGCACTCGCTCTCGACTGTCGGATAAACCGTCAAAGCTCCTTCGATCGAAAGCACTATTTCTACAAAGACCAACCGAATGGCTATCAGATCACACAATTCTACCATCCTTTCGCCGAGGATGGGAAACTGGTGCTCAACGAGCTGGATGGGTTGGATCCGTCCGAGACGATTGAGATCGGGATAAAGCAGGTGCAGATGGAGCAAGATACGGCAAAATCCGTATTCCAGCCTTCGGCCTCTCAGGATGTACCTGCGAGAACCCTCGTGGATCTGAACAGAGCTGGGTCGGGGTTGGTGGAGATTATCACCACACCGAGCTTGAAATCGTCAAAGCAGGCTGCGGCGTGTTTGAGGAAGATTCAGAGTATACTTAGAGCATCTAAAGCCGCAATCGATGGCATGGAGAAAGGAGGCGTGAGATGTGATGTTAACGTTTCCATACAGGAGAGGGGGTTGCCAGGTCTGGGAAGAAGGGTTGAAATCAAAAACCTCAACAGTATCAAAGCTGTACAAGAAAGTATCGACTCGGAAGTCAGACGTCAGATAGCGGTACGAGAAAGCGGTGGCGAGATAGAAGGCGAAACGAGAGGTTGGGACGCGCTAAAAGGAGAGTCTAAGAAGCTGCGTAGAAAAGAAGGAGAGGTGGATTATCGATATATGCCTGACGCTGAGATTCCTCCTCTAATACTTGACGAGGTAAGTGCTACGGATTTAAGCTCAGAAATCCACAGACTTTAAGCTTATAAATGACTAGGGTCTTGTCGATCATATCAGAATGACACAACCTCCCCTTCCGGATCAAATATTGACCGAACTAATGAATGAGCCGTTCTCATTGACACTCAAGGACGCCCGAACAATGGTGGACCTTGACGATAGCGCCAGAGTCGATTTTTACAAGCAAATTTATAGCGATCTAGTAGCCCGCCAGTCTTCAAAATCCACAGGGAAACATCTTGGTAAGTTAATCGGCAACTGGACGCTCCACGAGCTGGGAGGTAGACTTTCGTCGAATTTCATCGCCTGGTCTGATAATCCGGTCACGGCAACTCACATGGCAGATCTTCTACATGAATTACAAGGTGGAACTTTAACGGCGGCAAATGCTAAGCAAGTTTTGGACCTTCTGATCGAATCGAATAACTCGAATGCTACGGTTACAGCTTTGATTTTAGAGCATGATCTGGCGACTAAATCAAGTTCTGTGGATGATGCCGGCTTGATAGGTCTCGCGAACGATATCATTGCGGAGTACCCGGATAAAGCGGAGCAAGTACGGTCTGGGAAGAAGCTGAACTTGAAGAACTTTTTTATTGGGAACTTAATGAAGGCAACGGGTGGCAAAGTGGACATTCGGGTTTGTAAAGAGGTTATCGAAAAGATATTTTCAACTTGAACCTAGTATAATACAATTACTGACTCCGATTTTCTAATCCTTTACAAGCAATATAAAAACTCCCTTATAAAAACTTTGACATGCAAATTCAACGCACCCCTGCTAATAAATCTAGATCTCGATCCCTAAATCGATCCATCTCCCACACATGTCTGTCCTTCGCATTTAAAGCGTCCTCAGTGAAATTCGGTACATTTAAATAATTGATATTCCCCCTATCACCCGGTATACGAACGCCTCCTTCGTCCAACTCTTCTTCTCTATAAGAGCCCTCATATGTTTTATCGTGATAGCCATCATTCTGGTAGTTCTGATAACCATGCTGATATCTGCCCTGGTAACCATCCTTGTAGTCGTCCTCAGAGTCGTTCTCATAGTCATCTTGATATTTACCTGGTGCCCTCCATTCTTGCCCGTATTCCTGATCGGCGGCTACCTTATTGTAAACCGGTTGCACCGGAACGTAGGGGGTTGTTCGGTATATTTTCCGCTCGCGAAAGTAGTAACCTATACCGAAGAGGAGCCACGGTAGCGCGAAGACGGAGAGATCCCAGGCGAACAAGAGGGTGAGCATGAACATGAGAAGGGTGAAGACTGCGAGCATGATCCAGAGGATGAACGCCCAGGGGACACCGTCGTTCCTCGGGCGGTCATCGCAGGAGAAGTCGGAGTTTGAGCGTGTCATTGTTCTTGGATTTCTATGGAGTTTATAAATTCGAGCTTGAGAGTATCATCAGAGCCATGAATAACCAAGCAGATGTATAGCTATTTTATGTTTTTCTTGTGATGATATTGAGGTACTTACGATCAACCAGCAGACGAAGGGTTCTACGAGATGCGTCTCCAACACGGTTTTATGAAGTTCGAATTGTCTGTGGACAAAATCAGCGAGATGCGGGTCTAACCGTCGGACGACGATATAATTGAAACTCGTAAAGGGGAGTAATATCGCGACGACGAAAATCGCCTGTTTGAGGACGTCAACTAACTGTATGAGCAATATAAAGAGTTTCCCCGTGAAAGTCCACAGCGCTACGAGTAGGATTTTCGCAAGCTTGAACGCTTCAATCCAATCGTCGTAATACTGCAGTGATTCCAAAAAAGGATATAAGCTCTCCGGCAAGATCTCTGGGCCGAACAAGAAAAAGAACCAGGCTATTGAGGGTTGGCTGAGAAACGAAGCGACTTGGTATCTAAGTACTGCAGCTATTTCGGTCGAACCGATGAAGAAGCCGTATAGCTGGTCGAACAGCGGTGGGAGATGTATGTTCTGATTGCGGTTTAATACGGAAGAGAAGAGTAACCAGATCCAAAAGTAGATATCCCGGAAAGGCGAGGTCAGGACAGAGAAGAGAAATGCGAAGCTACTGGAAGATGGGAGACAGATCTGGAGGGTTGGCCAGGTGGTGGATGGCTTGATGTTGATACAATTTCTTTCCATCTCGGCATGTTCTGCCGACGCTACGAGAGTTGGGTGTGATTGAGATAAAGAGAATTTGGTTTAGGAGTTTTTGTTTGTAAATTGTCTATGCTTTTTATTATATCTGTACAGCTGTGTTACAGGAATTCCATTCAAATAGAATGCATGGTTCTTTATACGATTGCTGGTCCGAGAATGATAATATGTTTTACGTCGTGACATTTCGAGTGATATCGCTTGGAGATATATTATATCAAATGTTGAAAGCCAATCTTGTGTAACAGGCGTTTCTCAAAGACTCTGTGTGTTGCCATGTTGGATTTTCTTTGTTGAATCTGAAATACAGATATTAGCCGTCTATGGCTGAGATTGCTATTTACTCTAGTGCTAGTATATCAATAAGCCCCAAATATTCCGACAAACAAAGAACCAAAAGACACGAAGTCTCGTGAACTTCAGAGTAGGTTCGAGAGTGATCGCTGTCGGTCGTTTCATCACCTCTGTTTAGACAAATCCGGTAAGCTTAAAGAATTTAAAGCCGATGCTAGATCCAAAAACGAACAGCTAAAAAAGTTAGCGGTCTATGCAAGTCAGCTGGCCAAAGGAGCGCAAATGCGAGCCAAGGATGTCGAAAGGTGGACAGTGCGGTCGCATGACGTAGCTGTTTAATGCCGAGCTTTCGCATGTGCCCAGCGACTGATCAAGCCCGCTACCCGACACATCTAGCTTGCTTTTACACCGATGGGCTTCTCTTCACACCCTCAGCTTTTCTGGCGCGCATCTTTTCCCGCTCGTTCTGTTAGGTGTATTTTATAAAGTTGAAAGCGGCCGAGAAAGTTAATGACATTATTGGGTGGCTGGCCTTGATTTTTGCTGGCGGGGAAAGAAAGACTGGACCGATAAGGTCTACATGTATACATCAGTGCATTACGTGAAGAAGATGACGGATTCTTTCTTGTACCTCGCAGATCTACCATTGAAGGAGCCTTAGCCTTTTATCCTTATTTCTCATCCTCTTCCGCCTCCTCCGCGTCTTTGTACTTTTTCTTTCTTTCTGTTCGGCTTTCCCTCTGTCGCTGAACTCGAGTACTCTTGAGCTTCATTTTTGCCTTCGTCTTTCTTAGCTTTGGCGTCGGATATTTCCTTACCTTATCTACGAGAGACCGTGTATCTCGAGGCTACTTTTAGTATCCCTCACGTATCTTTCGCAATACTGGACCAAAACGGCTATTAAATACAAGGCCGCTTCAATCCGCGTCATCCAAGGCGACAAAGTATCATCGCCGTCATATTTTCCTAACATCAACTCGATTCCAAAAGTCAAAATGGAAGTCGCACCAGGCTCCAAAGCCACTCTCTCCGACCCAACCTCTCCGGGTCCAGGCTACATATTCTTCCGCCTGGTCAACATCGTGACCTTAATCGCCTGTTTTGCGGTTCTCGCGCAGGTCATGTCCACTTACTCTCATTCCGGCGTGGGCACCCCAGAATCGATCGTTTACATGTTCGCGGTGGGGATAATAGGCACGGTGTGGTCGATATTGGTGCTGATAACATTCCTGCGGGCGAACAATGTTTCGTTCACTATTGCATTTTTCGACTTTGTCGGGATGGTGCTGTGCATTGTCGGCGTGGCGCTGTTGACCGGGCCTGCGATCGATCAGTGCGCGGCCGCGAAGGCGAATTCGGATGCGGATAATGATATCGCGAGGACGAATAATATCGGGCAGGTTTGCGGCTTGTTGAGGGCCGGGTGGGGATTAGGTAATTAATTCAATTCCGTCTCATTCGATTCAAGTGTCGAGATATCGATAATATCGAGGTTATGATTCTAATCGGGGTTGTATAATAGCGCTCTCCAATATTATCTTCTTCTTCCTCTGCTGTATCGGCGGCGTGCAAATCGCAACGATGGTCGCCGACGAGTACAAACGACTCGGGTAAGTTGCCATTCATATATCCGTTTGTCCCGAGTTATAAAGATGCAATTGATTGCTAACCACTTCATCCTGCAGCGGTCCTGTTGCCCGCCGCACCGTTATCGAGGAAGGCTACCCCGTGCAGCCTGCCGTCCGAAACGTCACACAGACCACCACCGCATCCGTGCCCATCCAGGGTGGCGCCGTTCTCGTGGAAAAGGAGAAATCTAGACGCCACAGAGGCAGCAGGAGCGGAGACCGCCACCGCCGTCATCACTCGTCCTCGAGGGACAAGAGACGATCGTACGCTTCCACCGGCACCAAAGACGAGTACTATTATGGCGACAGACGGGATTCCAGGCGGATTTCCAGACGAGATTAGTAAATTTGGTTATTCAAACTGCCATATAACGGTCTCTCTCCCAATTCCACCATATACTGTACCGATCAAACATCAACCAGAACACCGGTTGAATCTCGAATACGGCTTATCCAACGGCCGCGTCGATCAGCCAAAAAAATCTACCAAACCCGCTTTCAAAAGCAAAATCTACATCGTCCCTCCAAGTTGCACTCCTTTTTCTTCCGCAATCTTTCACATCTAATCAGTACAATATTTACGTTTCATTTATATACCACCGTCTAGCCCCGCGCATTTGATTTTATATGCCGAATTTCCATCTTTCCGTTTCTCCTGTCCCTCCTTTCTACTTCTTGCTTATACTATACCCTCCTTCTCACATCTGCGCGCAATCTGTTCGCCATGCAATGCTTCAAAAAACGATCCCGAAATGCTTAACTTTTATTTTAAGCCATGTATGATATACGAGTTGGAACAAATTAATGAAATACGTTACTCTACAAAAGCTATAGACTACCCATAAGTCATCATATATACACGTTCGCTATCAATGCATTGCATATATCACCGCCTGAACAACCCCAAGAAAACAAATACCCCCAACCCGACAAAACTAGTATACCCCCTCCACACACCCCAATGATCAATATTACTCTTGCTGTCTATTGAAGGAACACACTCGCTCACGTCCCAGGGTAGCGGCGAGAACGAACCGCAGTGGAATTTATGCCAGCCGTAGAATTCGTAAAGGCGGGTGGCGAGCCAGGATATCAGGATACATTGGAGCAGTGAGAACGGGTTTATTGCTTGGCTATGGAGGAGGGATGGAAGGCCTGGTTTTACGGTTAGTGGGTCTATTTAGTTTAAGGTATGGAAGTGTGAGAGGTACTCATGTTGATTTAGTTAACCGGTGATATATTAGGGTAGGGTAGGGTAGGGTTGTAGGTGTGTTGAGGATGTTGGGTATTGCACGCCGGAGCTCTTGAAGCAGCTTTTTATTCGAGATTCGATGTGGTAATGGTATCGCAGAACCTGAGTGCAATAAACCAGTGAAGGGGATATATATATGGTAAGAGGATCTAAGATCGCGTAAAGGGGAGTTTTGAGATGATATAAGCTTTCTTCGCCTCAACGGACTACCTTCTTATTCCAAGTCATACAAGCCTTCCTAATCGGGACGATGGTAATCGAGATAGAGGCTTAAGTGTGAAGCTATCTCGAGATCACAGCTTACTGTGCTCGTAGGATACATGGAACATTATTGAGTAATTTGTTCGATTTTATATATCATTCCGTATTTTTTTCATCAAAGCTATAGAAAATTATCATACATGAAAAGACCGTATAGGTATCTCGATCCCAGATCCGAATAATCAAGTGCCATCAAACTAACTTGCTTCCGAAAACCAGAAGTAAAGAAACAATAAACCCGAACAGAAAGAAAGAAAAGAAAAAAACAGCTCTATAAAATATGTACAAGATGAAAATTTTCGTAAAGTTTTTCAAAACATCATAACAAGGCGTCTTACAAAACTAAAATCATTGTAATTATAAGTACGTAAACTGGGTATCGCCTGAGAGGTGAAAAAGAGCGTCCAGTATGTTAGGTATCGTTTTTCTTCAAAGAATCGGTGGATGTATCTGCTGCGTATTGGCGGTATGAGATTAGTCGTGCTATCAGGTTCCTAACCCTCAACGTCGACGATATCCGCAACCTCCTTCTTATCCGCCGCCATAACGTCAAACGACAGATAAACCATATACATAAACTCCAGCCTATAAAACAATTAGCAAATCTCCAATTAATCTCATATTCCGTTAACTGAGGAAGATAGTTGGGTACTCACAGCGTAAACAACTGGAAAACAAACGCCGCCTTCCAAGCACCGCACAACTGATGCCACAGGAAAAGGGACAACTGGCTCTGCGCCGCGTATATCAGCACCTGGGTCGTCACCGTACCCGTCCCTTCGTACCCGGTATACCCCGGCCCGCTGCCCGTAACCACAACCTGCGGGGGTGCCCATAAAATCCCCCCATCGTGGCAGTAGTCGTTCGCAGCGTTATTCTGGTTGGAGAACAGCGCGAGCGACGATCCGATGAGTGCAACGAGCCAGAGGACGAATCCGACAAATGCGAATGCGAGCATGAAGAGTGGGGTTACCATGCGCAGTTGGAATAGGGCGAGGATTAGACCGATGAAGAAGAGGGTGATGACCGCCATGGCGAGGGACATTTGGAAGTACCTGCAGTTTCTGGTTAGCCTTTTTCTCTCTCTTTTCGCCGTGGGTAGCCCTTGTTGGGGGGATATCCTCGGGTTTGGGACGAAGGTACAAAAGTACCGGGGTGGAGACATACCATGGCTGCGGTCTATCCAGGGCGTTTTGGACAGCGGTGAATTGGGCGTATATGGATAGTACGATGATGGAGAATATTCCTAGTAGTACGATCCAGTAGGTGAAAATATCCCGTGGCCAGCGGTAGGCCCTGTACTCGACTTCGACTTCGTCTGCCATTTTTTTGGAAATTTTTCTAATTTACGTTCTTTTCTTTTTCGTAATTTGTGTTTTCGAACCCCGGCCTTGACTCACTCAACTAGTAGCTAGCGCGATACCGATGCAGGTCCTATAGACGGTTCGGTGAGCAGGTGGTGCACGAGGGTCTGGCGAGGTGTGTCGGCTGATGTGTTGTCTTGGTAGACGAGGGAATCCGATTCGGTCGGGTCGCAAAAGATGGTGTGAAGAGCAGGCTGGGTTATGCGACTAGCCGGTCTTTTCGTTGAAAGTCGACGGTTAAGTGCAGCGACGAAACCTGTACGATCCCGAGTTTACTACGTCAATAGTAACAGCAAATTGCTAGACAATACCGCTTTCTGTTTGTTTAGGTGGAATAAAGAGACTGCTGGTTACGTTGCGCGGACTGGGTCGCTAGGCTCTGGCGGGAGTAACGCGGGAATAGGGAGCTCGAGCAGCTGTTAGACAGACAGGTAGCACGAAGAAGAGGAGAAGAAAGGAAGAAAGAGAGAAAAAAGGATAATCGTGAGAGGTTGAAGGAGGGCGGGCGCAGGGAGTAGAAGTATTCCGCGAATTCCGGAGAGTTATACGCCTCGACTCAAGGCTATTCTAACTAATTCCCAGATGATGACCGTCGTCGACAAGGGAAAAAGACGGGAAGAGAGAATGCTCAGCTGGACAAGAAAAAAAGTCCAGTGGAACCCAAGACGCGGCACAGAAGAGTCTATCTGTGAACTCTTATACGAGAGAGCTAAGTTAAGTGAGCAGCGAGGAGAGAGAGTGTGAGCGAGCTGTCTGTGCATGATAAAGAGCGTGGTTGGTGCTTTTTTCCGCCGAGGTTCCTGCAGTGCGGTCTCCGGCCTAGGAAATCTTCCCGCAGAGAGCTTTTATTATTATTAGCGCCGATGTCACCACGCTTAGCAATTTACCACGTCGGTACTTCTTAGCTTCTCGAAGAGCTTGTTTGACCCCCATTTCTCGCATGACGAACAGCAGCCACTTGGAAGACCTGTGTTGAAGTGTTGCGCCCTGGTTGGCCGAACCTCCCTGGTTCCACAGACACTAGTCCCAATATGGAAACATAATTGATCTTCGCCACGCAACGCACGCAACACCAAAAATTGAGGAGGCTGAGAAACACTCTCACAGTTGGCGCTCAAGGCGCCCCGCTCCAGCGAACCGGGAAAATGCCAGCTGGTGAAAGACAGAAAAAAAAAATCTCAGAACCTAAAACATTTCATAGTTAGGAAAAGCACGGATATGACGAAATGTCGCCGCATTCCAGCGGTTAGAGTTTTTATTCTTATTTTTATTACAAGTTAAAACGGAAAAACTAGTCCATGCAGGGACGATTCTGTGCATTCCTGCGAGGTGATGACCTTGGTTCTGGGACTGCCGCTCACAACCTTGGTATAGAACACTGTTTAAGAACTTAAACTAAGCATCCTTTTGGCCTTCCGCGTCATGTCTGTCGCCTGAACGGTCCAAACTTTTTTCACTCTCTGGCTTCATCACATATATCACATCACTCACATCACACCACTTGCAAGGTCTCAAAACTGTAAAACAGAACTAAATAATAACTAAAGATGAAATAAGAATATGCAAAATGCGTGTAAGACTAGAAACTACATTGTCACGAAATCAGGGCGTCAAATATCGCTATTGTACAGGATATCATAGGAGAAAAAAGATTGGAATGCAAGAATCAAAATCAAAAATAGTGAGAGCTGGTATCTTGGTTCAAACAGATAACTGAAAACAGAAATAGAAAATAGAAAAACTCCGTAGATCCATCCTTTCCCAAAATACATCTGTAAAATATACCCATAAGGAAAAAGTGAGAGGTTCAAAGCAAATAACAGAGCGATAGATATAGTAACCAAGATATGCAGACCAAATAAATGTGATGAAGATAAATCCGAGATTGGTATCAAAATAGAAATAGCTGATATGGCGCCGAACTTTCGAGAAGAACAGAAAAAGATAATGTCGAGAAAACTAAAAGATATCCAAAACTGATTCGGGATAAAAAGACTTTTGTTTTAAAAAAATCATTTTGTCTTTTTTCCAAACCGACCTTTTGTGTATTTTGTTTTTCCCTTTTTTAAAACCCCCTTCCTAGAAAGAAATAAGAAATATTTGTACATGACCAAAGCACGAAGATAAAATATATATAGACCCTTTGCAAGAAATATAAAGAGATCTTTAAGAAAAGTTGAAACACTGCAAACAGCGGATTAATAAGAAAGGTGGGAAATAACTGAAAGATTAAAGGACGAAGGTAAGAATATAGGTAGCAGAGATGGTGGGTTATTGTGAGTTAGAGTAATGACGAAGCCCTGCTATCGTCGTCGTGGATCGTCTCATATAGAGATCATAGCAGTTCGGCCGTGAAGGTAATAACAGCATGTATTAATATGCAAGACGGGTGTGGTTACGCCTTGACTTCTGTAGGTTTAGAGTTCGTAGAAGGTGCATCAGTCTTCTTAACATCAGCTGCGGATTTGGGTTTGGTCGCTTGCCCCGCGGGGGTAGCATCCATGATGTTCTTAGCGCAGTAAGCGAATCCCGCAGTGCAGGCCGTGATGGTCATGATGATTCCAAACCAAGTGGAAACGCAAAGGTAAAGCATAACAGGAAGGAGGAAGAAAATCGCAGCAACCACTCCGAGTTGGACTGGGGTTTCTTGCTTCATAATCCAGGAGATGATGGTGTCGAGGATACCGAGGAAACCTTCGGCTGCGAGGTTAGGTCGCTGGCCACCAGTGAAAGATGGGATTCGGGATGAACGGCCAGAGGGGATGTGGACTCTCATCGGAGTCGGTTCATTATTGATAAGAGTAGAAAAATCGTTGGATTTGAAGACAAAGTCCATCTCTTCGCGGACGACGGGTTGGTGACGGCTCATCCAGTCTCGGTATTCTTCTACAGACTCGTGAGTAGCGCCGGGGAGGTCATTTAGGATCTTGGAGTAAGCAGCCAAGGCATTGTTATACTGCTGGAGCTTGACGAAAATGGCACCCATAAGTTCAAGACGACGGGCAGAGTGGTCATCAAGAGGGCCAGGAGCTCGCTGGCCAGATGCGTTGAGACCACGACGGGTTCGAAGACCGGCACCGCCATTGCCACTAGTTTGTTCTTGGTTGTCAAGGTTCTCAAGGATCTGCTCGAGCTCACAAATCTCATCTTGAAGGTGGAGGAGGATGCGGTGGTTGAGATTGTCAAAGCGACGGTACATGGCAGAGTTTGGAGATTGAGCCAAGTGGTTTGAGAGATGAGGATAACCGAGAGCGACTGGGACGGTGGTGAGAGCAGCACCTTTCGAGATGAAAGAACCAGCGACAGAAGAGTGGCGAGTAGGCGGGCGAGACTGAGCGCGACATGGCTTGACAGCTGGAGGGCTATCTTCAGGAGTTGGGAGACCGTGTCTTTGCTTGCCAGGAAGACTGGTGTTGATAGATGGTGGGTGGCGAGGATGAGGAGGCTGGCTGGCTTCCATGCTGGCTTCCGACTTGATATCAGCCTCCGACAACGGTTGCATGCGACTGCTAGCCGCGCTGGTAAGCCTTGTCGAAGAGGTATCAGAAAAGTTGGAGCTAAAGTGGGTTTGCTTGTTGGTGGTAATGGTGTTGCGTCTTCTCGTCTTTGGTGGTTTGGCCCAGCTCTGGTCGTCATTGCCATCCTTTCCGAGCTCGAATTCTTCACGCGCGGGACCGTCTGGGATGCGGTCGGTCGGTGGTCGGGATTCGCCCTTGACGCTATCGGTATCAGCCCACTCAGCGGTCCATTGGCCGTGCATGCTGTTCCTCTTGCTCCCTGGGTTGAAATCACCAGAGACTGGTCGTCGCTTGGTGTATTGCGGGCTGGCGGATGGGATGCTGTGCGGCTCTTCGTATTCGGGTTCTTCTTGAGGATAGCCGTGTTGATCGTAATATCCGTCGTAGCCATAGTAGTCGTCCTGATATCCGGGTTGAGGATAAGCCATATTGCTGAGGTTGCTCGGTGCGTGTTGTCGGGCATTTGCATGGTTCCATCTTCCACCAAGAACGGTGGTGGCGATCTCGGACACGTTCGTGTTCAACATGGAGCCGAAGTTGGTGGCACCGAAGTTCGGGTTGTAAGCGCTGACGGTGCTGCCGAGTTGGCTGCCCCCGAAGGTCCTATAGACACCATTGATCGAGGACGCGGGGGGTGGTGGGCCACGCATGTGTCCCATTCCAGGCCCTTGCGCGTACATGGAGTTTCTCTGTGGTGGCATCGGTGGTCTGTATGGCGGGTAGGAGTCGGTGTACGCACGTTGAGGCGGTGGTGGGTGAAGAGGGTAGCCACCATACATGTCGTGAGCCTGCTGGGGTGGAAGTGGTGGCCCTTGCGGCGGGTGTTGTGGTCCACGTTGTTGGATTGGTGGTTGCACACGTGGGCGGCCACGATACGAAGGAGGTCCTTGCGGCGGGGGCATGTATGTGGAGTAATAATCGTCCTCGTTGTATTCCTCGATTTCGGTCGCCTCCACAGCTTGAGCCTGAGCCTGAGCGGCAGCGACTCGTCTAGCATGCAGAGATTCCTTGAAGCTTGCCTTTTGCGGTGTGTGCACCATGGCGTGTTCGGGAGCTTCGGTGGGGAGGTTCTTGTAGGGATCAACCGGCATTGTTTTTGGGGCTTGAGGAGCTGTCTCGGCGGGAGCAGCTTCAGGAGACATGTATGAATCGTAATGCATTGGAGGGTACCCAGGATAAGCACCGTAGGATTGTGGCGAGGTGAAGTAAGGGTCCTGCGAGTATGATGGCATGGAGGGGTTAGGAGGAGCTGCGGATGTAGGTGTCGCCTTCTTCGGGCTGGCGGGCTTGACAGGACTCTTCGGTTGTGCCTCGGTTGGCGGTGGAGGAGCGGAAGCTTCGTGGCTCTGTGGTGGAGAGTCGGCCATTTCGAGGTGTTCTTCTTCTTCTTCTTCGTCATGAGCGGCACCAGCTGCGACGTCGTCCTCCTCTCCTTCGTCAAGATATTCGAAGACGCTGGCGTCAAGTCCTAGACCAGCTGGGAGTCCTTGTTGGGGAGCAGCAGGAACAGGCGTGGGTCGGCCGCCGTTGCTGGAAAAGGAGTTCCTCTTGCGGTGCAAAGGCGGGTATTGATAAGCTGTGTAGGCATCCTGATCGTATTCGGGACCTGTAATGGTAGCATTCGAGAACGTGCGACCATGGGCTGGCGGTCTGGCGGGGCCGTTCTTTGTCGGCGAGGGGCCGCTGGCCGAATTGGGAACCGAGCTTGTTGGTGGGAAAGGCTTCATGTCTTCGGAGCTGGAGCCGTCGGAGGTAGCAACAGAGCCTCGCGAGGGAGGAGCTGGGGCTTCTGGCATGGGAGACTGGACTTCGTCGCTTACGGAGGCGAAGTAGCCATTATTCTGTGTCTGGAGGTTGGATAGTTTTCTAAAATTTGCCATGCGAGAGTCTCGGGGAGGGGCTTCTAATGAGGAGCCGGTGGAACCAGATGAGACGGAGGGGGAGGAGTCTGAGCCAGCTGAGACGACTGACGAGGGTGCCAGCGGGACAGGCTGGCTCGCCTTTTGCGGCTTTTTCAGAGCGGGCATGGTCTGATAGGAAGATTGTTCCTCTGGGATGGCGGGGGCAGAAGACGCAGAGGAGGCAGAGGAGGAGCGGGAAGAGGAAGAGGAAGAGGATGCAGCAGAGGCTACGTTTGACGAGTACGCTCGTGGGCGATTAGAGGAGTACGAGTGCGAAGAGTTAGAGTTAGAATTAGGGTTAGGAGCAGCAGATGCAGGGAGGGCGGATGGTGATATCGCAGAGGAAGAGATGTCTGCGTGTGCAGTAGCTGCTGCTGCAGATGAAAAATTTGCAGCACCTGCTGACGTCGAGATGCTTCGGGTGGAAGAATCCTTGTTTCTCGAGGGCAGGTCAAAGTCAATTGCAATTGGCGACGAATTCGACGGGCTGGCGGCAGGCGTCGGCAGCGAATTGCTGTTGGTTGCAGAAGTTATCGAGGTGTGAGTTGGCTTTTCGCAGGCTGATAGTTATATCCAGCTTTTTATTAGTATTTAACTTCCTTGCAGAACCAAGTTACTTCATAAGTTACTTCTTAAGAAGTAACTTTCTTTTTATAAAAGATAGTCGGGTGAGAGGCAAGTGACTGGGAGGCAAGAAGGGAAAAGAATGAGAGAAAGGGGAATGGTCCGGCGTCAACTGCCACAATTCTGTCCAAAACCCTTGACAGCTTAAGAGAAAGAGAGAAAAATGCGGGGGCGCGCGAGGGTAATATCTAAAATATAAAAGAAACAGAAAAACATCAAACAGACAAAGTATAATCTTTTTCTCGAAGCCGGAAAAGAACGAGGCTGGATATCTCGTTCGCAAAGGACAGAAAAGCGTTTACTCTGGAACAATCCTCTGCATTCCTTATGCCTTATGGAAAAACCTCTGCTTTTGGTAGCTTCCGCGATCCAACGAAGTGCTTCTTCTTCTACCGGTGCACCTTTGTTCGGTTGCAGTAGGGCAAATGCGGACTGTGCAGAAAGGAAAGCAAAAAAAAGATCTAACCAGAGTAAAGTTGAGCAAGAGGGAAAAGATTTTTTTTCCTTTCCCACTCACTGTTTGTTCTTTTCGAAGGGAAAGAAAAGGGAAAGCCCAAGCTCAGAAGGGACTAGGAAAAGAAACTAAACAGACACGGGCGAATAGGAGAGCTTGCATGGGGCCAACCTGCGGTCTGGGTCCAATGAGAGCTTGGAGAAGCGCCAGTATCGTCGAACTTGCAGGGGCCTGAGCGACGCAGAGTGACCGTCCTGCATGAAGAAATACTCCCAACTGAATTGAAAAAGACAGAGACAGAAGAAAAAGGGCAGGGACCTGGGTTCCAAACACACAAATAATCGTCGTGCAGACAATAATCATAATACCAATTTCGTCGTGCAGCTCGAAAGCTCGACTTGCAGTCCAAAGTGGATTAGAACAAGAATGCCACTCGGGAAAAGGGAGCTTTCCCCAATCTCGCCGCCTGCATGCCATGCGCCAGAACCCTTCCCACTGTCACAAGCAAATTAAACTTGAAAATAACAATTCCAAAAACAGAATCAGACAGGTAAACATGCGATAAGAACACGATTGGTCCGAATAGACGTCTTCTTCTTTTTTCGTGTTTAAAAATAATAAAAACAAAAAAAGAAGAGGAAGCGATCGAATTGTGTTGTTGATAATAATGACAATCCCTTCAACCCGCCGCAAAGGAATCGAATCAAAAGAGAAGAGAAAGAGCTGTAGCTTACCTAACCCTTGCCTGGTAGCCTCATACATAGACATAGTCCGTACTTTGCCATGCTGTTGGCGCTTCTCAGATGTATTCACCGTCAGCGGTGACATGGCAAAGCTCCATCGTTTGCTTTTCTTGTCGTCGCTTCTGTTCTTCTTATGTGCTGGCTTGTTGACCCATGTGTCGAAACCACCTTTGTTCGGCTTATGGTTCCCAACCATAAGTTTTTCTTCGAGGCTCTCCAGCTCGTCTTCTGAATCTATGACTGTTTCCGCTGTGGGGTACAGTGGTCGGTGAACTTCAAGTCCCGGAGCCATGGCTTCTGATTTTTATCTTCGAATGTGACGGTGAACGTGGTGAACCCAAGGCTTTTATTGTAAAACAAACTGTGCTGCTGATAATCCACGAGTTATATCATTTGATAGGTCTTGTCGTAAAAGCAATAAAGACCGGTCGTTGGGAAGGCGTATGAGTTTTAGAGGAGTGGGGAAAATGTCGTAGACTTTTTTTTTTCTTCCTATCTTATATCGAAATTCAGGTGTTTTCTTGGTCCTTCTGCAATATGGTTGATCTTTCTGTGTTATATATTCCCTTGCTTTGCCGATTTACTTTCCGGTGTAACCGCTTGTGATACTTTGACGTCGACGGTGATAAGAGGTTTCCTATGTCGCACACAGCTACAAGCTGAACAAATATAATGAGGTTCAAAGAGTAAAAAAATATATCTTGCACCTTCTGGAGATGAAATGGTGAAGAAGATCTAGAAGAAAAATAAAAAGAAATGTAAGAAGGAGGGAAGTCCGGATGCAAGGGAGGGATGTAGTACCCAAAATTAATAACCTTGTGCTTCCCAAACCCGACCAAAGGGGTAGAGAGTACCTATTACAACCGCTATTTTGTTTTTCAAATAATAAATGTTCACGTCGACGGACGGCCGATTAATTTTTTTTCGGTGCTCTCTCGCCAAAGCAGAAAATTTTTTGGTTCGCGGAGCGCAGAATGGGCAAGAAAAAGGAATATTGGACGGAAGGGAAGGTGAGGGTGGTGCACCGGCCGTGGGGCTTAGGCGCAGCACAAGGAGGGGTGTGGTTGAAGAACGGATCGCAGATTAAGATCCTGGGCTCCAGACCCCGGCACCTCGAGGTCAGCCCACCATTCAGAATGCCTCCTGCTGCTCGACTCTTTGCTCTCGTCCTCAAAAGAATTTTATTTGTTTTTTCTGGGCCACACTTCGTCTGATATTCTGAAAATAGACGAGCTTTTCTCTTCCGTTCCTTCTTCGGGTAGGTGCGTGCTTAGTATTCACAGCGAGTCTCCACAGAAAAAAAAAAGTCTCGAGATTCTCGGGTTATTCACCAATAAAGAAAGAGAACGTTAGTTGAGTCTAACGTTCGTCAGAATGAAAAAAAAGCTTTCCGCTTGAACATGTGAGGAACCTGATAACAGTATGGGTAATAAGATCGTTCTTTGTTGAAAGTTAAATGGTTCGATACAGAAGGAGGTCACAACTTCACGATCAGAAACCGGATACCCCGGCTATCAGCTCACAAAACCAGAGTTTTGAATGATGAACGAACTCCTTAAGCGGCATGAAGCGATCGCACATTTTATCTCGAAAGAGAAGTTTATTTATTTTTTATTATCCATCGACGAGGATGATAATCCACAATACATCCCCCCTTTATGCGCACGGTACGAAATAGAAGACACTGGAGTATCAGAATTCCACATGGGGCCAGAACCTGTGCCGTGTTGTGGAATATCTTATGAAAAGGATGTGATGTGATGTGATTTTATCCCGAAAAGAATTCGAAAAAGATTGCCCCTCCAAAAATATGCGCCTACGAACCGGGACCTCAGACCATTCGCATAAAAAGAAGGTTTGCCCCTCTGCGGATCAAATATAATACCATCAAAAGGGAAAGAATGAATGAAAATATGCAGTTTAATTTTGTGCGGTTCCTGAATATATCCATGGCGAGATGTTCGTGATATGATCACAAGCCGGAAACAGGTGTCGCGCAAGCTGCTGTTTACAATCATGATGCACGATTCACGCTCTTCGCGCTCGTGGACCCGGACAAAAGATGTTATTTGTTTTGATTATTATTCTTGTTTTTATTATCCCCACAGTTATGTCAGTGATATTCGATCCAAAAAGTCATGCAACTGCACCTACGCGCGGCTGCCTTAGTTTGCTCTCTCTTCCCACTTCTCTCGGGTGGCATGGAGCTTTGTAGCATGTACAAGCACGCAACGGCGTCAATCAACGGGGCTCTCACGGTTCCTGAAAGTATTCGAGACCTGCCACTGCTTCAACACCCGTCATGGGACGCCGATTAATGCTGCAGATAACAGTGATGTTTGCGGCCTATTGGAGTCATGGGGTGATCCGCACAGGCCGTGTGGGGATGAATTCGAATTTCTGTTCACGTCGACGGCGTCGATTTTGAGCCATCCCGGTCGTCTGGCCCGCTGTGATTGGCTAACTGGCTATAGACGACATGGATCCGCCGAAACACGAACGGCCCAAGACGATTGGTCTGTACAGGGATTTCAGCAGTCCCAGTCCAATTTCCGGTCGGCTTCAAAAAGAGAAAAGAAAAGCACTTTTCCTTCTGTCGTTAAACTGTTGCTTTTTTCTCTCTTCTTTCCGTTCTATCCTTTGGGCAGAAAATGGTGTCGTCAACTCGAAATAGAACCCACATTTTTTCTCTCTCATCATAGATTCTCACTTCTCAGCGCATGCGGTGGGGCCGGGAACTGATCTCATTCAGCCGCCATTCCGTTCTGCTGCTTGCGCCTGCCGTCTTTGGCGAACGGTTTTTTCATGCTTCAGAATCTTCTACCCGACTCGTGCGCCCAGTTTGAGAGCAGCAGAAGTCAATCTTCAAAAGAGCACGACCAATATCTTCTGCGACATTATAGCGAGGGGTACGAAACCTACCTGAAAACAGCAGCTCGCCCATGCAAAATGATTCCTCAAGCGTGTTTTTAAAACAGCCAGGCTCGATGAAAAAGGATTCGAATCGAAGCGAGGTGGTATCAGATTTGAGATTATCCAGGAAAACATATCACAAATCCAACCAGTTTAGCCTTGCTGCTCAATTACCGTGCCCTTACCAACAACCATTTTCGGCATCGACAGGAATAATCATTCATGCCCTGTAGATTGCCTCTTTTAATCTAATCGATAAGCAGCAGTACATATCCTCTACAATCGATACGTAAGATCACGCCTTTTTTAATGTTCCCGTATTTTATATCGACGATAATTGGACGAGAATAAAAGTGGCACGGATCGTTTTTTCTTTCTTTTCAGCTGGGCGGCTACATTAGCCTAGGCTCTCTGGAATGTGGATCTATGAATGCTTTGAAGGCCGGCCAGCAATATATGCCTTCCAACAGGAGCTTAGATATTGCTCCGTCTATCGCTTTTTTGTGGCGTGGGTAGAGTGTACATATCTGCCAGATCCTAAGCAGAAAGATCGGAGACTCGAGCCGTTACTCCAGATTAAAAATTCCCCA
Source organism: Orbilia quercus (assembly GCA_036971405.1). Classification (NCBI taxonomy): domain Eukaryota; kingdom Fungi; phylum Ascomycota; class Orbiliomycetes; order Orbiliales; family Orbiliaceae; genus Orbilia; species Orbilia quercus. Next base: position 230,564 of record JAJTUE010000012.1, read on the forward strand.
CCACACACACTTATCGCTTGATAAAAACGAGAGTGGGATTTTCATCAGCCTGCAGCTGCCCGAATGGGTAAGCTTTGACCTCTCTGGACAAGCCCCGGCATGTTTTTTTCTTTCCTGTCAAAAAGTATGAAGGGCTCTTACAAAGATGCCCGGCCGGCCAATGACTGGGTATCGAAAAATAGATACACTTTTCATCGCTACCCATTCTTCGGGTATTCCATCCATCCCACATGGACCCGCCGTCCATGCATTAATACATACCAGCGAAAAAGTCTGTTTGAATCGGATTATCTCAACAGGAAGCTGTGAAACTCCGATATGGGAAGTTGCGTAAACCCTCAAAGGCCCGCTAGGCCAGCTCGATATACAAAACTCGACAGGGACACAGAAACCAAAAACTAAAGAACCTAGCTTTACGATAGCTTGCAAGCTTTGTTATTGGTAGCCTTATGATGCAAGTTTTTTTTGTTAGAAAAAACCCACAGAGCTCTAACTAGACCTATAGGATCCCTCGTCTCGATAAAGTGAAATAAAGAAATTTTTACATCATTTTTTAATGAAAAGCAATCAAACAAAGTTGGATCACATCACATATCGACCGGGGATTATCCGGTCACACACACGCGTTTCCCATTGGAGGGCCTGGATTCGCAACTTTTTTTCTCACCCCAACCTTTCCTTCGGCTACAGGCTTGCATAAAATAAAAAAAACCTCTCGTTTTGTTATGAAGTATCATCGATAGATGCTGTAATAATGGGCTATTCTTCCTCAACAACCTTTTCGCAACCCCCATGACATCGAGCTCGCCTGAGCTAACGCCACAAAATTGGAAACTGCACCCAACAACCAAATCCTGTTCACCCCTCCCTCTATTCAAGCGAAATTAAAGAATCGTCTATCACCGATGTTTGTTTAACCGAGCTACCATGCCACCTTACTTGCTCTATCCATCCGTGGTCTTTCCACCAACAAACCCCCGTGAAATTCCACGATAAATAAACCTTGATTACCAGTCTTCCGCATCCCTACCACCTTCCCATGAAAGGAAATCTGGTACCGTGACCTTCTTCGTTGGATCGGAGCTGAAATTTTTGATTTTTTCTAAAAAACCCTCGGAAATCTTTTTTTAGCGCGTGGGACCCATGATTTACTTTCCCTCGGCTCGTCTCGATTGACGAAAAAGAATCATAAGCTAATAAAGGCAAGCAAGGGGTTTTGTCAATTCATTCCCCCAATGCGACTCTTTAACCGGAATTACCACTATCACTGCATTTGTCGTTATAATTCTGCTCGAACGTGCCGTATTTTTCAGGCACTTTGGTGGTTTTTTTTCTTTCTCTCGCGTGGGATTAACATCTCTCGTTAGTACCATATTCGGCGAGTATACTTTCGTACCAATCCTGCTTCGGAATTGGAGGCGATCGCATAAAAAACTCCTGCATGTCTGTGATTGCGTAAATTAAAATTATAGTATATTGCGTGACGATGGGCGGAAAGGCAGATAGACGATTCGGATCGATATATTCCGGCCAATTTTTCTGTAGGTCAATGGAGGGCCTCGTTTTGGTAAGTTTATCAGGGAAATGCATTAATCAAAGTTGGCTATTGCAAATCCGTTGCATATGGGTGTTACCTGGGGGCAATCAGCGTAAACTACTCGGGAGGTGAGCTGAAGATTAGGATAGCTTTTTATTTATGATACGACCAGCGAGCTCTAGAGCGTACTACGGCACAGCATTAGGATAGTTAGGGTAAAGTATAAGGAAGTAACTTAAGTTACGTTACATGCGAAATATCTCAGCCCAACATTGCTAGGCAGAGATGATCCAACGCTTAAGGCAGTCAGGTGGCAAAGCGTCGACGAACGGTACTTGCATAATATTTCAAAAAAATCGAGAACCTTGGTTTTTTTGCATCGATGCCCGAATTTTAATCGGCGGTTTTCCTAGGTTTGGGGGTTTAACAAATCCGGATATATTAACTGAGCTTTAACACTACAGAGAACATATGACATTAAAAAAAAAAACAAAAAAACCTTCAAGCATTCTTGGCTTTTCGTGAATTAGAAACTTAACTTGAAGGTATTCATTCGCAAGTTCGGCTCAAAACCGGAAACCACGGGCTAAGTAATTTAACTTCTGAGAATTTGATATCATATCATATCGTATCGTATTCTTCCTTCCTCCCTAGTATACCCCGGAGTTTTGTGATATAGATGCCATGATGTTTTCCGTTCCCTCACATGCCTTCCTATTGAGATTTTCGATGCCCGAAAGCAGACTAATAGAGCGGTCTGTGCCACTGAGCTAGCTGGTAGTATACACGATGTGCACATTACATTGCGTATCGAAAAAAACTACGATTCGAGCAATTGCCACAGCGATCGGACTCATCCTGAACTTGCAGGAATTGGGAACCACGTGAGAATAAGTAGCTGATCACGTCGTTACGACGGAAGAGACCATGTTACGGAGCTTGTTCTCGGGGATTCTCGATCTTATGTCCTAGTTGCGTGGCAGCTTAGTCCTTGAGTTCCTAATTCCTAAAGTGAATGTTGCTGGTGGGTTGATACCTGGAATTGCGTTGACTGTGCAATTACAACAATTTCCACGCCAAGCTTTTTTGGAGCTAAAGCTTCGCGACATCAGACGTCAAACTAACAACTTCATCTGTCAATCGCGACAACATCGTCAGTTCCAAAAGACGAACCCGTTTGCCGCATCCAGCTGGACCGCGATACCACCGAAATATAAACCCGATCTGACAATAGCCATACACACCAAAAAGCCCCAAAACCCCCAGCGCGCACACCGCGACAGCTAGTTCACATTCGCCACCAGAACCGATATATAACATTCCAGGTCGTAACTTAGAGCTACACATCATCTCCCACAATGGGCAGATGGGACTCTCCATCGCCCACCCGCGCGCGGTCCTGTTCCCCCCGCCCACAGAAAAGGGACACGAAACCCGATCCGAAGAAACGAAGTAAATGGGATTCCGACGAAGAAACGGACCGAAAACCCACCAGCGAGAAGGAGGTATCCCGCCGAGATCGAGACGGGAAACGCGATCGCGAAAGAGAAAAAAGACGGTACGATGAACGGGATAAAGACCGTCGGCGGGATAAACCTGACGCGACCAAATCTTCACGACACGAACGAAATCGAGACAGAGACAGAGACAGGGATAGAAGTCGCGATAGAAGAGAAGACCGCTACCACCGCCGTTCACGCTCGAAATCAAAATCAAAATCGAAATCCCGATCCCCACCACGCAAACACAAACCCGCCTCCCACGATAACCTACCCGAAGAATCAAAAGAAGAACCCACCCCCCCACCAAAAGAACAACCAAACTTCTCCCGCACCTCCCACCTCATCGCCGAAACAAACACCACAAACGGCGTAATCCTCAAATACGTCGAACCCCCGGAATCCCGCCTACCCCCCTCATCCCCCCAATACAAACTCTATATCTTCAAATCCACCGAAATAATAGATACCATCCCTCTCTCCACGCGCACGGCATGGTTAATCGGCCGCGACAGACTGGTCGCCGATCTACCGATTGATCACCCTTCCGCGTCGAAACAGCATGCGGTGATACAATTCCGGTTCGTGAGTAAAGTTAACGAATGGGGGGAACGCGAGGGCAAGGTGAAGCCGTATATCATCGATTTGGGGAGCGCGAATGGGACGAAGGTTAACGGGGAGGAGATTCCTAAGGAGAGGTATTATGAGCTTTTGGAGAAGGATATGGTTACTTTTGGGCATAGTACGCGGGAGTACGTGCTTATGGTTGAGAGGTGAACGAGTGACCCGGTATCGCGGATGTGCCAGTATACGAACAAGCGGGTCATTTATCAGTCTTGATGATTGAGTATTTATGTTAAGATGATATCCAGCAAGTTTTATCGATTCGTTATGTATATTATTGGGACAAACAGGATGGAAGGTTTATAGATTTTAAATTAGCCTGCATTATCGCATCTTGGAATGAACTATAGATAAGAAGAATACTTGCTAGAACCATACTGGATTACTATGCTACATCTGACTAAAAAGAATGTCGAGTACCCCGCGAGCCGCTCCACTGAGAAAACTCCGCTCCCATGCTAACCAGCCAGCGTCCAAAAGACCGATCCATCGCTTAAACATCCCAAAAAGAGGAGATTATCAAGTCCACAAAAAAAGAGACATCATGCTTACGACCAATTATTCAAAACCAAGACCAAAGAAAGACAAAAAAAGGAAAGACCACGTTTTTTTTTACGAACGAAACGCAAATCACAACAACGTCAAAAGGGTTTACTGGGTAAACGTTTGCCAGATGCCCCTCTCCTCTTCAACCATCTCGACAGCATTCTCGACTCGTCCACCGCTCAACTCGGCGAAAACACGAAGCCTATCCGTGCCCATCTCCGTATACCCCATCTCGATCAAATTGCGCACACACTTTTCGATCGGATCGTCGTCCCATGTTACTGTTCGGGCGGTGCTACCTGCTCCTGAAAGTCTGTGATTAGCCGCCGCCGCATTATTGATCCTCTGCTGTTCTTCAAACTCCTCGCTGCTGCGGCGTACACTCTCCTCAACCTCCTCGATGAGTCGCATCCGCTCCCGCTCGCGAGACAATGCGTCGTCAATGGCCGATTGACTGGTCTGCGGTTGATGCTGTTGCTGCTGGGGGGTGGCAGACAGCAGCTCGTCCGGGAAGCCGCCGGGCATGGCGCTGAACGGACTGGACAGACGGCTGTTGTTGTTCTGTGATGGGGGAACAAATACGGTGTGTGCCCGTCGTGGCATCAACGGCTCTGCGAAGCGCACAGTCGATGTTGAAGACTGGCGGCTGCGGGTGCTGGCATTGCTCATCGAGGTGGCGCGGTGGAGGTTGCCTGGGAGGGGTGGGAAGTTGTAATTACTCGGTGGTGTGAAGGTTGTGTCAACCGGGTGGGAGAGGAATGGGTTGCGGGAGTTCGGGCGCGGGTAGTCCGGGAAAAAGATACCACCGGAATCGGACGTGTCTACGAGTGGGGCAGGTGGAGCGGACGGGAAGGGCCAGGCACCAGGAACGGAGGCGGGAGGAGCTGCCGAAGAGGTAGAAATGGATGTGAAGGGGTTCGACGGTCCATGGTTGGTCCTCCTGGGGGTGGTGGAAATGGGAGGTAGAGCCGAAACGAGAGGAGAAAAGTCGTCGAAGGGACTCCCGGTCGCGATCGAAGGCAACTTTGGTGGTAGTTGCGGAGTCGGGTTCAGCGGAGCCGGTGCGGTCCAGTCTCTCTGGAGCTCGGACAACGAGGGGAACCTCTTCATCGCCTCCGACCTCTCCGTGTCGTCAGCATCGGGCGCAGGGCGAATGCGCCACGGTTGCAGCCACGGCTGGTTTTTGCCAAACGAATCGGTTGTCGTGCGCGACCTTCGAAGACCTGGATAATGGAATTGTGGGATCAATTCTCTCATGGGTGGCTCAGGCATTGGGGATTTCGAGGCCAGGGATGATACGCTGGACTCGAGATCCACCAACTTGACCTGCTCGGGGGCCTCTTGGCCGTTGTCCATCTTCTCCTTGGTATCCTTCCAATCATCCTCGCTCTCGCTCTCGCTCACACCCGATACGGTATCAAGGGGGATATAGCTGCTGTGTCTTCTGTTCAAAGATGGGCTGGACCTCCCGCTGAAGCCGGGGACGACGCTCGCGAGGGGTGGAAGCGAGTTGTCCAACTCCGCCACAGGTGACGGTGGTCCTACAGGAAAGGATGGCAACGGTGGGAAAAACTGCGGAGGAGGTGGTGGGAACTGGTGGGGGAAACCGCGGAACGGCTTCATAGGAGTTATGGGTTTGAAGTCTTTGGGAACGTTGAAGGCATTGCCCTGGCCTGGTGGCTTGGAGGTCGAGCACCATGGATTCTCAAAGGGAGAATCCACGGGCTTCGGGGAAACTTTGCCGTACGGCTTTCTCCAAGACTTATCGGCGGAAAAGGAACTGTCACTGAAGTGGCCGCTTTCCTGGGACCTTCGACGACGTCTGGTCCTGTCGCCACCCCTTTGAGAACCTCGGTGACGGAAAGGACCTTTTCGGATTTTATAGTCACGCTCGGAATCGGACGAAGAGGAAGACGAGGAAGACGAGGAAGACGAAGTCTCGGAGTTTTCAACATCCCTAGTCTTGGTAGCTGATGTATCCATTTCAGTAAACCCATCAGGTAAACCAAAGCCGTTGTGACCGAAGCCATTGTGCACATGCTCTCGCTCAAAATGCTGAGCGGCGGGCGTACGTCCAGCGATTCTTCCGAATCCGGACCAGGCGTCGCCCGAGCGAGCGTGCGTAGGTTGCTGCCAACCGGGACTGTGGCTCGGAGGGTGTGCTGGCGGGTGGTGAAAGTGTAGATCTATGGGATGGTAGGGGATCGGGAGAGGGGGAGGAGGCGGGTGGTAACGGTGAGGAGGTGGAGGAGGAGGTGCGGGTGGAAAGAAACCAAGAGGAGGATGATGGTGATGGAACGGCATAGGAGGGAGGCCGTGGTGAGGTGGCATATGCTTACCATGCGGTGGCGGAGGTGGTGGCGGCGGAAACGACTCGCCATGAGGTGGTGGACATGGAACGTATCCTTCTTGAGGCGGTAGAGCTGGCAAAACGCAGTTGGGCATCGATACGAATGGGATCGGAGGGGTAGCGGGGAACGATCCGGGAACGGGGTGTTCCTGTGCGGTTTCACCGGATTCTGGTCTGACCACTCTCGAAATGATTTGTCCGATAGGCTCTGGAGAGATGGTTCTCGACTCGGGAACGACTTCGGGTGCATCTTCAGGACGAGATGGTTCTTGAACTGGAACTGGCTGCTGAGGGGGCTCCGAAGGTGCGTCGGACTGGTTCAGATTGCGAACGAATCCACCGGCAAAACCTGTGACGAGACCTGCTCCGTTGCTAAAGACCTTTCCGACCTCTCTGGTGGCACCACCAGCGACGCTTCCGACGGCGGAGCCTCTCCGGCTGACCTCGCGGGAGACTATCTGGGCGGCGTTTTTGATCTCCTCAGCTGCTTTCTTGAGTCCCTCGCCGGCTCTCTGAGCTTCGGTGGATGCGTTTGAGCCGACGCCGCGAAGCTCCTGCTTGACACGGCCGGCATTTTGGACGGCGGCGTGGCCGACGGACTCGGCGAAGGAGCGAAGAACGGCGGCTGGGTGCTGCGGGTTGGCGCTCGGGTTGCTGGCGGACTGGACGGCCTCGGTGGCGAGAGAGTGCAGCTGGTCGGTGAAATTTTTCAGTAATTGCTGGACGGCAGCGTTAAAGGCGTCCAGGGTTTCGACGGGTGAGGATCTGCCTTCGGTGGTGGGACTTTGGGGGAAGGCTCTCGCGGCCTGGGTGGTGGCTTCCTGGGCGACCCGTTGGATGGACTGGATGACGGTGGAGAAGACGTCGGAGATCAGGTCGACGGGGTTTCGCGGGAAGTCTTCTGGAATTTGATGATCGCGGTTGGATGGGCCGGCGATGTCTTCCAATTGAGTGTTCAAGCTGAGGGGAGGTGGCGGGCTCAAGGACCTCGGGCTGAGGCAACGGGGGGAGCCACCGGCCTGGCTGACGACTTCGTCATAGATTCTGTTGATTTCAGCTTCGAAGGAAGCGACGAAGGGTTCGCTGGCGAACTCGACGGGAACACGAACGGGTTCAGATTGAGATGATTCTGCGATTTCGTCCGGGGAGACGATGGTGGGAAGGTCGAGCTTCTTTGGGAGAGGGGTTGTGTAGAGGCTGTCCTCCTCTTCGGACTCGTCGGTAACGGTAACGGGACGAGGAGGTAGGAGAGGTCTGTCCTCTTTTTCCGGTTCAGATTGTTGGAAGATTCGGTGCCAATGGAGGAGACCGGCGGGACCGCCTTCGACGTTGAAGATGATGGGAGGCGGGGGAGGGGGGAAGGCCATGACCTCGAGCCATCTCGAGCGAAGTTCGACGCCGGAGCCGACCTACAAAATTAGCAGCCGTTTTAGACTGTAAATACGATACTCAAGTAATAGAACATACTCGAATGACCTCTTCGTCTTCTTCGTCAATGTAGCAGAGGACGGCTTCCGGGTGTTCGGTGATGAGGGCGTCGTACTGGGAGCTGGAGACGGAGACGGAGCCGGCTTCTTGGAAGGGCGAAGGGGAGGGGAGACCGCGGATCTGAAAGGTGCTGGTGGTCGGGCTTCTGGGGCGCGGGGGCGACCGGGGCCGTTGGAGAGGTGATGAAGGTCGAGGCATGTTTGATGATGATTGCGTCCGGGGTAGCTGACCTCGGATCCTTCTACCTACGCACTTCGATTCTCGAATATCAATCAGAGAGGAATGAGATGATGGATATTTGGAAGAGTAAAAAGAGAGAAGGGGGAAAGAATGGATGGATGGTGAGATGGTGAGAAGGGAGGGGGAGGGGAGGGGAGAGGAGAATAAAAGAGAAGGAGAAGGAGGCAAAGGTAAGAAACAGCGAGGCGGAATTCGTGGCAGATGACGCGGGGCAGAACGAACTCACCCAAAGTGCAACTATCACCACTCTCTACTATCACGACGATATTATATTATATTATAACGATGAAGATGAAGATATCACGAGAAATGAAGGGGAGAAGGGATTAAATAATAAATACTTCAGTGAATGGAATTACGAAGCAGCCGTCGTAATACAAGTTGGAAGGCAACAGTGTCCGAAGGCGCAGCGCTTTTAAATTCGGGCGGCGGTAACAGTCCGTACGCGCGTCCAAATTACTTGCTAATAAGCACTGCTGTATTCTGTCGACATTCCAATTGATATTGTATTGATGGTTATTAGATAAGATGGATCTTATCTAATAGAATGGGTTAGTGGTATTAGCATGGATTATATTATTATTATGCGGCTGCAGGTGAAGCATTACAGCACAGTACAGCAGCACAGCACAGCACAGCACAGCACAGCAGTTATCATATTCAGGAGTAATGGCAACTCCTGAATTCATATTCATCTTCATCGACTTCATCGCCATTCTCAATTGATACGGTAGACGACGGTTGCTGTGTTTTTATTTATCAGTGTTAATCGGTCATGAGACTGATCTTCAGATGCCAACCACCAAAAAACAAATAATAATAATAACATTCAAGCTTCACAGCTAACAAACAACCTCCTCTCCACCACCACCACCGGCACCTCCTCCTCCTCCTCCTCATGCTATCTCGACCGGTAATAATATGAAATCAGACGACGACATCCCCTCCCCAATCTCCCCCGTCTACCCCTCCTCTCCTCCCATCCGTCGACAGGATACTACTACCTCCCTCACGCAACCCTCCCCCGTCAAGTCCACCGCCATGTCCGACTCCGACGAAGACATAGACGACTCCGACGACGAGCAATTGAGCGCAATCGATCCCGATCACGATGACCACCACCCCTCTCTCAACGGCGACGATCATATTAACATCCACGTCGACGACAACCTCTCCGACGATGGCGACCTCTCCGACGACCTCTCCATCGCGGACCACACAAACCTCTCCCTCCCCGCCGACCAGCAGCAGGAGCTCGCCCAGGTCGAGTCCTCCTTCCGGCACAGCACCCCGGACCCTTTTCTCCCTCACGGCCCTGGATATGCCGATGCCGATGCCGACGCCGATTTGTCCATAGTGGGCGGGATACGGCCCAGCGACTCCATCAGGTCCAAATCGAATTCAAAATCAAAACCAAAAATCACCATCAACCAACCGACGACGAGCACGCGCAAGGTCTCGGACATGGGTCCTCCCTCCGTCCCCGCTTCCGCCTACAGAAAAGACAAAAAGAAGGACGACCACAAACCAACCACCAAATCAAAGCTCAGCAGGACCTCCCTCGCCGTCTCCTCATCCGACAAGGTCAGGTCCCAAGCTTCCTCTCCCATGCCAGACCTCCCCACCGGCGACGAGGACGAGGACGATCATGACCGCAGCTACTCTTCTCGATCCGTCTCGGCCTCGGACTCCCTCGAGTCCTTCTCCAGCCCTTCCACCATGGCCAAAGCTCGCAATATCTCTCGCGCCATCAGCAACCAGTACATGACCCCCAAACCCGTCCGGAAATCCGGCCTCAGCAACGAAATTATCACCACTTCCACCGACACAACAGTCCGAAGACCCCGACTGAAAACCCAGAGGAGTCGCAGTAGTATAAGCTCCATCGGTAGCGAAAGGGTCTCCGACATTGAAGACAACGACTCCAAATCGAAACGTGACTCCAAACGGGATTCCAAACGTGAATCGAATCGTGAATCGAATCGTGACTCGGCGGACTTTGACTTCGGCTTCGAAGAGCGCAGGCGCGCGGAAAGGTCCACCCCCAGGCTCACCAGCGAGCCATCCGTCCACCGCACCCCTTCCGCCAACATGAACGCCGCCGTCGAAAAGGTCCTCGAGGACCTCGACGAGGAAGGTCGCTCCGACTCTGACGAAGACGATTCCTCCCCGGAAACCCCCAGAGCTCGGATCACCAACAACCACGGCGACCCCATCCCCCCCGAGACCCAATTGAACGCCCAAATCCGCAACATCAAAGTCCCCGAAACCATAGCTCGTGATTTCCGCAAACGCGAAGCTTCCAACGGTTCCTTCTCGCCGACCAAGAAGCCCGGTGGCAGCGGACGTGGCATGACCTTGAAGGAGCAGAGTGGCACCATCGACAAGCTGCAAAAGGAGAACTGGGATCTAAGAATAAAAGTATTTCATCTCAACAATCGCCTCGACAAGACCTCTGAAGAGAGCGTCAAGACCTTGCAGAACGAGAATGGCATCCTAGCCGTAGAAAACACCCAGCTCAAAAGTCACATCAAAACTCTCAAAAAGAGGGTCAAACAGTTGGAAAAGGCCGGCGACACCAGCAGCACTCGCAACGGAAGCGACGATGCCGACGAGAAGGCCGATATCACCACGCTGGAAACCGAAGTTATCTACTGGAAGGAGCAGACCGAAAAGGTCGAGGTCGAAGTCGAGACCCTTAGGAGTAAGGTCAAGGAAAAGGAAGGCCAGTGCGAACGGCTTAGTGAGATTGTTCGCGGCATGGCCGGCGGCGGAGAGGAAGTCGTACGTCTCCCATCATTCTTTTATCTTATTCTAACGCTAACAATACTAGGAAACACTACGAGACTTTCTTGAGAGCGAATCGAAACGCCGACAGCAAGCGGAAGACGACAATGCTAATCTACGACGTGAAATTTGGGATCTCAAAGCCGCCACGCCATCGCAGCCCGCAAACGACACACCCAGCCAGCGAACACGAGGCGCCCCGCCGCCGCTCTCCGCCTCGGATAACAATTTGGTTTCTCAGTTACGGCTCGAAAACGAGGATTTGCGCAGGGAAGTCAGCGCGCAGCTGTCCATGCTCACCTCCCGCAACCGGGAGAAGGAGCGCCTGTATCAGGAAATCGAGGAACTCAAGCTCGGCCTGCCGCGTGAGAATAATCAGCTCATCCAAGTCGGAGACTACGACCGTGCTATCAGTAGAGTTAGTAGCAACCCTCAGAACCACATGACTGACGCCGAACGAGAAGATTACGAGAACGCGAACGGCGCGTTGCGCGACAGGATTTCCGAGCACAAGCTCAAGATTCAGGATCTGGAGATCGAGCTCGAGACGAAACTTCGAGAGATGGACAAGGTTGTCATCCAGCGGCAGGAGTTTGGAGACCTGGCGGCGGAGTACGAAGAGGAACTTGAAGTTTTGAACGCGGATTTGCAGATCGTTATCGCGGAGCGGAACGACCAGCTACGATTACGAGAAGAACTCGAGCAGGATTTCGATAATTTGAAGGAGGAGGCGGAGGAGGAAATTCAACGTCTCGAAGAAGAAATTGAAATACGAGTCAACGAAATGGAAAAACTGGAGGAAGATCTCCGAAACAAAGACGAGAACTTTGGCGCACTCCAAGAAGAAATGCGGACGCTGAGCACCGTTGTGGTTCGACTGGAAGATTCAGCGCAGGAACGACTGAACAAGATCCAAATCCTCGAGGCAGATCTGGAAAAATCGCAAAAGATGATTAATGATAATGAAAACGAAATGACAACCTTGGAGAAGCAGATCCACGATTTGACGAGTAAATCCGAGAGACTCGGTGTGCAGCAGGAGAGCGCCCAGGGTGAAATTGCCTTCCTGAGAGAGGAGCAGGATAGTGACAAGATTAAGATTGGGCAGTTGGAGAGCGCGATGAAGTCGCTGGAGGAAGGCTTGAAGGATGAGAAGGAGAGGTCGAGGAGTTTGAGCGATAGGCTGTTGGAGGAGAGGAAGCTGATGGATGAAACGAGGAATCTCAATAAAGCTGAGATGGAGAAACTGGTGAACGATAAGAATCAGGTAACGCGCATACAATACACTCAAGAATGGGAGAATTTGCTAACTCTCCGTAGGAAATCCTTAACATGAAGGAAGCCGCTAGACAACTTAAGAAGAGTCTAGGTCGTCGCGAAGCCGAAGTTAAGGAGTGGAAAGAAAAACTTGCCGAGCTCGAAGGGTCTATACGGGAAGCTATTGGCGAGGTTGGGCCTAAAACTGATGTTCTCAAGGTAGGCACTCTGTTTCGCATTACTCACGATATCATCTAACGCTTTTCTTAGGCCGTTGCACATCTTCACCAGGAACTCGAGAAGCGTTTAGAAGAACTTGGCAGGGTCAAGACCGATCTAGCCGATAAGGACCGTACGCTCAAGGATCGCGAATCTCTCATGGAAAACACGGTAGGTCGCATATTTCATCATGTTTGCCGGCGAATGGGATATTTACGTATGCGATAGGCTCTGGAAGTTCGCAGGCTCCAGGAACTCCTCGAAAAGGAACGGCAAGGGCGCAAGTCCGACAAAGCGGTCGCCGAAAACCTCCAAGCCAACCAGGAGAAGTCTCGTCGTTTGATCTCCCAGCACCAATCGCAGCTCGCAGATCTCGAAAAGGCTCGCAGCAAGGATTCGAAGGCCCTGTCGCAGCTGGAAGCGCAGTATAAGGAGCAGCTCGCCGAACGAAACTCGCTGCTCGTTCAGCTCTGGATCAGACTTTCTGCGCTGTGTGGAGCTGAGTGGGCGGATAAAAACAAGCTCATTGGCAAGGGAGGTGCCGTTTTATCAGCTGACGCCAGCGTTAACAATCATCTGTCGGGATTCTCAAAGTCTGTGCTGGCAGCTGCGAAGAACCTCGAAACCGTGTTGACGGGCTTCAAGACCAGGATTAGGAATATCGAGCGGGATCTGTGGAAGGAATACGCGTAAGTTGAAACCGCTCCTTAGTTTATGATTGCCCTGCCGATAGCTACGAAAGGCTGGAAAGGCCTTAGCTGCAAAGGAAGGTCGACGTTGACAGCGGCTCCACTTCCTTTTGGCTGTGGCTTGTACCGTTTTGGCAACTGCCTTTTTGACCGGGATTGGTTGCTGACCCGAACCTGAAACACAAAGTGTTGTGGAAAATACGCTAGAAACCCGGACCCGCAGGCTTGAAAGGCTGGAAGCTATGGTGCGAGATGGAGTCGGCGAACAATCCTCCATGCGGAATGAAATCACAAAGCTGAAGACTGAGAACCGGCTGCTGAAGGTAAGGCACCAGCTCTTTAATTTTGGCGCTTACCCTATCGCAGCCATTGTTGAGCTGTCATATCATTTGGTAGCACTTTTTTTTAATCTATAATACGTTCACTAAGAGCTAAACTTGTTTTTGTTTTAATTCTACAGGCCGAGCTTAATGTTGTCCGATTACAGCCTTCCAAGCTGCCAGTTCGCAGCGGCGTTGCTAGCGTTGCGTCGCGGGATAGCCTGACGGCTGCGGATGTCGCTGTGGCGCGAGCCTCGCCGGATCCCGCGCCTGAGAGCAACAGCCTAGCGATCAATAACACGATGAACTCTCTCGACGACGTCACAGACGAGAACGAGAGACGGTGGATCTTACGTTTGCGAGAGCTAGAGAAGAGATTAAAAGCCGAGCGGGAGGCGAGGTTGCTCGATCGCACCGGTGCGAAACAACGACTTGAAGAGGCGAGGAGTGAGCGGGAAGCCTTGAAGAAAGAGCTGGAGCGCGAACGGACGATCTCGAGGCTCGATCGACATGACGCCGAAGAGGACGAGAAGAAGAAAACGGGGGGCAGGATGTCTATGATTCCTAAGCCTTCGGGGAGTAAATCTCGAGATCTCGCGGATGAGAACGGGGTAGGTAACAGTAGTGGCCTGTTAGCCCCGCCGGACGACGAGGACGTTCGGTCGTTAATCGTGCGGGTGGAACGGGAGAAGAGGGAAGGTAAGAGCCGGGACCGGCATAAGAGTCGCGAGAGGAGGGGCAACAGAGATACACCAGACCTGGACAGTTCGTATCATCGGGACAGAAGCCGGAACCGGGACACGGGGGTATCCCGGGCTGATTCGAGGGTTAGAGACCGCGATGGGCCGGGGACGCCGAGGGAACGGTCGGAGCGGGATCCGAGGGAGCGGTTGAAGGAGCGGAGTATCAGTGAGCGGAGCAGTTCGAATCGATCGTCTGCTAAGCGGACGACGGGGGCGGGGACGGATTCGACGACGAGCCAGAATAAGATGGTCACTATCATATCTTCTATTGATGAGTTGAACGCGCGGATGGAGAGGGGGAAATCGCCGCCGAAGAAGGAGAATACGCTTTCGCCGAGGAAGTTTTTGGGGTTTTTTGGGGGTAATTCGAAGGGGAAGGAGGAGAGTTGAGTGGGGCTGTTTGGTAGTCTCGGAGTATCTTGTTACTGTGATAGTCTCATCGTAAGATAACTCCACGCTGTCAACCGGAGAGTTGGGCTGGGGTTAGTATTGTGGTTGTTTTGTGTGAAGGGTGAGATGCCATGGACTTCCGTGGTGGGTTTTGCTTTTTGATGTGATGATGATAACGATGGTGATGCGGTAAGAAGTAATGGTTTTCGTTTGGGGATGGGTATATTTGGCCCTTACCATAGCTGATCGGATGGTGTGGAAAGTTTTACCCATCCAGTGCGGTGCAGTTTCTTCTTTTCTCTCCTTGATTTGATGGTTTGATGGTGGAAACTTTTCTTTTGTTTCCGTGTATATTTTTACTCTACCTGTGAGCTGGCCCGGATGAGTGAAGAACTTTTGAGGTTAGTTGATGCTGCTGATGAGTGAGAGGTTAATGTACTGTGATGATGTTGGGAGTTTCTTTTACTTTTTTTTTGAATTCGTCTCCGAGGGAAGTTTTATTTTTATATTTTATGATTTTAATGTATACATGTAATATGATATATGACATCCTCTTGGTGTGTAATTTTAATCTATTGGAATGGCTTGTGGGTTTGTGATTTCTGTTTTTTGAATTCTTCGTGGGTGATAGGTTGGTGTATACGCTTGTTCTTTTGATAAGTCTAGTTGGACAGTATTTGGGTTAGGGTAATATCTTGACTTAAGTATTTATTTGCATACATTGGCAACCTCGTTCTCGGCATTGAATTGACATTCACCGAGCTTCAGAAACCGTATGTATGTTTTGTAGAAAGTTGATTTGGAGGGGGGGGGGGGGATTCGGATTTCGGGGCTGGGGGAGATTATACACCATTTGCATTTTCTTTGGCGTGCATGCAGATACCTGCTTGAGTTTTAGGGCATATGGATTCGAGGGCTAGGGCGTATGTAGCTCAAAATTTAAATATGCATGTATGGGGAATTTAAAAAAAAAAGTGATGATAAAAGCCATTACTGTACTGGCTGGTTACGAATTTGAGGATAATGCGGAGAGTTGGCGGAGACTGGAATAATAAAGTATGCGGTGCGATAGATTAATCCCCGAACTCAATACTTTGTTTTTATTCACTATTAGTTTAGCTGGGTTGGTATGGATTCGTGATGTAAAATTGCTAATAGAAGGGGAGAAAAACGGCTTGTAATAGGAAGTAAGCGGGATGAAATTATAAAATTTAAGGTACACCTGATAAACTTCCAGGATGATTGTTTTAGCTTTAGCAAAATAGGAAGTCTAGATAAGTACTTAGGTATTTTTTAAAAGTAAATATTCGCGAGGGGCGGATATGACGTGCATTTGTGGATTTAGGATTAGGTGGGGGTATTCGGTGAATTTACTGCTAGTTAAGATAATTACTTCGGTATATCCCATGCTAGCTAGAATAATTTTGGGAGGTTATGAGAGCTTTTATTTTGTTATTTTGGATATATATTTGTTGAGATTAAAGAGGTTATACGAGATCGAGAGAGATGTACAGTACAAACGCGACCTATATAAAGCTATACGATATTAGAGCTTTATGATTATTTTGATTTGGAATTCGATAATCTCACTGTGTCTATTCTGGTTCACGAGAAATGTGTCTATGAGTTAATATCGCAGATGTGTTCATTATGTATTATAAAACTTGCGTGCGAGGTTACTGGTACGGCTCTATGAGTTGGAACTATTTCATTCACTGCAAAACAGGAATTCGCCTTGCGTATACTTAGGTGCCATTTTGATATGATCAATCCGAGATGCTTATAAAAGCGATCACCATGCGGTTTCAAAAAGCGAGTTGGGTTTTAAGATTGCGTCTTGTCAGATATCGACACGACAACAGACAGACATAAGAAACGGTGTTGATGTAAAATCATCCAAGGTAAGCTGAAGCGTCGAAGCGAGGGCAGGGTGCGCACGTGCGACGGTTTATTATTTTTTGACAAAATTACGTAAAGAAAATGTAGGTGTTGCTACGTAGATAGAAACACCTTTCCAGCCATTGCGAAGAGAGACTGTTAACCATTCAAGTTTTTTCTGTAAGAAGAGCTGGTTTAAAAGTGAGACCTACTTATGTACATGAGCTGACCAATGAGACCGCTAGATAAACGAGAGTACACGTAAAGGGGGCTCGAGATCACAGGTCTACGGACGACCACTGGGACCGGGCAACGTACAACGGGAATGATGTTTGAGAACCGTGAGTTAGGCTGCTTTTGTTTCATGAGTTTTTGGTATGATCGAAGTGTTGGATAATGTTGGAAATCGGTACGAGGGACGTCACATGAGGGTTAACTTTTGGGATGACTGCTCTGGAAATTGATAAAGGTCGCGGGTGAGCACGACATGTCGATGACGGTGACGAGGCAGAAGTGGAGAATTAGTTGAATGTGGGAAGGAGCAAAAAATAAAATAAAAAATCCTGCGAGATCTACACTGCAGGAACGCTGCGTCGTCAAAATAGCAGAACTTAGGCAATCGTTAGCATCTTTCGACGCCGGCGTGTCTATCGATATATATTTTTGATTTTGAATTTTACTTTAAAATTTCTTTGCCTAAAGGAGGAATCTGGAGCAGATACCGTCACTCAAGATTGGTGGTGGTACTTTGTGTACCACTCCAGCCTCGATTTGCAACCACACTGAGGAAGTTTTTTTGTGATGATGAGTTTTTTGTGATGATCATTCCAGGCCTTTGGTGTACCCGCCGGTGAATACAAATGTGCAAGAACTGACTTTACTTACCTTCCGGACCGAGAAGTTACGAATGTTCAGCCGTGGTGTTTCCAAGCCTTGGGCGTGCGTATTGGTAGTGATCTGTATCTATTTGTGATATCTTATTAGAGTATAATATATGATAGAAGTAGCTTGGGCTTGCAGAGATATGAGAAGAGCCTCATGGTTAGGGTACGATTGCATAACCCCTATACGTAAGACTCTGATATGCTAGCCTTGGGCGGTTCGTGAACGGAAACAGCCATTTATATAATATCACAATTTTGATTTTTATTTGATTCTGTTTTTGACCCTTCTGAACCTTTTAGCTTTCAAGTTTTTCTTTTTTCTTTTTTTTTTTTTTTTTCTGCGTGACGATGACTACGATGACTACGATGTTACGCCACCTGATAGGAGATTTTTTGTCATTTTTTTTTCTTCGGGATCAAGAGGAAAGGGGAAATATCCTCATAATACAGCCTTGCGCGGTGACCCATGCAATGTGCAGATAAGGTGCATGCACCTACCACAGCAGCTCACGTCCGGCGGGTGCACAGAAGCGAGGAATTTCGATTCCGAATTCTGGATCTTTTTCAGGCAGCTGCGAAGCCGATATGCGCCGACAGCTCGAGAACGCAAATTCGTCATTCTGCGACAGGGGATTTAAATACGTGCGAGAGCAGACTTTCGAATAGGGAGAGGACGGACAGACAGACAGGTCATAGTGTTATTGCGGTTGTGGAATTTTTAAATGGTGGTGGAGGTTTTAGCTCTCCCGTAAAATCCCTGTTTGGATTTGGCGCAGTATGCACGACGTTGAATCGGCGAAACGAAGATCAGTGGAGATGAGAAGCTAATGAAGGGCTCCATACCCTGCTGCTGAAAAGGACAAGCCTGCTAACCGAGTGGAAGGCTCCTGGAAGGCCCGGAAAGTATGTTCGCTGTGGTTGTGGTGATGGGATATGCCTGCTAAGCAACCAGACTTGGGGTTGCAGTTTGGGGCTAAAAATCGAGTACTTGTTACACCTGTCAGAGCCTTGTCATATTGTTCTTAGCTACTTAAGTATGTTTGTTGGTTTCCAGGCACCAGGCTGGGAGAGCCGCTTTGGCATGTCTCGGGGTCTGCGAAGTCAAAATTGACAGGATGCGCCTGTAGGGCTTGGAGGGAAAGGATTTTGATATATATGAATGAGGTTGTGTCCGACCGGGTGCGAATATATATCTATATATCCACACTGGTTGCGCGAGAGAGGACGCATCATAATTTATATTGCTGCATTCGTTTCTCTTGATTCCGTTGATTTCGATATTACAAACGTTCGTCAGTTGAGGATCAGTTCGCAATTTTAGTGGTATCGCGAGAAAGAGGGTCCGCCTTATCTGGGCCGGTTTGGGGGTCAGCACTGAATCAAATCAATCAACCCCACAGCAGCAGCAGCATCATCATCATCAACTTAATTAACTATCGCAATTAATTACAATTAATTGAATAACTCGAATACAATCCACTCCGCTTTGAACTTCGCACGACATATATCAACATTGCAAACGTATATTCTGCCTTCGACGGATATTTCTCGACCTGGCCAATCGCCAACCGTGGATAAGAAGCCACTCTCCAGACTGCCAGAATATCTATCCCCTGGCCCGACCCACTCAGCTCGTGCTGCCCAGACACACCGTCTTGATTAAAGACCTTCTTCCAAGCCTCGACGGAGCATTTTAATAATTCGACAGAGTAAACCTGTTGATCATCTGCAGGAACCTTATCTCTCTCTTTCTCTTTTCTCCCTTTTTATTGCATTTCGAATCTGTCCAGGATATCATATCGGTTTTATGTGGTCTTTGACCTTCGAAAGAGGCGACACCGACGGACAATACTCGATGAATGGTTATCACGGATACCGATACACGGACGGATGAACGACTCGCACGCCGTCCTATTATCCCTATTGCATATATCATCGATCGATCTATATTATCAGTCTTCGGATCGTTTATATACTTGAGACCTTTACCCTCGAACTCTCGCCTGGATATCCCCAAATTCGACCAACCGCGACAACGTCACCGATACTCATTCAACCGCTAGTTTCTCGCCCCTCGCGTCCTTCATCTTTCTCTCCCAGGTCCTGGTGTCTTCTTCAGGATGCCATGGCCTTGGAATAGGCCAAAGTCGCCCCATGGATTCCCCGACGATGATCTTCCTCCTCAGTCCGCGACGGTGAATTCTACTTCTGACGGTCGTGCCTCGAACCCGAATAATTATAATAACATTACCAATAATAATACCAGAACCGTTAATGGTCGCCCGACCTCAACCACAGCCTCTCGTTCGACAACACCTACCCCGGCACCCACCAGCTGGGCATCGACTTCTGCCTCTGCCAGTAATGGTCGCGCGGCTTCCTCGCTAGGTTTCACGCCAGAAACATCCTCGTCGTCCAAGAATCACGCTCCCCGTAGAAACTCGCGTGATACAGCCAACCTAACTTCAAACCCTTCAAATATATTCCGTACTGCCTCTGTAATCCCCGAAGAACAAATAATATACACCGTCAATGGCGACAACGGTCTTTTTTCTGGTTCCCGCCCAGCCCGACGGGCATCCACCAGAGACGCTCAACGAAGATCGGCCCAGTCGCCCGATCTATCTTCCAAACCGCAACCTTCCGTCGAGTCTCTATCCTCCGTCGCATCTTCCCTACAATCCGATGTAAACAACTCCCACCATGGAAAACGATCCTTCTCCGCCGGTTCGCAGCTTGCCATGTTTCATCATGGACAAATGTCGCCGAACTTTTCCAACGGGCGGGCCTTTTCGCCTACTCCTTCCGTTGGTTCGATAACCCATCAAACCACCGTAACCCGTTCGCAAAAGGCCATAATACCCCCCGGTTCCAGACAATCTTCGACGAGCGACGATGCCTGTTTCGAGTTACCGGAGAGTTCGGAACAAGTGAACGGTCTGAATTCTCATGAAATTGAAGAGAGGGACCTTCGGCACAAAGCTGTTGTCGACCTGAATCCTATGCCTTCCTCGGGTCATAGCAGGACGGCGTCTAATTTCCAAAGCAGGGAGTCCATGCTCGAGGCAGAGGTTGCGCGTTTGCGAAAGGTGCGTTGTCCACATTGCCTTCGATCTTTCTGTCTTGTGTGTGTGTGTGTATGTGTGTGTGTATTAACTGAAATATGTAGCTTTGCGATCGATATAAACGGCTCTCTGTTAATGCGTCGTCGAGTTCCGTCGGTTCGGTACCAGATCATCTCGTTACTCCGGATGTTTCGGCGGCGGCAGCATCAGGGTCGTCTGAGGTACACCACCAACTCGAACCATTCCAAAGTCATAATTCTTGTACTGACAATATACTTCTAGGCACATCGAGTTGTTAAAGTCATGAAGGTCGCAAACGAACATTTGCAGAAAAAGATTGACGCACGGGATGCCATGCTCGCGGACCGCCTTGCCGAACTGGAAACGATATACAACCGCCACGATATCGAACTAGAACGACAGAAACAGGAGTACCAAATCCAAGTACAGCAACTTATCGATCACCATAACCGAGAAATCGAGGGTGTAAATCTACGGGGCCGGGAGCAGGTCGAAGCTGCGAGAAGAGAAACTGAGCGCTCAAGCGCAGCTGCTGAGAGTCAGACTCAATATGTACACAGGATCACGGCACTCGAGGCAGAACTCGAGTGCTTGAAGAATCTTGAGAAAACTCGGATTGACGGACATAATGCTGCCTTGGAGGAAATAAAGCTACAAGCGGCAGAGGAGATGGCTGCTGCAAAGAAAGCTTGGGCCGAAGCGGAAGAGGGGTGGGAAATCAAAACTGAAGAGATGAGGCGACAGCTCTTGGATGAAGGCAAAACTGGCAATTGTAATTGCCGCTCTGAGTTCGATTCCGATACGATCGATCAGCTGAAGCAAGAGCACGAAACCGAAATCATGACCCTGAAGACATCGATTCGGATGTTAGAAGGGTCCCGCGGCACCACGGTGGAACAACTAGAAGAAGACCAAAGAGTCTACAGAAAGGTCTCTGAGCTCGAAGCCTCACTTTCGAGCAAGGTTCGAGCCCTAACAGCCGAGCGCAAGACCTCCGAACGACTTCGAGCATCTCTGTCAACTATTGAAGAAGAAAAAACAGAATTGCAACGACTGAAAGAGGAAGCAGATAGCAAACTCCTTGCCCAACTGGAGGCTCACGAACGCTTGATATCGGAAGCACAATTGGGATCCAACAACTCTTGGACAGAAGAAAAGAAGGCAGTTGAAGAGAACATGCGGGAGGAAGCTGCCAAGGCGATGAAACAATGGACTCGAGAGAAGGAAAAATATGAATCAGAGTTGGAAATGGAGAAAGCGATGGTAGCACAACTTCAAGAACAACATGAAACCGACGCCCAAGAATTCGACAATCGTATCACGGAATTAATCAGAGAGCACATTCAAGAGAAGGACTTGGCTAATACTTCCTATAAAACGACCATCCAAACCCTCGAGAATAAAGTCAGAGAACAGGCAGATGATGAATTTGCGGTTTTGAAGGCTGATTTGGAAGAACGCTCACGCTCTTTGCAATCTGCACTTGAGGAACGAGATGCAAAACTTGCTTCGTTCCAACAAGATATACGAGACGCCTTGCAACAGCAACAAACGGCGTTCGAAAAGGAAAAAGAGGTTCTGACCGCTGAGTACCAAGTTGTTATTAGTGCTGGTGACCGCCTCAGAGATCAAGATCAAGCCGCTTTCCAGACCGAAAAGGAGCGTTTAGAGAGACTCTTGGCTGAAAGTAAACAAGACAACCAAACGATCCAAGAGCGGTCTACTTCCATCTTCGAGGAAAATATGGCAGCAGCACTAAGGCAATTCGAAACCAATCTCTCAGCAACCGTACGCGATCACGAACAGGAGAAACAGAGGCTACAGACCGCGATTGATGAGGCTCAAGCTCAATTTACAGTTCAAAAGAGTGAGCTCGAACTCCGACTTGAAACCAAGCTCCAACAAGCCGAACAGGCTTATCTCCATAGACGAGAGTTGGAGAAACAAGTCGAAGCGGCCAAGTTCGAAGAGGCCAAATCCGAGATTGAGAGAAACCGAGGCGAGTTCTATGCCGAGATCCAACGTCTACAGGAAGAGAACACGGAGACCAAGAACCGAGCAGCGGAGATCGTGTCCGAACTCCAACAGCAGATGAAGGACGATGAAGAGAATAAGCAGCAGCTTCTCGATAGAGTTGCTAAAGCTGAGGCCGAGAAAGACGACCTTGAGACCGAGCTATCTAGTCTTCGATCTAGATTTGATGGAGCTAACTCTACGCTCTCCGAACAAGCCGAGGCGCTAAAGAAGGCCGAAGGGCAGCTCAAAAATCTCACCGAGAGCAATCAAAACGTTAGGAACGAGCTCGAAAGTGAGAAACGGGCCTCCGCGCAAGCACTTACAGAAATGCGCTTTCAGATGCAGAACCGCGAAACCGTCTCTAAAGACTTTCGCGGGAAGCAGCAAAAGGAGATTGAGGATTTGCAGTTCCAAATCAGAACCACGCAGACCAAACTCGAGATCAACGATGTCGAAATCGAGTCCCTCAAAGAAACTATCAGGCAAAAAGAAGGTGCTCTCACCGTTTTGCGGGATGAGAAGAGTAATTATGGAGCCGTTTGGGGAGACGAGAAAGGCACTTTAGTCAACAAGCACGATCAGATCATCGAGGGCCACTTGAGCACTATCGCAAAGCTTGAAGATACTATCAACAAGATGCGACTGCGTAGTACTGATGAAGCGAGGGTTGCGGAGGCAAAGACGATCGAGCAACAAGGACTTGTCGCCCAGTGGGTTTCATCCTCGAACCGAAAAGCGGATGAGGCTCAGCGACTGGATCGGGCGTTGAAGGAAGCGAACAGCAAAACCGAAAGCTTCAAACTCGACATCAAGGCCTTGAAGAATGATCTTAAGCAGTATGAGAAGGACACCAAAGAGCAGAAAGCGGAAATAAAAACTCTGTCAAAAGAGTTGAAGACTGCTCGGGAGGAGAATGTCTTGCTCAGATCGCAGATGGAATCATCTTCCGGGTCTTCCCACCGTTACGCGCGACAGATTGGTGATTTGGAATCCAAGATTCAAGCTCTTGCTTTGGAAATCAGTAATTCCCGGTCTGAGATATCCGTCCAGAGACGAAATTTAGCGAAGCGGGATTCCACCATCCGACAATTAGAAGACGCTCTCCAACAGCGAAGCTCTCGAAACGGCCGAGCATCGCCCGGTCCGAACAGCTCTCTGCAAGCAACTATGGAAAACGGAATTGTTCCGTCAACAGCCAGCCTCCAACGCGACCTGCGGGAATCTAAATCGGAAATCACAAGACTCACGGAGAAACTCGAAATGTACGAAACCGAATACCGCCACTTCTTCGAGGACCACGAAAAATTGAAGGTCGAACACGAGGAAGGGCAGAAAAGCATGCGGGCGAAAATAGACGCCTACACCCCGGAACTCGAACAGTTGAGAAAAGCAAAGAGGGATCTGGAAACACGGCTTCAAAGCGCCGAGTTGAGACTCGCGGCTTCTGGAGGGTTGAGTCGTCGAGGCGGGGATGGTGACGGACCGATTTTGAGGTCGCAGAGTAGTATGAGTTATTTACGGCATGGGGAGATTAGCATCGCTGGGTTGGACGGGTGATGATATTTTTCTGTCACATCTAGTTTTATTTCTATGATATCTTTACGTTACGTTTTCCTTTCGCATTTCTGTCGGGTTTTGGTACCGTTTGAGGTTATGGGATACACACTTTTGTCATGTATATACGGCGTAGAGTGCAGCATTTTATGGGTTCCATTTTAGATGGGATTGACTTCTTTTCTCCCACTTCTTTTTTTTGGTTCATTAGCTTGCATATGTTTTATCTTATATTTACTCTGTTGTTCCAGTTGCATCAATTTTGGTTCTATTTGCATTTTCTTGAGTCTTCCGCATTGTTCTAGAGGGATACGATAGATGAAGTGGATGTATTCGTTATTCTAGACGGTTGAAATACACACTACTAACTTGAATACTACAACATTACCTCGTAAACTGAAACCTCAGACCCGTCTCATCACCTCATAGCGAGTTCAAGTTAAAATATTCAAGAGAGAGATTAAAAAGTACAATCAACAGAAATGGACGTCCATTCTGAAGATCCACAAATCTATTCAGACGGAGTTGATCAACATCTAGACGGTCTAGAAGACCTTCCAGCCCTAAACATGAACGAGCAAAATGCCTCCGACCCAGATACTTCAGGTGAAGGAGACCAACAGTTCGAAAATGTCGAGAATACGGAGAACTTTGCTCCAAAGGACGACTCTAAGGGTAACAAAGGAGCCAAGAAAGATACCGCGAAAGGCAAAGGCAAAGGCAAAGGAAGACCCAAAGGCAAGACATCCTCAGATAAACCTAAACCACGAGCCTCCAAGAAGCGAAAGATATCAGAAGATACGCCAGATAAAGAGGATGGTGAAAACGACGAAACCAAGACGGACAACGGGGAAGCAAAGAAGGGTAAAGGCAGAGGTGGTAACACGGAAGCATGGACGGGCGAGCTCGATAAAGTGTACACGAATATCATCATGAAGCGTACGAGAGGGAATATAGACAGTAATATTCCCTGGAAGGATGTCTACGAGGATTTTCAAACGGCGTTCCTAGACTCGGAAAGAAGTCTGTTTGCGGTAAAGAATCGTTGGTTTAACGTTCTGAAGTATCAGCATGTCGATTTGAGCGAGGAGCAGGTAAGGCATATATTACAGACGCATGTTAACTTGCTTGTTTTTGGTGACGAGCAGAGAATGAAAGCTGACGAAGAAGAAATTGTAGATGATTCATTTCAAGCAAGCGGTTAAGGATATTAACGGGAGCGAGAGGAATGCGGCTATTGCATGGAGGTACGAGTTACTCTCGAAATCGACGATCAACAAAGGGACTGTTGCGAACTTGCTGAAGTCTTTGAGTCTTGGGCAGGCGACTTGAAAGGCATCTATTATTCTTGGCCTTAATGGAGGGGCTCGGGAACTTGAAGAAAACATGTTTTGACTGTTGAATTTTATATTTTTGTTTTCATTATTATATCTTTTTATTGATTTATGAGATGCTCAAGGGGTCTAAAAGGGAAAAGATGCTATTTACAAAAGTACTCATGTACCCACCATGTTTAACCACCTAACCAAGATGGCATCGCATGTATCATTAATGGGAATAAAATAAAACTTCAAAACTATGCAGTCGCTTTCCATGCTTTCCTCATGCCCACCGCGCTGCTAATGCACCCCGCAAAGCCCAGGACACCATCGCTAAGTGTAGTAAATCCAGAAAACTTCAAAGCGGCCAGAGGAAATACTATATCAGCAGCGTTGCCGATAACGTTCAATTCGGTATTGAATTGTTGTTCCTCTATCCGTTTGACCGCGGAACAAGCGGCATCGTTGACTGATATCTGTGACGTCGGAGGAAGCGGCGAGTCTGGAGGCGTGGGCGGCATTTCTCGCACCAGCTTCGTACTCGCTTTCTCGATATTTACCGCTGGTTTGACAGGTTCCACTATCGCCAATGTGCCAATATTAGGAAATATCGATCGATACTTCCCCAGCCGTCGCCGAAATCTGTAAAGCTTCACCAATCCACCCAGAATAGATGCCACGAGAGCGTACAGCCAGAAATAAAAGGCCATTTTATCAACGAGCTCTTTATACGGGATTCCGATTATTCCCGCGTCAGGCAGATACCCTAACGAATCTGCGATTCCGAATCCGGAGTACCCGATACCTTCCATCAAGTCGAAGATGTATCCCACCGCATCGTTACGGAATCGCTGTTTATTCTCGTGTATGAGCTTCAGGGTGATGTTTAGTTGGGGGATATTGTTGAAACAGCGGAGCAGACGTCTCGTTTGGCCGAAATGGCGACGGATTTCTTTTGCGGCGGTGGATGTGGATTCTGTGTGCAGGTTTTTGAGGAGCATGATGTGGGAGAGGAGACGGGAGGTGTATTGGATTGTTCGGATGATTTTGTCAAGCCCGTCTGTTGGAGATTGGGTTTTGTTAGGATATTATATTATATTAATAATATTATTGTATCAATAAGTAAGTACATACTGGAGCTCTGGAGCAGTTTCAGGATTCTACTTGTGGTATTGCCGTGTAGAATTGCTCGTGTTGATAGCAATAGCTGGGCTTTCGAGGTCGATGAAGCCTTGATACCGACCACCGCTGAAGCCGAATTTTCCGAGCCCGATGGTAAAGAGACTACCTTGGACGACTGTTCCGTCGAATGGAGCGGTAAGATTCCAGTATCCAGTCGTTGTCGCTTTAGATCCTCATCCAGCGAGGTTTCCTCCATCACTGGAGACCTTGAAGGCGTCTGCTGGTCCATCTTTGGGTCGAGATGTGTTGCGCAGCAAAAATGCAACCTGTCGTGCTCAACTCGAGTCGTCGCAAATATAATTCCAAAGGATGCAAATGAAAATGTCCGAATGCGAAATACTCGAGAATGAAAATGATAAAACAATAGAACGAGATGTTAATCTGGTGTGATTTTGGTATTACTGCTCTTTTCGGCCGCCTGTCGTAACCGACAAGGACAGACGACAGAAAGAGTGCTTCTAGAAAATCCGGACCATCCGAGGCTCATTATATAACAAATTCGCCGAAAACTCGAGCGATTCTTGTTTTCCCACGGTTCGGCCGGCGAAAATTTATTTGAACGCTAGATCTGCTTTGGGCCACTCTGTCGGTGCATACCTCGGTACTTTACACTGTAAATTATACTGTAGATTATAGACTCTTAGACACCGGGCGACGCTGGTACCCGAACAGATCAAGGTTCTGCGCAAAGTCTATCCGTTGCAGCGCAGCGGAAACCTCGAAGCCGCAAGCTTTTGGTTGCGCTGACTCGCAAACTTGAAAGCCAATGTCAAAAAACATTTTTACTGTTGGACGGAGCGTTTTCTTTGTCTTTTGTGTAAGAAGTTGCGTCACATCTGTGCATCTTTTTCATTCTTGTGGAGAACTGGTTATCCCGTGGGCCTCTTGATACTGTTTCAATGGTCGACTAGCTTTTTCTGCTGGTAGATGCTACTGTTGCCACTGGCCACCAGGCCGTTATCTCGGGGAAAATTCGATTCGATTCGGCAGGGCGGATACAACGGTTACACCAACACGCATTCTGCAACAAACGGCCGAGTTGCAGTGACTGTGGAGCCTCCGAATTGCTGGCACTCTGCTTCCAATACACCGAATACAAATGCTACCCGTGTATTTTAAAGTTCACGAGTTTTATTACATAAGAGTGGACTGCTTTTACATTAAAATATATTAGTGTCGAATTATGAGTCTATTGATTATTGATGTAGATGAGTCTATCGATATATCCGATCTTTCAATCGCATAACTTTGTGCACTGAGCTAGGCAGCGCTAACTTAGGAGCTCACACTCTCCGCCTGCTTACAGCGAGTACTCGCTTTCACATCCTTCTTCTTAACTATCCCGAGCCCCGCAATAGCAACGATAAGCCCTTGAACAACAAGGATCACAACCAGTGTTACTACCGCTCCAATCACGCCAGAGACCGCATTACTGAGTCCATGCTTCGCGTGCATTAACGGATGAATCTTATTCACAGTATTGCCGTCATTGTTATTATAGGTGGCGCAAATGCCATATTCATTCTCACAGACTCGACACCATTGCTCTGTGCTACTAACCGCAAAGGTGTTCATCTCATCCACGAACATCGTCCACGGTAATTCTGTTTCCATCTTTCCGAACAGCGGATAAGCGACCAGTCCGCCACCGTAAGCAGTCGATCCGTTGTGGAATAAGAAGCGGACGTTAATATCCTTCACTTCTGGGAACGAGGTGTTTGATCCGTGTGTGAAAAGTTCGAACGCCATGGTGGAGCCGTAGTCTGGTAGTCCGTAGAAATCGGTGTTTGTGGCGGGAAGTTGGGCCAGACCGAAGAATGAGAGGAAAGTGGCGTATGCGTTGAACTGGACTCCGATCTTAGGCTTTGCCCCCTTGGAGTCGATCAATTTCTCGAGGTTGGAGAGGACGTCGGCTGCGAAGATGGATCCGGCGATAGCGCGGACTGGCTCAGAGTCGTTGAAGGCGAGGTTCCATTGTTGCTTATCGGCAAGGGTTCGCAGTTGGAGGAGTGCCTCGGGGGTAAGTAGTTCGGAAGACTGTATGATTTCATTATGGGTAGCTGCGTAGTTTACAACATCGTAGACTATTATCAAATTTGATTGTTAGCAAGGTGTTGTCTTTGGGAAAGTGGAATGTATCACAGCACTTACTGGCGTAAGCTCCTTTGAAGTCGGACTGTTCCTGGTTAAGAGTTCCGGACCAGACATTTTCCAAAGAATGATAGAACTCCGCCGTTTGGTCTTGCATCTCTTTGAATTCTGAAGAAGCAGTGTACACCATAGAACTCTTCATGGCACCCGAGCACCCAGAAGTTCCCTGTAACCAGATAGAATCCTCCTTACTAACACCATCCTTTGTAACTCCATTGTTCATAACATGGATAGGGATCAGCTGATAACCACCATTCACACCGCTAACAATAGTCCCGTTCCTTAGCCTTTCGCTCGCAAGTGTCCCAACGGCGGGGTACAATCCTTGCAAAAACGCTTGCGCGGAGTTCTGGAGCACAGTGTCGTCTGTTGTGCTGGCGTATATCTGCGAGTTTACAACTTGTTCTGATGAAATCCCTAGAATCTTGTTGGAAGCATCCGATGCCACGTAACGGTTACGGAAATACTGGCCCGACGCGAGCATTTGGCTATAGCCTAGGTTGGTAAGTTGTGTCGGCGGGTGGGATTTATCCGTCCGGTCACCATGGCGCGAGAGGATGTAGACGCCGAGGATAGTTTCGTTGGCTTGTGCAACGTTGATGCTGACGCCAAAGGTAAGCGCAAGTAAATTCGTTATCTTCATTATTTTGAATTCAAATTCGAACCTGGGATTAGGGTTTTCGATGTAGAAGTATGATAAGATATCGAGATATCGGTAAGTTTTGGACGCGCTGAAATGATTGAGTGCTCGAGTAAGCTAGCAAGTGGGGCCACCATATTATATACTTGGAGACTACCATATTCCATAACCATATTGTTCATGATCTCTTGAGCAAATCAACCTTGTGGTTTGCCTTATTCGTGAGAAAATTTGATAGTCAACTTGGTTTTTGTTCGACCAAGATGGGTGAAAGTCACGATGTTTGGTGCCACCTCTCGAGATGCCTGCCCGATTCTAACCGTCGGCTTGGCATACTCAGGTTCCATTGGCCGTGTGAAGTACTGCCCATATATTTTAAGTTTGGAACCAGAAAAGTCTAACAATTGTGTCTTAGACTTATAAAATTTAACGTTCTTGTGGTAGAGTTCAAGTTGTCTTGTTGCATTTGAAGGGAAAGCATTTAAAATGCGTTGCAAAAGATTCACGACACGAAACGATGAAGGAGGTTATGTTAGAGCCGTTCTAATGCAATCTATTTTTTTTTCCGGCAATTAATAATTAATGATACATGGGTCGATTACATTATAATGCTAAAGAGCTAAATAACTAACAGAACCAAAAAGGATATGAGTGGTAAGCGTCCGAATATCTCGTGCGCCGGCATATATAAATCAGAGATTGAGGACCTGGTAGTGGATCTTTAAAATGAAATCCATAAGGCCGCTAGATGTACGTCTTGGCCATACATCTCCGATATTATCTTGCTGGCAACGTTGAAACCTCGACATTTGCTCTTCCTTTTATTTTGGGACAGGAAGAGGTAAGCCTCCCAAAAGACCGCCACCCAAAACGTCGGCACCGGGGAGTCCACCAGCACCACCAGCAGCACTGCCAGCTGCGTTAGTCACAACGTCAGTGCCCGGGAGGCCACCAGCACCTCCGGCGGCGCTAGTTACGACATCAGTACCTGGGAGACCACCGGCACCCCCAGCGGCG
This sequence comes from Orbilia quercus, assembly GCA_036971405.1. Taxonomy (NCBI): domain Eukaryota; kingdom Fungi; phylum Ascomycota; class Orbiliomycetes; order Orbiliales; family Orbiliaceae; genus Orbilia; species Orbilia quercus. The sequence goes on from JAJTUE010000012.1 coordinate 260,980, forward strand.
TTGGTGACGGTATCAGCGCCAGGTAGGGCTCCGAGGCTTGGGACAACACCCCTCCTTCGTCGGAGGCGTCTACCCCCCGATGGTGCGGGAGCCCCGACGACAGGGAGAGTGTTACCGGTTTCTCCAGTCAATGGGATGGAGCCGGCCAAATTGTTGAGGTCGGGAAGATCAGTGGTAGGAAGATCAGTGGTGGGGAGATCAGTGGTGGGGAGATCAGTGGTGGGGAGATCAGTGGTGGGGAGATGATCGGTTCCAGGAAGGTTGCCAACTTCGGGAAGGCCGGCAGTTAGGCCTTTTGGAGTTTCCAAGGTTGGGACCACTCCGGCGGGTGCCGCAAGGGTAGTGGAAACGGCGGAAGCCAAGATGAGGATGGATGTAGTGAACTTCATTTTCAGGATTAAATTTGGGTAGGTAGAAAGTAAGATGCTTAAAAGAATGTGGTTAACCGGTGGTATTAGAGCGAATGTATCCGATTAGATTATTAGGTTGTATAGTGTTTGTGTGATGATGGAGAGAAAAGAAAATTTGTCGTCAGTGGAGGGATGACATTATATAGAAGTTTTAGTTATATTAATTGAAACAGAGAGTGCTATTATTCAAGGATAGACTTACCCTAAGTTCATCCGGAATGTTCATTTCATGTTGATGAAGAGAGTGTCCCTGACTGGTTTGATTCGCAGAATTCAGAGAAATATTCCAGGCTACAGGGACTCAACCCTGAAGCCAGCACAGCTAGCTGGTTTGGTATGCTCGTTCGTGTCCAGTAGAGCTCTATGTGGTTTCTTTTTCTGAGCAGAGGAGAGTCGCATTCTCAGAAAATCAGAGAATGATTCACATTCTAGAGTGTGAGTGCCTTGAAAAACTTACTCAATAACCTCGCTTGGACTTGCAATTGGAAATTGAACAACGTTTTCATGTTTAGACCTAGCTCGAAGCTTTGATCAATGTGAGCTAGAGAGTATGTTAAATGTTGAAAGCAGAGTGGAGCACAGGTTCATTCCTTAGATCGTAAATTTTTAAAGTGCTGTCTCGTAGTTTCAAATGATATTTTATACGACCCCTTGCATTAGCTTGTCTTGGTACTTCTGAACATACTGTTCCGGAGCTGAGCAGGTTATTTGAAGACGTACGGGTACCTTGCTTTAGTTTGTTACCCCTAGTCTCCCGTTTAAATGTAATAGATGGGCTAGTTTAAATTTTTCTGAGGATCTCTCTTTTCTGTCCACGGCGTAATGTTAACACTCGAATCATATAATTGATTCCTTAGATCGAGTGATCACGTGGTGGCTACCGGCTACCTAACTTGACGTGCCTATCTAGGCAGGCATTCGCTGTAGTATAATATAAATCGCTTTAAGCATTTAAAATTAATTGATATCCAAGCCGAGCTCGATTTCGCTGGCTCGACGCAGATGTTGCATTGTCATGGTCATTCTGATCTCTATATAAATAAATATTAATGATAATTATTATTAATTGTTAATAGGTAATTTTAGATTTTTCTGCTTCATAATTAAGATATTCTTTTCTTCCTCTCAACGAAGTCCTACCCCTCAATCTCTACTGTATTCCTCCACACGCCGGCAAACTGTGGCAACTGCGGTCTGCAGTCTCGTGGCAATTGTGTGGTCTCCAATTGAAAGGGCAATGTTGCATTTTGGACGCCCACCTATCTTCGGAAAGCTTTCATTTGACATGCAGATACCCGGCCCCACCTTCGGCCTTCCGGCCTTCCAGCTTCTTCGCATAGAGGAATAGCTGAGCCTGTCGATCTAGCAGTCTAGCTCATGATCAGAAGATTTTTCGATGCGACCCGCGCCGGTCGGCCAATAACAGCGCGATGGCGTCGGGTCCCGAGACCAAGCTTTCTGCCCCGCTGCGACAGTCGAGACTTCGGAGTAAAGCTAAGCTTCAATCAATATGCAAGCCACGAGCGCCACTTCACACACAGGAGTAGCTGAACACAGCTACGTTCGGCTATCAGCCGGCCGCGACCTTCTCTTGCCAAATCGACGATAGATGAACAGATGCTAGTCTACTGACCAGGTAATTAATTTAGGGGATAGGTGTATAAATAATTCCACGGTTCCATGTCTGGGGAAGGTCTTTAACGCCATCAAGCCAAATAATATATTCCATATCCTACTACTATATAAGTATATCTATAAATAATTATATCATGTCTACTAAGAAGGAAGTTTGTAAGTATAACAGTAACTTGCGACTGCTTTGGTTTGCCCTCTACTTACCAACTTTAAGTACTCACCGGAGTCTTCGCGGACAAGACCCACGCTCCTATCCGTGATCCAAGAAACCGTAATTTCCCTCTCAACGTCAGCTTTTATGAAGACAAACAAGTGGTCTGGTGTCCCGCTTCCTCTTCTTTCATACGCGCAATCCTCCCTGATGCTCCGAACGTCGCCCAATCAGTCCCTATCGCCCTCTCTCTCGATGAGTCAACTATCATCGTCCAATTCCTGTTCTCACGTGCATGCAATGGTTTGAAAGTTAGCGTCTCCGGATCTGTAACTTCGAGCCCCGGTGTGGTCTTTACCAGCCCGATGATCACGATTGGGCAAAATGATTCTACTCTATCATGGGAAGGCTCTCAAAGTTATTATGTCCAGAACATCCCCGTGACAATTCACGGAGCCTCCAAAGAAGTCCCTTGGGGTTTCACCGGGCACGTTTTCTGGACGCTACAAGGCGACTCTGCTGAGATCCAGGTCAACGATGATTTCCCTTTGCAGTGCAAGCTTACTGTCTTCGCCCTCGTTAAAGATCTGGCGCCCAATTTGTGGACGAAGGCATCCCGCTGCAGTTTCTGAACCTCATGGTGCTCCCGACCATGGCTGCCGGCCTCATCACACGAGATGCTTGGATCACCTGGATCGTCTGGCAGTGCTTTGCCTCAAAGGTCGATACCGGACTCGAGAAGACAAACCCAGACAGGTGGAACAAAGCTATCCATTTCTACCGCTACAACGCCTTCCTGGCGGGTAAATCTAACTTCTTCTTCAACGGTGGCACTAACTTTGACTTGGATCAGTGGCTGTTTAATTGAAATCCACCGACCCCAGGCCAGTGGTACGGTGTCAACTGCTACGATCAATCCGCCCTCCTCCAGATCGCCCTGTCTCTTGGTCTGCCGTAACAACAACAGGGTAGCAGATCCCGAAAATGGCCAGGAGACACTGCATACCGTCGGTAAGCTGTTTCGACAGCCTTTCGGGTATATAAACCAGCTGGACCTCATCGGCTGGGGACAGTCCAATAACCCATTTTTCACCGTGGTGGGCGACAAAAGGTATCAAGACCTTCAAGATCCTTCCAAACGCCAGAGTTTCTGGAACCACGCCTGGGTTTACGTCAGAAATTCTGGTACGGATCCTGACGATATCGTCTCCCTTGACGCTTGTGCCGGACCGGGCGCGGACCTGGTTTCGGTCAAGGATTACTTCACCACGGCGGTTGACTCTCAGGCGACAGCTAAGGATACGAAGGGATACCCCAATTTAACCCAGACAAGGCACCTACCAAGTTTGCCGGCGTCACCCAAATCGTGGTTGACCAGCCGCTCTCTCGCTGGGAGACGCACGGCTTCATGGGCGATTCGCTGCCTCGCATTCGATGCGATGGCAAGCAACTCAACGTCTATAACGAGGGACTTGGATCGGACCTAGAGGGTCTCCTCAAAACGGTAGATGCGAGCGTCCAACCAATACCTGTGCCGATGGATGACTTGATAGCCAAAGCTTTGGTCGAGGCTTGCACTCTGGTACAAGGAACAGCGCCCCCGGAAGATATCGACGCCCACGTATCCGTCGAGGGTGACTTCTTCCACGGCCCGTTCACCTTCCGCACTAGCGAGCCCGCAGTCAGCGCTGATGGTACGCTGCTCCGCTACGACATATGGATAAAAGATAATGCAGATCATCCCTACCTATCCATCGATGTTGCCGTCTTGACGGACTTTCGCCAGGCTATGACGTGGCTTATCACCCATCTCGGCGGGATTGACCATACTACTGAACCAGTTTGGGATATCACCAGCGATGAAATCACGACGGGCAAGGTCCTCATCTCACCACTGCCCGACGTTAACTTTGGAGCCACCGTCCAAAGCAACGTGGTCATGACTATCGAGGATGTCGCGCCAGCTAATATTGTAACCGCCTTGCTTGCCGTCTCGAACGAATTTATAGCGCCGTACTTTGGCAAGCCACGCACCGAAGTTGATATTACAAAGTGTACTCTGACCGGTGCGGGACCGATGACCGGAAATCAAGCGTCAAGTTGCACACTATTTGTAAGTATTGTCATCAATGTATCTTTTTGCTCAAATCGTCGAGTAAGATCCTAACCTCCTGGGAAATACATAGGCGCCCGGTGCTGTCGACGTGAGCGTTGCGTCTAACACAAAGGTAAGCACTCTCTCACTCCCCTCCCTGACCACATTATTATCTAGTTCTAACTTGGAGCTGCAGAGCATATTCGTTCAATCGACGGAGGCTCCGACAGCACAAACTCCGAATACGTGGACGGTCAACTATGTTACAACCGTTCACAAAGATTATAGCCAGAGTGGAAAGCAATTGATTGCTGGTTTTGCGGCGGATGATACTTGGTTCACAACAACGAAGACGTTCGATGTAAAATAAATAGAAGGCAGATTAGACGAGTAAGGTCCCTCCATTGAATATATTTTGCATTAAATTTCTATTTAATTTTGTATGTCTTTTTAACCTAACAAAAATTCCACAATTTTTTTTTTTTTTTTTTTTTTCAACACATATAATGAGATATAACCTATGCAATAGACCAAAAGAATGCGAATGATAGAACCCCGCAAGCTAACTAATAAACCCCACTCATGCTCGAATAATGCCCTTTCAGCTCATAAACTGTCCACTTCGAAGCTCAAGCTTCACGTATTCAATCTTAGAGAAAGGGGTTTAAAGTAAAAAGAACGTAAAAGCGATAGCCGCCAATCCCAAAACTAAGTCGATAGTGAAACCCTTCCCGGAATTACTAGTAGCCGGCGGCGGGGGCGTAACCGTCGCGTTACCGGTGGGTGCCACGAACGACGTAGTGATCTCCGTCGTCGTAATGATTTCCGTGGTAGTAATCTCCGTCGTGGTAAATTCGGTAGTAGTGGGTTCGGGGATTTCACTTGTACTTGTACTCGTGGGTTCCTCGGTGGTCGATTCAGTGGATGTCTCAGTTTCTGTGGAGGTGGCCTCCTCGGTCGAAGTGGCGGTGACGGTGGTTACCGATCTGCTTGTCCGGGTGGTGGTTATGGTGAACGATGGGCCGCCGCCGCCGATGGAACCGGTACAAATTGGAGCGCCGAGGTTGTTGGTCGTGCATACTGGGGCAGTTGCTGGACTGTATTGCGTGGGTACGTGTTAGTTTTGACTTTTAGAGGTGGGTGTATGTAATGGGGTGTGATATGGACTTACCAGGGGGTAGCGGTGCCGACGGCTGTAACGGTGTTATCTACGCACTGGGGAGGGGAACCGGTACATGTTCTCCCGACGGGGCAGCAGCCAGCGTCAGCGCCGGAACCGACGCAGTATTGTGCTACGCGGCAGCCGTAGACTTTATATAATAAGGTTAGTTATTTTTCAGGATACAAGATATATATATCGCAGCTTAGATTTGGGGGCGAAGTATGACTAACCGAATTCACCGTCCTCGTAACAACAGACCGGCGCGCAAAAGATCTGGGTGGAGGTTTCTGCGCATTGTCTGGATCCGATGGGACAGCCGGATTGACGTTTGAACAGACCAGGCGCTTTGGAGTACCCGAGGAGTTCACCTTCGGAGGGTGTTTCTACTGCCTGGCGCAGGGAGAGGGCCGATACGATCTCGGTGAGGAGGAGGAGAAATGCGAATATGAAAGTCTTTGGGGACATTTTGTGAAGTTTTAAGTCCTGAGTCTTATTACTAAGTTTATATTTGTAGAAAAGCAGCGAATGGATATGGGTAAGTTCGATAATCTTTAAGCTACCAAACGAGGGTGGAGCTTTTTACTGAATGTATAAAATTCTGCGACCTGTGTAGAGTACGGGTTTTCCAATCGGCAGGAAATCTCTTCGGTGGAAGATGCGACGTGCGGACTATAAATACCCATTGCATAACGAATACGTCGAGCCTTAAACTTGGGGCAATATCGTGAAAGTGTCATGGTAGGGGTAGGACCTAGTACCTGCACAATCATGCAAACAGTCATATACTTCACGCGGTCTCGTAACTGGATATGTTACTGGTAGGTTGTCGATCTTAGAGCCTCAACTTTTTTCTTTTAACTTTTTTCTTCAAGAGCTCGAGGAGGCTCCACAATTTCAGGCCGGTCACAGCCTCACAGGCAGTATTATACCCACTATCGCAAGAGCGTTCGGGCCGTCTCTCGGCAGAATTCATTGGACGGCCAGTTAAGTTTTTTTCGGCTTGTCAAAGCTGGGCAAGACTCCACTGCAGGTGCGAAGAATAGACCTGAACGGCAAAGATGCAGGTGTGTGAGTATTTTTGGGTGCAGAGATTAACGTTACACAAACCCTTGTTCCCAGCAATTCGAATTTCTATTCGAATACTTTTTTTCGCCCCCATAATACTTTTTTCGGGATAAGATTAATTACCTCTGCAGCTTGATGAATTCAAAAAGGCGGGGAGACCTGGATAAACCGGTGAATGAATTAATGTGGATAGGTTCTTTCTCGGACGGCATGATCCTGCAGTGACCAGCGCTGCCATAACGTTAATTGTTGCAAGGTACAGACGGTGTATCTTTTCCCTGGAGCCTTGTTGGTAGAGACGTCCATTTTGGTCTTAAGTTTTCTGCCAGGCTACGACCATGTCCATTTTGTTTCGTTTCGTTTCGTCAGAGAACGAGCTCTGGAGTCCCCGCGGCAAATGTGATAATTTCGGCCCGGATAAGAAGGGTACCTCTCGTTATCGAGCCAACATGCGAAGTGCGACGCAGCTATTTGCCGGATTGTCATTTTTTTTCTTGATTCCAAATACATGCGCATTTGGCTTTTCGGCTTTTGGTCCAGAAGTCAAACTGCACCCTGGCCCGTGACGTAAAGACTTGCGCTCATGTCTCTACATGTCACATCTGCGCGGGAAGACGAGTCGGGAGTCGCTGGTTTGATGGACGAATCTGGAATTAGTAAGCCAAGAAAGCATGCCCAGAGTCTTGTGTGAATCCTCAATTGTGGACGGATGATACCGTGAGGGAAGAGGCTGTGCCGGTGTCTATCCGGTGGAGGACAGTCTAAGTGTCTTGAGGTTTGCTGATTCCGAGATTGTTTGTCGCGCAGTGCCGTCGTCAAGCATAAACCAAACCAAAACAACACAAACAGCGCAAACAACGCAGGAGGTGTTTGTCGGATGTTGCAAATTGATGGTCAATTGTGTTGCCGTATTTGATATCAATCTTTGATATTGAGATTATCACCACGGCTTCAACAGAATCGTCAACATCGGTAGGCTTTACTTACTATGGCGCCAGAATGTCAACACTCAGAACCGCCAGACGTCTTCTGACAACCTCCAAAATCGCAATTCCTAGAAGATTCAATCGTACACAGCGACCCGTCCTCCTGCAAACTCTAACCACCCTCCGCACATACAACTCCAGCGCACCCCGGCAAAAAGCCGCCACCAAAAAGGACGATCACGAAGACCGCGATCGCGACGCCGCAATCTCCCCACAATTCGAAAAGAAAGCCACCACCCGCTCCACATCCTCCAAATCCACCCTCCGCCGCGTAGCCAACAACAGCGACCGCTCCAAAACACCACACCCGGACAGCGACAACGGCAAACTCCCCACCCAGATCTGTACCGCTTACTGTACCGCCGAAAAATACAGCCTGCGACAATGTAACTCCCTCCTCAAAGCCGGCGGGTACATCCCGGACCCCCTCTCCACGGGTCTAGGCGACGAAGTAATCCACCTCCGTCTCCCGTTACCGCCGCAAGCGTGCCGCCATTTCCCTCGCTCGATCTCCGGAGCCGACAGTTACGGTGATATCTTTGTCTTTCCGTCCGGGAATATCGTGTCCTGGGGGTTACCGGAGGCTATAAGCACTTCTGTCGCGGCACTCATTCGGCCAGCGGCGGAAAGCCCGCATTCGACGACTGAGACTGAGACGTTGGAGTTTATTGAGGATCCCGGGCGCTATACTAGTTTTCTGCGGGGTGATGTGATGATTATCGGTACCGGGACGAATAAACGGTTGGAAGAGGATAGCCATGTGATACATATCAATAATTTGGATCTCGGAGGTCCTTCAATCGATCGCGAACGAAGGGTGTCAAGACACGAGGAAGAGGAAGATGAAGGATCGAGAAGGCAGAATACACCCACTGTGCTGGCCAAAATCGCCTTCTCGTCCGGAATGGCACGTTCGACGAAATTAGCGGTGTTGGAGGAGATGTTGGAGAGTTATATCGAATCTACATCGTCTATTCCGAAGCTGCTCAGTCAGGGTTCACGCCTGCCGTACACGAGAAGTTTTATCCTGAGGAAGACAGGAGAGTTGTTGAGTTTTCGGGCGCGGTTGAATTTATATTCTGAGCTGACGGATAATCTGCCTGATATATTCTGGGATTCGAGGAAGGAGTTGGGGTTGGAAGGGTACTATGAGAGTGTGGGGCGGGAATTGGACGTCGGCGTGCGGATTAAAAAGTTGAACGAGAAGCTGGATTATGCGAGTGAGATGGCCGCTGTCCTCAGGGAGCGATTGAGCGAGCGGCATGGATTAGTGTTGGAGTGGATGTAAGTTACCATTATCTGGTCCCGGTTGACTATGGATATTGGGAAGCTAATGGTTGGTAGGATTATAATTCTCATTACTATTGAGGTTGGGTTTGAGATATTACATCTTTGGAAGGATGGTAAGGAGGAACAACGGCGCGAGGAAGAATCGGAGCGGCAGTCGCCGGGGTATACACCTCCGCCTACATATCATAATTGTCCACGGCACGATTATCATCAGCATCATCAACATCGGTATTCGCAGGTATATCCGCCGCAACAGTACCATGGCCAGCAGTACCCGCAGCAATACCCGCCGCAGCAGGCAGCTCAACAAATACCCCAACAGCAGCAGCAATACCCACAGATACCCAATTTCACGGGAAGACGCATGGATGATATCGATACAGCGTTGGCATTGTTGGATGGAATCATGGCAAAAGTGCTTGCTGAAGAGGAGGAAAGTAGAAGGAACAGATCACAGGAGAGGAGGAATGAGGAGTAGTGTGGATTACATCGACGGTATATATAAAACGTCTGGGAATTGAAATGTATCATAGGTAATGGCGTTTAAGGTTGGATCATGTGTACAATATTAATATTAGATCACCTCTCAGATCTATCTATGTATATATAAATCTTCTTGCAATTACATATCCATTCTCCTTATAATAGACTCGAACTATATTCTACTGTGGGTTGTAAATTTCTAGTATACAAACGATAGCCACAAGATCATATCCAAAAAGATAATCTTCCAATCCAAATGTGTTCCAAAAGAGTGGCCTTCCCATTCAATATAACGAGTGATAGAAGCCAAAACAAAAAAAGGGTATTTCCAAGAAAAAAGAAAACTCGTTCCGCAACATCTTGAAGAAAACTCATACAATTATTACTCGTCGACTCATCAACAGCATACAGTTTTATAGCAAACTTTCACCCATCGCACATCTAACCAAGCTACAACCCGTCCTGACAGTCTCCGCTACCTGCCAGGTATCCGCTCCTCCCTCCTTCGCCAAAATCATCGGATTGACCTCCACGAGATCCATAGCCACCAATCGTCCGGTTTCGTGCACAGCCTCGCAGATGAAGTCACCTTCGCGGAGGGTTAGGCCGCCTCTAACAGGTGTTCCGGTGGATGGGGCACTGAGCAAACCACACCACAAGTTAGCATAACTATAGCCAAATAGAGGAAGCAAATTGGTGAACATACTGCACAGGATCGCAAGCATCAACGTCGAAACTCAAATGAATCGGCACATCCTCGCCGATATACTCTAACGCCATATCCACCACTCGCCCGATGCCGTGTCTGTCGATATCGTGCATGGAGAACGCTTTAATGCCATTATCTCTCAATATCTTCTTCTCGCCTCTATCCACGTCGCGCAGTCCGATATAAACCAATTTATCCGCGGGGATTAAATAATCCTCTTTCAACCAGCCGAATACTTCGTGCTTACACAATCCCGCGAGAAAAGCAACGGGCATGCCGTGGATATTTCCCGACGGCGAGGTCTCGAACGTGTTGATGTCCGCGTGGGCGTCGACCCAGATTACCGCGAGCGGTTTATCCAGGCGTTCTCTGATCGCGCGGGCCACGCCGGATATACTCCCGATGGCAATGGAGTGGTCGCCTCCCAGGGTGAGGACCAGTCGGCCCTGCGAGGCATGAGAGTAAGTTTGCTCGTGCAGACGGTTGTTGATTTGCGAGCAGGAGAGGGGGCGTTTCATGTTGTCTACTGTTGGGTCGATGTGGGGGATTAGGTCTGCGTAGGTGTGGATTTGGTCGTCGTAGTGGAGGGTGTAGCCGAGGTCGTCTTTGAGCTGGGTGAGGAGGCCGGCTTTCATGATTGCTTCGGGGCCGGCGTCGACGCCTGCTTTGCCCTATTTGACAGTTAGAATTAATTTGATATTGAAGATGAGATAAGAGGGAAGGGAGAGCATACTTGGCCGCCGCTGAAGGCTACGGCGATGATGCCGAGGTCTTCGTTTGAGGAGAGGAATTTCGACGGAACGGGTGTGGATGCCATTTTTGCTTCAATTGGGGTATACGGTATATGGTAGTATAGAGCGAGCGACTGTCAATTGCAATTACGACCGGGGATGTTAATGAATATAACCTGGAAAAGGTTTGAATCGAAGGTCAGCGTCATGATGGGATAAAATGCTCGGTTGGATGTCCGGATTGGCTGTGTTGCATCTACGAAACAGGCAATTCTTCTCGCAACCGAAACAGGAGCTCCGGTTTCTATTTCTGTGCAGATTTCTCTGATCTCATATGTGTGCAGCTCATCGGATCTGATAAAGGATGAGATCAGAGCTCTTGCTTGAGATGGAAATTGAGAGATTCCAAGACCATAGGAGAAGAGAGCTTCCCGGTTGGGCATTCTCGAAATAGCCCCGGTCTGGCCTGGCATGCAGTAGTAGCTATAGCAGCCATGCAGGTTCTCGCAGCATGCAGGTCGCAACAGCAGCTTCTTCGTCGTCGTGGAGGGTTTGTCACATTCTCGAGCTGCATGAAACAACAGTGCGGAATACTCACGATGTTATTCGCGGAACAGATGGAGATTTTCGTGGCTTCAGGAGTACTGTCTTGGTGTAGCTGTGCAACGTTATGTTCGTACAAAATGGGTATGGCAAATGCCCGTTCTTTCAAGGTGACTATTTAGTAAGTACTGGTAAGCTACGTATACCGATCGAAAGTGTAATAAAAGATAGGGAATTTCAAGAAGGCGCACTTTGAAATTCCAACTGCGAGGCATCGGATAGCTCTTATATAGCCGCAATCTTGCAATCTTGCAATCTTGCATCTTGTACTTCTGTCCCTTCCAAGGCCTTATCAGCTCGGGTTCCGTCGCTTTCCATCCTGCTGCAGCGTGAAACAGAAAAAAAAAGAGCCCGACTGTGCGTCGAAGAAAAAAGCCGGATGCCTGCGCGTTCGGTTGAAGTTGTGCTTAACGATCGCGATGAAGTAAGAATCCGCGTGCACCTGAACTTAGGGGAAATGGCAGCGATGGTGTGTGTCAACGATTGAGTAAGAGCTCGACAAGCCCCGGTCAGATGATAGATAATTTCTATATTCTTTGAGTAATTTTTTTTCTGTTATCGTCTAAAGCAGCAGGGGACATTGCGACGTACCAGGCGTAGGACTGCGGAAACCAGCGTCGAATAGGAAGCTGAGGCTGGATGGGCGATGGAGCTATTCCGTATTTGCTTCGTCTCAAAGTTCGAGCTATCTCGTAACATCTCCACCTGGTGTAATAGCTTAGTGTAGTCTCGAGAGCTTAGTGTAGTTGAGCTGGTTACGAGATTGGTTAAGCTGGTCGAGGTAGCTATTACAATAGTGAAGATTGATGGCGACAACACATTTTCGACCACATGTTGGGAATCCGATCAGAATTGAGCGACTTGCGAAGCCGCAATATTCTTATTCTCAGAACTCTATCGCCATGTCTCCCATCGACACTCGATCCTGCACTGTATCTATTCATATCAAATATCCTCTTACAGTAAATCTAAAGAAAGAAAGAAAACCATGAACCATGGCTGCCACCCCGTTCTACAGTGTCATCCAGCGAGCGCACCTAGCAGACGGCCTCGAGCAATCCTCAGACTACCACCGTGAACCGGACTCTCAAACCATAAATAACAATCCCGTACTCTCCCTCAGCGGCGTTTTTCGCCATGTCGTCGCCGTCGCTGCAGGTATAGACATCAACCACCAAGATCCTGACTCCGTTCCCGACGGCTGGCTCCATGCTTACAGCCGAATATTCAACCTGAACCAGGATACGGAGAATAGATTCGTCGAACCGCTCGAGTATTCCGGTCATAAGATCTCAGTCTTGCATTTGACTTATGCCTTTCTCACATACGGACTCCAACCGAACACGTCAGCACTGGACTTGTTGAAGCGGGTGCTGAAGTATAAGAGGACCCGGGATCATATGAGAGCGTTGTTCAAGATGAGGGGACGGCCGTTGAACGATCAGGATTTACAGCTGCAGTTGAAGGAGAAGTATACCTGGAACGAGGCTGTAGAGTTGCTATTCGTGAAGAAGGCTTTCGGGAGGGAGATGCGCAACTGGGCTAGAAAGTATTTCGTCGGCTTGTTGATTCCGAGTATTTCAACCCTGATTCCACTTTAATTGATGATATGATGATACTGATGAGGACTTAGTGGTCGCTGCGAAGGGTACGCCGTCGAGTAATGGCACCGGAACGAGTAATAGAACCCAGGCCGCCCTGCGGGAGTTGGTACGTAAACCCTCTGTGGTATATATCAGGTGTTTATTTTGTAGCGCTATTAATTCCGGTGACTTTGAATAGTGCTTGAAAAGAGACGGCCACATGACAGTCATCGGACGGGTCTGGAATCGCTTCTGGCCCAAAGACGTCCAACCACCACCCGGAACGGAGCTATGGGACTACGGCCGTCTCAAAGCCTGTCACATAATCCCCTTCGACTCAGGCGAAAGCCTCAACCTCCGCGAATTCCTCGTCCGATTCTGCGGCGATTCCTTCGTCGTCGACATGATCAATAACACTAGCAACGCCCTCATGCTAACGAATGAGTTTCACAGCGCCTTCCGACGGTTCGAATGGTCGATCGAAGCCAGATGGCGGAATAACAACGAGTGTGTTTATTTATTCAGAAAATTTAGTCCGTACCTGCCCAAGGCGTTGGACCAGCACGCCGACGGGGAAGAGGTAGTGTTCGGGAGCAAGGATGGGAATATACCGAACCCGAACCCGCAGCTGCTAAATCTGTACACGGCACTGTGCAGGGTCGCTAACGCGTCAGGGGCCGCAGAGGCGATTGATATGATTTTGCGGGACGAGGAAGAGATGAAGGATCGAGGTCTGACGGGGCGGACGTGGAGGAAGGTTGGGCAGAACTATCTGATGCGGCAGCTGGAGCGGCTGTCTGCTAGTGAGGAGTGACCAACCTACTCTGTCTCAGCTTTCACTTCCTTATTTTTTCAACTTCGTATATATTTTGGATATTTTGAGTATTTAGATTGAGATTTTGTTTTTTCGAAATATAATAACATAAGTTATATTGGCAGGCGAGGCTGTTTCGGAGCCCGACAGCACAGCCTCAGAAACCTTCACAGGAACCGTAATCAATCTAGTCGAGTCGGATTCAAACCTTTATGATCAGGTCAGCCGCCCCTGATACCATCGCCATCATCATCACCGTCTCATCAACTATTATTATATACTCTTCTGCACTTCTCTCTTTCATTCTTCACACAGCATGTTGGATTACACATAGCAAGCCTCGTACAGGTTCCGGTCCTTTTGCTCCTCCGATGGTCCCCACCAGCTTCAACTATGATGAGTACACCCTTCGCGGCAGACCAGCCAAACCTCACCACCCCGAACAAACGCTACAGCATCGCCAGTTCGACTGCTCACGACTGCTCCGATGCCGCCCTCAGAGCGGCCACCTTGAGCTTCTCCCCGCCCTTCTCCAGACAGTCCTCTGATGAAGCCTCCGCCTCCGCATCCCCACCAAAGACCAACGGCACCGCTCTGATCGCCGCCCGAGCCATCGGCACTGGAAACTCCTCGCCAAGATCGATACCCCAGACCGTCAACCCGTCTGACCTCCGAGCCAGTTTATCCAGAAACTCCAGCTTTGACATGCTCGCCCCTTCTCCTATTCACGCCGGTTCACTCAAGGCTGCCCAGCTGAGCGTCATCAGGTCTCCTTCTTCGAACTCCGTGTCGCGTGTTCGATCCTTCAACGAACTGAATTCTTTCCCTTCAGGCAGAACCGACCGATCGTATTCCGAGGATGGTTCGGCCAGCATTGACGGTTCATTAATCGCTGCCAAATTGAGTGCTTCACGAAGAGATTCTGCCGCTCCAACCACAAATATATCAGACCGAAACGGATTCTCGTCACCTCCGAGTTTACTCGCTGCCGGACTGGCCGTTTCGAGATCGACCACACCCAGCATGTCTGTCCAACCGGAACGCGACCAGGAACCGGATATCCTACCTCCGGCGGGTTCCGTTAGCGAGGCGAAGAAACGGTTCCTTCAACAGGCCGAAGCTAGCGAAGGTATAGACGTTCCCGCGCGTGGACGCAGAAGCGTAGAGGGTCCCACCCGGTCCAAGATCTCTGGCACCTTCCAGGACACCCCTCCGCAGAGCACACTCAACATCTCACCTCTATCCGCTGCTAAGCTTGCTGTTCAACATTCCGGGAGGAGTGCCGGTGCCAGCTCTTCAGGGCCCGGTCCCATTTCACCGAAACCTCGTCAACCGTCGCCTATAAAACGAGAGATCAGACGTGATGATACACCGTCACCGGGTCCTGCTGCTGCTCCGGTGGCCCCGCTGCCTAAACCGGCGGCATTGAAGAGACCGACTATACAAAATATGAAAATTACACAGACACCCGTTCCCGCATTGCCCAAACCAGCACCGAAGCCCGCAGCTCTTAAGAAGATTGCGGTACAGAGTACTGGCACATCGCCTCCACAGCCTATAAAGCCGTTGCCCCGGAAAACAAGGCCTCCTAATCGTACCTCTAAATCCTCGATACCGGACACGCTGCCCTCCCCAATGTTCGATGGTTCGAGATCCAGCAAACCTGTAGAGAAGACTCCAACTCCATTGCCGAAACAGGAAGAAACGCAAGATAAAGTGCCACCTCCTTTGCCGTTGCCCCGTAAGACGGCAATGACGACGACTGTTAGAGAAATACCCCAGCCTATTTTAGCTACTAAACCTCGACCCGTTGAAGCTACTAAACCTGTGGAAACACCTCGGCCTGTTCAAGCCAAACCCATGGAACCTGCGAAACCCGTTGAACCAGCTACACCTGTGAGACGAGACCCTCGAATGCTAGGATTCAGTACTATCAAACTGCCCCCGCCGGTGATAAGCCGAGAAATAGATGATCCCATGAAACAAACTTCAATCACCCCGAAAACCTCACCAGAACCTCGAAAACAGTCTATACCAATGCTATCACCAAAGTCTATATTACCCGAAGAAGTACAGCCAGAGCTACCGGCCCGAAAACCGAACCCCCAACCAATCCACCCAAAGAAATTCGTAGACTCCATTGTATCACGCCAACCGCCCTCCATGTACGGCGTAAAAGAAAGAAGCCTGTCATCTACCAGTATTTCCCAGATCCTGCCCCCACCTCCCGCAACGGCAACGTACAGACACCCGACACCAGCCAGGCCCATCGCCGCTCTCCGACAAAGCTACACGGGACCAGACTCGACCAAGCCATCGCATCACGCATCTCTAAACTGGCGGGACGACATGCCGTATAACTTCTCCCAGACAGATGATTGCATCCGACCCTCGCACACAGGAGAACTACACCATGCGATCCTAGCCTCCTCGCTTGCATCCTCCCGGGCAGGTTCACCCGTTAAATCCAACCCGCTCCCGCTCCCACCACGCCCGAGCCCCGGTTTTCGAACGACAATGCGCAGCCCGGATAAAACACTGGACCGGGAAGGCTCCCCACCGAAGAAGAGCCACGGTATCTTGGGCAAAAAACACCCGAACAAACATAACGAGGGTGCGCGAAAACGCTGGCGAGAGTTCGTAACCGAAAAGGAACGGAAACGGTACGAAGGTCTTTGGGCGGCGAATCGCGGGTTATACCTTACCGAGAAGATGTTCGAGACCCGACCGGACGCTCAGGGGAAGAAATTACACCAGGATGCGGTGTGTGCTGTTGTCGTTAAGGATCTGTGGACGCGAAGCCGGTTGCCTCTGGATCTATTAGAGCAGATATGGGAATTGGTGGATCGCGGACCGCGGCCGAAGTGGTGGCTTTCACGGGATGAGTTTATTATGGGACTGTGGTTGATCGATCAGAGTTTGAAGGGGAGGAAGTTGCCCGGGAAGGTGCAGGATGGTACGTGGGAGAGTGTTCGGCGGATGGGGATCGTGTTGAAGGGGTATGATGAGCTGGGGTTGAAGGAGAAGAAGGTTAAGAAGCGGTAGGGGTGAGCACGTGAGGCTGGAGTATATTGGAAACTTTGTATAGATGTTATAAAACTGAGGATTGCTGTTTTGTTTGTTTTTGGTCTTTTGATTATTGGTAACTGTAACTGATAGGTTAGCTGGGGGTTTTGCTGTGAGCTTTTTTTGTAGGGGTTGGTTGGAGCGGGATTATAATATAGAATTAATAATTAATACTTAGTCAAGAATAAAGCGACGGATGATACCTGACATTGTATGCTTCTCTGCGTGTAGACGTTTACTCGTAACCGGGGAGTGGTTGTTGAACATTGAATGCAATGGGGAGGTCGTTGGTGCCGCATTGGCTCATGTACCGCAATGGGGCATGGCCCAAACAAAAACAAGCAGCCCAAAGAAATAAATTTTGCGACAACCGAATCCTTCAAGCCCCCCCACATCACCACCACCATAATTCAAGATGGCAACGGACTTCGCATCCCTCGGGGTAAAACCATGGCTGGTAACCTCTCTCGGCGCTATGGCGATTAAACGCCCGACACCCATTCAAGCCGCTTGTATTCCTGAGATACTGAAAGGTATTCATTCATTCATCCATCCTATCTACTGTCGTGGTGGTAGTGAACGAATGCGCAGAGCTGATAGATGATAGGCAAAAACTGCATCGGCGGCTCACGGACCGGTTCCGGCAAGACGGTTGCATTCGCAGCACCGATATTACAGATGTGGGCGTACGATCCGTTCGGGGTATTCGCGTTAGTATTGACGCCTACCAGGTTCGTTCACCCTTCACTAGAACTTACTACAACCTCGTCTCCACCATCAGACAGAATCTTTACTGCTATAGAAATGTGTATATGTATACTAATCATGCGCATGAAAAAATGTAGAGAACTAGCCCTCCAACTCGCCGAACAATTCACAGCCCTCGGCTCCCCGCAAAACCTCAAACTCTGCCTCGTCATCGGCGGCGTGGATATGCGCGCCCAAGCTATCACCCTCGCGCAACGACCGCACGTCATCATCGCCACCCCCGGCAGATTAGCAGACCACATTCGCTCTTCAGGAGAGGATACTATAGCGGGCCTTCGCCGCGTGCGGGTAGTAGTCTTCGACGAAGCGGACCGGTTACTCGACGAAACGTTCGCAGAGGAGATAGTTACCTGTTTATCCGTCGTGCCGGATCAATACGGCGGTACATCGTCACGACCGGCGAGACAAACGCTATTATTCACCGCTACGGTAACGGAAAGCGTGCGTGCGTTGAAGGAAGGCGAGGGTCGCGCGAGGGAGAAAGGTGGACGGGAGGTGTTCGTTTCCGAGATAGGGGTGGGAATGACCGCCATCCCGCCGACGTTGAAGCAAACGTATATTTTCAAACCGGCGATGGTACATTTGGCGTTCGTGCACACGCTGCTCTCGACGCCGCTGAATGTGACGAAGTCGACGATTGTATTTACGAATAAGAAGACCACGGCGCAGGTGTTGGCGCATACGCTCAAATCGCTGGGACATAGGATTACACCGCTACATTCGGATCTATCGCAAAGGGAGAGGATGGATAGTTTGGGGCGGTTTAGAGCTGGTGCGGCGAGGATATTGATTGCGACGGATGTGGCGGGGAGAGGACTGGATATTCCGGATGTTGAGATGGTGGTGAATTTCGATGTGCCGCGGGATCCGGACGATTATATTCATCGGATTGGTAGGACGGCTAGAGCGGGGAAGAAGGGCGAGAGTATTACTTTTGTGGACGAGAAAGATGTGCTGTTGATTAAGGCTATTGAGGAGCGGGTGGGGAGGGAGATGGAGGAGTATGTTGAGGAGGAGGGGGTCAGTCTTGAGGGGAGGGTGGTGAGAGAGGAATTGAAGCGGGTTAGTGAGGCAAAGAGGGTGGCAATGTTGAATATTGAGGAGGGGAGGGACGATAAGGGTAGGAAGAAGGGTGGGAAGCGGAGGTTAGAGATTCTAGACGGAGAGGGGAAGAAGGTTAAGAGGAATAATTAGCATCCTTTTCGTGAAGAAGTTTTATCTTGGGTTTGTAATTGGAGTTTAGCGGGTGTATATATAAAAGTTCTACATGTAATATGTGGGCGTTAAACGGCCTTGATACCAAATATTTGATTTTGGTTGGATCTATTCGATGCAAGCGTATTCATACAAGGGTATCGTATCACGAATATCAAACCTACTTACTCGCTAAATCCTCCACAACATCTGGCACCTTCTCCGTCTCGATCTCCTTCTCACCTTCTACTACAATACTATCCTCATCACCAATCCGTAACATCTCCAATTCTGCCTCCGTAATTTCTCTCGACTCCACCACCTCCTCCTTCTCCACTTCCTCCTTTGGTTCCTTCCCCTTCTTCTTCACACCAACTCTTGTATCCTCCTCCTCTTCACCATCCCGCATAACCAACGGAAAATCCAAACTCTCTAACAACGGCACTTCATTGACTAAATCTCCCTCGTTAGGCAACGCCCATTCCGGCAACGGAGTCTCGTAAGACCAACTTCCCTCGACGCAATTATACTTCTTAGCGTGGAGGTATATACCCATTTCGTGCTGACCGGGGTCGGTGTACAGCGGTGTATCGCAGATTGCGCACGTCTCGCCGGACATTCGTTCCGCTTTACGTTTTTCGTAGTCCGCACTAACACACAAAAGGCATTAATCAGACTGAGTACGAAATGGAGTGGGAGGGAAATCATATGAAGGATTAAGTGCATACACAATCTCATCATGATAGGCAACCGCCTCCGCAACTTCCTCTTTCCCCATCCGCGATAATCGGGTTATAATGTCCTCATCGTCACCTTCGCCGCCAATACCGAGGTTCGGACCGAAGACTTTTCTATTACAATATATCTAGCCCCTACATGTCAACATACAATGTGTCCACCAAATTTAGAGGGCGATGGTGGCTTTACCGGATCATTCGCAATAGGATGTCCCAGAAACTGCAAATGTACTCTTATCTGGTGCGTTCGTCCGGTAAACGGCAGACACTGAACCACACTATAGTCCTTCGTCGGATTGTACGACATGCGTCTGAACAGCGTTTTTGCGTGTTTCCCGTTCGCTTTTACTCTGTTTAGGCCCAGTTTTGGGGATATGGCGAGGATCGGTTGTTCTACTATCACGTCGCCCCTAAAATGCACATTTTATATCAGAATACTTCTTCTGTCTCACAGAACTCGTGTGTTTCTCGCATACTTGGTGAGTGGGAGATATAGACTTACTCAGGAAACATCCCTTTAACCATGGCGACATACTCCTTCTTTATCGTCCGCGTCTTCAATTGCAGCATCATACTGTTCGATGCTTCCTTCGTTTTCGCGATGAACATTAACCCGGAGGTTAATCTGTCCAGACGATTACACGCTTTACACCAAAAAGTATTAACTACTTACTGCTTGAAGAAATAGTGATCACAAGTGGTGATGTTCACCTACGCATGGGATTCCACCCGCCCCTCTCGAATCGCATAATCTCCACCACGCTGTTAAAATGGTACCTTCCAGCCGGGTGAACGGGCATACCCGCCGGTTTATTGATAACTATCAGATCGGTGGTTTCGCAGACTATAGTTACCGGTTTGTCTGTTACCGGTGGTTCGTGGCGGTGGAGGGTGTGCGTTACTATATCCCCGTTGCGGATGATTTGGTCCAGTGAGGTTGTGGGGACGCCGTTTACGGATATCATGCCGGTTAGGACTGCGTGTTTCTATATACCGAACCCACAAAGAATAGATAGTTTCGTCGTTAGATTTTTATATTTTATGCCTTATTATATTATGCATATATCGGATTGGATTGGTATTTAATATTCTGGTGGGATTGGATTTGTAAAGCAGGATTGAATTTATTAGATACAAACTCACGTACGTAATACTCCTGCGGCCGGTCTCTAAACTCCGTCCCGTAGATTTCAAAGATAGTTTTATTCCGCCACCGTTCCTTACAATACGTGTTATACGTGTAATGATACGGTTTGACCCGACGTAGACCGCCTTCGAAGTACCACGGTGGTATACTTGGTGTAGCTGGGGTGAGTGCTACCGCGGGAGGAGGAGCGAAGGAACTCGGAGCAGCAGGTGCGTTTTCTTCGGCAGCCATTTTGAAGAATTGGAGAGAGAGCGGTGGGCAGGCGGGGTGTCGGACGAGCAGCGACAGAGGCGACGGGTGGCGGGAGAGGGCGAGCAATTTGAATAGCAGGGGCAGATGACAGATGGAGAATCTGTATCGCCTGTGGGAAGGTATCTGGGGTGTTTATTATATTATCGGTTATGTTATCGGGATTGCATATCTTGAGATCGTGTGAGTCGAATGTCTTCGAGTTTTTTTTTGTTGCTACGCCCAAAATGCAACAGTTTTTCTGTTGCCGGAGAGGAATGTGTTGCCGTGACGTTGAACCTCCTCGACCTCGTTCGCAAAGTCATTAATTTGCGTCAAGGTTCATATTCACCAGATTCATGATCGATAGCATTGATTACTTAAGTACTTAAGTACATTATGCTCGACTAAAGTAGAATTATGTTTGGAAAGATATTTTGAACTGCACTCCCGGTTTTATCTCACAGCAATCGGGTAAGCTCAATCATCTGTCTAACAGCCGAGGTCCAACCTCGTCCGCGAATATAATCCACGAATGTCGCACCGGCGCACTTCATTCCACCTCCTAAACTCTCATTGAACCACATTAAGCTCCAATAATGGCCCTGAAAGCGCGCCTGCGCCAGCACTACAAATACTTCCTCAACAATTTCCAAACTCGCTGGTCCGATAATGACCAATACGGGTAAGCTACATATTCAAGATTACATCTTCAGTTCATTCGCTAATACGCATGCTTCCAGTCACGTCAACAATGCAATCTACTACCACTACTACGACACCATAATAAACCATTTCCTGACCACCCGCTGCGCTTTGGTCCCCACAAAATCCCCATCCATCGGCCTCTGCGTCCACTCTTCGAGCGATTATTTCCGCCCTGTCGAATTTCCGAATACACTAGACCTCGGCCTTGCTGTTACCAAGCTCGGCAAATCGAGCGTGACTTATGAAATCGGCGTGTTTGAAGCTGGGAAGGAGGATGTTTGCGCGGTAGGCAAGTTCGTGCATGTATTCGTTGACAGTGGCGGGAGGAGACCGGTTGCTATAGAGGGGTTTGTAAGGGATGGATTGGAGGGTTTAATTGTGAAAAATGAAGAGGACGACAAGGCGAAGTTATAATATAGGTTATGGGATGGAGTTATGTAAGATTATATTTTTCGGTAAAAGCATATTTAAGATTCTGGTATCAGCGTATCACTTTCCTCAATGGATCCAGAAATCATTCGAACGTTGGAATAGTCTTCTATAAGCGGCGGAGGATAGATATTTCTATGACGAGCATGAGTTTTCGGAGTTTGATAAATCAAGTATGCAGAAGAGACTTCCCATCCGACCCGAAAAAAAAAGGAAAAAAAAAGGGTAAAAAAAAAAAGAAACCCTAGAGACGACCGAAGACCCCCGGGAAATAAAGCCGTGAATCTCCCAATTATATAAAATGCGTTAAAGCGTAAAAAGGGAAAAGAGCTGAACAGATGACAGAAAAGAGGAGCCGAACATACACCGTAATTTGTGGAAAATGTACACGAGGGAAGAAGGTGTGAACGTGAGGCGTGAGAGATGGTAATTTAAGGTCGGGTACATGAAAAAACGAAGGGAGACAGTATATATGCTTATACGTCGGTGGTGACTCTGCCCTTTGGATTTGTGACCTTAACGCCCAACTTCTTTGCCTTGGCGATGATTTCGATCCTCTTTCTCGAGCTGACGGCGTGGGAGATCCTGCGTTACACTGTTAGCATTTATGTGTGTTACAGTCGGCGTTTTTGTTGAACGTACTCAGCGGCGAAGGTCTGGTTATGCATGAGGAGCAGATCAACGTCGTTGACGTTGTGGACGAGGAAGGCCTTGTGGCCGGATGGGATCATGTGTCTCGTCTTCTTGTTGGATCCGTAACCAATCTATTCGTCCCCAAATATATCGATATTAGCCTCCATTTCTTCGAAATATGCCATATTTAAGCGTCCTCGCTTTGCCAGAATCAGAATCCACAAGCTTGGAACAGATATATATATCGATATTGTGTGTTCGTAGCCTTCCACTTCTTGCATCTTCAATTCCAGCAGGGGTTGTAGATATGTACCTTTGGCATAGCAGCCTGTCCCTTAAACCGTCTTCGGACACGGTTATCGATACCCTTTGGCTTTCTCCATGAGGGGTCGACGCACATGAAGCGGTCCGACTGATGTCGGTTGAACCTCTTCTTGTCTGTATATCCAAATCTATCAGCACTTCCCGTCCGAAAATATCATTCACTTCCTCCGAAATCCAATATCCCATTTCAATTCCTCCTCTGTCCATTCCTCGGTGTGGAGATCTTGGTTGAACGTACGCTTCTTAACAATAGGGACGTGCTTAACGGCAGTCATCTTTTTGTTGTACGAAGAAAAGGTATAGCGTTAGCTTTCCGGTAAAAAAACGTCTACTTGGTATCTTTCGATATCGATGTGGAAATACCGGTTGTACCTTGAACTATGTTTGTCGTAGGGGGTGTAGGTCGGATATACTGGTATTTTGGGTGGACGTGAAAGGTTCGATGATTTGAAGGTCGAGATTTCGGTCAGCTAAGGCAGAATTTTGTTGTGGACCGCACACACAACTTTTGCTCGCTTGATCCGGCGGACACAGCAGACGGTCTTGGCACGAAGAGGGTTTTGAGCCCTCGCCAAAAAAGGCTGTCGTCCGAATACGGTAATACGGAGAGGAACAAATATTTAACATCAATACAACACATTTCCTCAGAGTCGCCCGAACCTTTATATTCAATTCGAGGTATATTATTCTGTACAGTTTCTGATCTGGGATAAAAGGTAAAATTAAGAATTAAACTACACAGGAAGGAAAACTACCTTAAGGTATCATGCAAGAACTTTTCAAAGAACTTTTAATGTATAAGAAAATGCATGGGAGAAAAAGACCGCACCAAAGACATCTGGGAATCATACAAAGCAGCATCATCCATTTGTCCTCGTCCCCCGAGATATGCACAGCACAGATGAATTACGAATTTGCAAGATAAGAATAGGTCATCAACAAAATAGCAGTAGGAAATAATATTCATCAGTAACCATTAGACTGCACTAGGGAATAAGAAAGGGAGAAGAATTATGAGAAAAAGGAAAAAAGGGAGGAATTCGAACCAGAAACAGCGAAACAAGAGATGCTTTTCTAGTACTACTACGAAATATAATATCACACAAGGAGAAAAGTAAAAGATAAGGAAAATGCAATTTTAAGGAGCAAGAAACAGAAGTAGAAAGATAAAGGAAATAACAGGACCCGTTTCTTTTTTGTATCCTGCATTCAAAAAAAGAGATCATTGTAGACCAAAAACAAACGAGTTTCATGACAAGCAGCCCCGTATTCGCCTTTTTGTGTAGATGTGACTAACAAAGACATAGAAAGGAAAAAGATAATTTGAGAGAAAAAAGAGCCGACACGAAAGTGTACATTATCACAATATACAAAAGGTGTTGTGATCTTTATTGTCAAGAGGTGGTGAAGAGTGCCAGTTGCAAGGGAGGACATTGGTGGTCGGATCAGTTAAGAGAACTTTCAGTTAGAAAGAAAAAGTAGGGCGTCCAAAAAAATAAATATGTAAGATGGAATAAAAATGGGGGGCTGAAAGTTAATCGAATGGAAGAAACTGCTTTCCACCTCGTAATATCAAAGTAATAGAAGGCCAAAGCACGATCAGATCATTAGACCTTTCCGTTAGTACCGCGGCCCCTCTTGACGGTGGACCAGCCTTCGTCCTCCAGCTCCTTGGACGATGGCTCAGGTGGAAGTTGAACTTTTGGAACAGCCTTTGCCGGTTGGTTCAGCTCTTCTTTGGTCTCTGTACGCTCCTCTGGATCGAGCTCTGCAACGTTGACGTCATCAATGGTAGTAGCAGCGGATGCACGTCGAAGAATGTCAAAGTTACGGCCGGTGACAGGAGTCTCAGGTTCGTTTTCTCCTTTGGGACCCCTCTTATCGGATTTCTCGCCCTTTCCGGAAACATTGCGAGCTGCTTGGGCTGCCTTCTTCTCCTCTTTCTCTTTGTCGTCTCTAGCCTTCTTCTCAGCAGCCTGCTTTGCCCGCCTTTCCTCAACTTCCCTCTCTCTAGCGCTCGTATCAATAGGACGAGCTGCACCGAATGGGCTTGCTTTGGAATCGGTGGGAGCGGCAGTCTGTGGAGTGTCAGATGCAGTTTCAGATCGTTTCTTGAGATCGAGTTTTCGTCTTGTCTGTTGCGTGCTAGAGCTCGCAGGTGGAGCATCACGTTCTTTGGGTCGAGAGGCTCTGGGCTGTTGCTCAGTTTTAGCTAAAATCTCAGCCTTATATTGCTCTTTGAGTTGCTCTTCCGGAACATCGGGTTTGGCTCCTCGGCGCCACTCGTTGTCTTTCTCTGCAGCGCTAAGAACGCGCTCTGGGGGAGGAGGTCGTTGGTAGTCGCGCCTTGGGGGGCGATCTCTCTCCGAACGCCCTTCACCGCCTGAACCGGCTGGCTGTGACTCCTGGTCCCTAGGGTTGGAGGTTGGAGAGCGTCTCCGGTCTCCCCATCCGTGCCTTGGCTCTCCTCCATGCCTGGGCTCTCCTCCGTGTCTGGGTGGGCGTCCCGATTCTGATTGTGTGTCGGTAGGAGTTGGTGGTGGGAGAGGCCCCTTCCTCTCCCAGTTATTGAAATCTCTAAACTTCCCGTCTCCTTCCTCACGATCACGATGACCACCACTAAAGGCGCTTCCACGGCGAGATGTATTTTCGCCACCTTGCTCACTGGCGTTGTCGTTGAATCTGCTGTTGGTGCGCCTCATCGGGGCAGCCTCGGATGGAGGAAGTGGTCCAGAGCGGCGCCACGTATCAACATTTGTTCGGTCATCGACTCGGTCTTTCGCTAAATTTTTATATTACATGTTAGATGTTGTTGCAAAAGTATTCAGAGGGAAAGAATCATCTTACGAGGATCAGCAACGCTAATTCTGATATTACGGCCAGCGAGTTGGCCATTATTAAGTTCGAGAGCTTTCTTGAGCCCATCTAATGTGTGGAACTCGACATATCCGAACCCTTTCGGGCGGTCACCCGCTCGGTCACGGACTAATCGAACGCTTGAAATTTCGCAGTCGGCAAAGTAATGAGAAATGTCATCTTCGGTAGCATCAAACGAGAGGTTTCCAACATGAGCTGTATATGGTGGCTTGGTTGGGAGTGGGAGGTCCGGTCGACGGGAATAACCCATGTCACGGTCACGGTCACCGCCACGGTCTAAAGTATCGCATTTTAGCAATTGGTTTAGGTAAACCAGGGCTAATGGTTTGATTGGGTCAATATATATCTTACCTCCAAATCCGCCGCCCATGCGACTTCCGTAGTCATTGCGAGAACGATTGCCGTATCCAGTTCGCTCTCCTATCAAAAATATTAGATAACTTGGTCTTGAAGAATATAAAAATATTTTATACTGTTATCATTTGATAACTTACCACTAGAGGCTGTGTATATTGGTTAGCACAAAGAAAGCAAAAAGAAACATTTCAATGTCGTGATTGGAACTTACGAATGGTCGGCATATCCTCCATCTCATCAGCCCATGACGTTGAGCCATAAGCTATAATTCAAGGTTTTAGCAATATTATTTCTCAATATATCGAGAGGGCGCTTACTGTCATTGCCCAAGAACTCGCCCAAGCTCATCTTCTTCGTATCCTTTTTTGGACCTGGAGAAACAAAATATTGATCAGGATTGTAATTTACGAAACTGGGAAGTATTTGATGTGGCTGGAGATATTAAAGCTAGAGTGCCGTTATGGATGTTAACAGCGACAATGCGGTCGTTGTTATATGAGGGAAATCCCGGCGATCTCCACCTGTGTATCTCGAAAGGCCAGATAATACTGAATATGAAGAGGGTCGTACCCATGATTGCGATTCAAACAGTGATTACTGGCTGGGTCACTACTGCTCAGGAGAAATTCGGTGATACGGTAATGGATTTGGGACTGCGACGAGGGATGGAAAGCGGTTAGCAGGAGCTGAGAAGGCTGCTGGCGAGCGATGGGAGCTAGAACTAACAGGAGGTAGGTCGGAGCTGAGAATACTGAGGTACAGGTCAACAGCGACTGGAAGATTCCAAGTATCAGCCGACGGAGGTAGATGGACGTGGAGGGAGATGCGGTTTGGGATAAATCGTCGGAGCGATTGTGTGGTTACGGATGAAGGTTGATTGATGGTGGTGGTGTGGATGTTAAAAATTTTGGTTCCGCTTGCTCCTAAACCGATTTTCGCCTGTGAAAGAAATCACAGATGCGTTGCGTTGGTGGGGCTTGTCACTCCGTCAAACACAAACACACACAACACATTTTTTTCATGAACGCGTTCCCGGGGTGATATTGACCCCGAGGGTGTCCCGGGAAACCGGCGATACAGCTTCGGAGATAAGGACTCCAAAGCGGATAGCTTCAATTGGTGCTCTAAGATTACCCGCAGTGAGATCTGGCCTTTCTCGGACAGCGCGGATGCGGCTATACTAACTCGGGCATCTGCCCTTAATATTGTGCCGGGGCTGTGTTCGGGGTCCCGGCAGTATATATTAACAGGCCGGGCTGGTCTCAGCTCAGGCGGCGGGGATGAGCCGGGACCCCGGTAGGACAATAGAGGGATTGCCTGGACATTCAGGGGAACCACTCTCTGGCAAATGAGACTGTGATATCATGCACCGAAAACAGTTCTCCGTGCTGACTTCATCTCATTCTTGTACTCTAACCATTCTACGACTTGACATATGGGCATTTCGGGTGCTTTCTAGACCGTCCCGTCTGCATCAGGAACCACAAGGTTGAGCTGCACACAGCTCTCGTCTACGGTCCACTTGAGCCAGTCTGTCGCTAAGACCAAAAGCTTAGATGCTCCCACAGCTTCGCTTCGACGTAACCTTCCAGTAACCCTTTAGCCGGGATCCGTCTGTCTCTGACACCCCTGGTGAGGTTCCTTTTTCCCTTCCCGATGCTTACGATTATTAATGTTTTATTAGCCCCGTAGACGCATCGATTATACACTTGCATTTCACCATCTCGGACCTTTGTTACGATCGTGTGGCTGACTATACTTCCCTGACGGCCAATTCTCATCGCCTTTCAATTTCGACTCGTTTCCCTTCGATGCCCGGCCCCGATCGATCTCGTCAATTTGGTGGTACAACGCGAGTCATTTCGCAGCTTGACTCCCTCTTTCGGCATCCTCACTCCCACTCTATTCACATACACCTCAAACCGTCGCCCGTTTACCATATACCCGAATCGCGAGCGTCATCGGTTGTCTGACGGCACTCGCCGTCGCCTTTACGACGGGCGTGCTCTGTCTGACCGGTGGGAATCTGCAGCAGCGATCCCCCACACGACCTAGGCGAACGAACCGGTCCAAACAATAGCCAACCCGGCAACAATGTTTACCACGTCCCTGACACTATCCTCCTTGCTGGGAGTGATAGTCATCTTCTACCTATGTACGTTCCTATTCTTTGCCGTACTCAGAATTATCACCGGAGTCTCCATTCAGCGGTTCGGATATCTATCAATTCGTGGCATAAGGTTCTCCAAAGGCGGTGTCGACTTTAATATAGTCAGAGCCGGGATTCTACTACACAGGCCGACCTTCTCGCAGCCGACCTGGATTAGTTTCGTCATTCGAGACTCAACAATATCCTTCAATCCCAAAACGACGTCGGACGATTTCCCAAAGACCGAAACAGCGAGAAATGGTAAAATGCCCGAAGAAGAACCCGTTGACCCCAAGGCGAAACCTGTTCGGAGTACCGAGGACCTGTTGGAATTTTTGAAAGATGGCGGGGCCGACGTATTCAAACGACGTACGAGAAGGCAGGTGGAAGAGACAAAAAGGCTCGTCGAACGATGTAGGAAATTACTACATCTCCTTCGAAGATACGTAGGGTGGATTAGAATGGTGGATATCGGCTTTCAGAACACTACATTCGAGGTCCGCCATGCTGGAAAGATCCAAATCGGTGCGGTCACAGCATCGATAATCACGAGAAAAGATACACGATCCCATAGCGCTTTTAGCACCTGCGACGAGGCGACGCAAGAAGAGCAAGTAGGAGAACGCCATCCATTTGAATGTGTGATTTCTTGTCGAAGTGTCCTTCTTACACCCCAAGGCAGCGGCCCGGTGTTGCTTACCGACACCATCAATCTGAACATCGGCGGCGTGCTAGAGGAAAACGATCGAGTTTTGAGGGATGTATCCGTTGACATGAAAGTGGGCAAACTACGAATACCCTTGGACGAAATCCTTAGCTTCAAAGCAAATATGCAGAAACAGCTGAAACCAGAGCGCCCAGTCAACCATAAACGCAACTTTTCGCTAGGCTCGATAATGGGTGAAATGTCAATGCCAGGGAGTCGAACGGAGAGACTGGTTGAAATTGTTACGGAATCTAAAGATATCTTTTCTTCAATCTTAAACGGCCTGCACGAAGTCCAAGTGACTGTAGCAATATTAGAGGTTTCAAAAATTGCGAATAATATCCGGCCATCTGGGAAACCTCTCATTGCGACAATGTCATTGAAAGAACTCGGATTAGATCTCCACCGACTGGAACAAGACAGCCCGGCGCATCGAATGTAAGAGCTCTATGTTCTGCTCCGTTTGCTTTCTAGCTAACCTCTTGTAGGGACTTTTCCCCGAATGATATTGCACACCAAGCCCTGCTCGCCGCCATATCTATGGCTTTCAAGATTGATGATCAAAGAGGAAATGTTGACCAGTTACTTTATGTCCCCATGGTCACGGTAACATCAAAAATGACATTGCCGTCCAAGATTATCGAACTGGCGGAATGTCCTGAGGCAGATCGTAACTCGAATGTCGTCAACGCAAATATAGTAGTCACGTCTCCATCGGTAGACTTGGAACCTAAGCATTTGCCCATCGTCGTCAATTTGTTTAAACCCCAAAAGGACAAACATCGAAACTCCGTTATGAGCGGTCCTCAGCAGCTCGTATCGCGCCTGCTACCAAAAACCAATATCAAATTCTCAGTCCACGAGCCCGTCGTCAGAGTTTTACTTCCTGCATTCGACAAAACCAACCCTAGAAACGCTCCACTCACAGACATGTTGATCTTCAGTATATCCTCGGCATCAACCGAGGTCGAATCGTCACATGTCGCAGCAGGCCAGAATCATTACGTTTTGACTACCTCGCTGCGTGTCGCTAGCCAAAAGCTCTTTTATCGAGCCGCAGGAGGTGAACGGCATGATTTGTTTCAGCTCGAGACTATCGAAGTAAAGGCCCAGCTGGACGCATCGCCTGAGGTCCGGCTCGCTGGTAACTGTTTGATAGAATCATGCACCACACGAATGGTCCGTACGGAGATTGTCCAGGGTATAAAGCAAATGGTGCGACAGTTTCAAAGAGACATTGTGCCTGAAAAGGCCGCTCAGCATCGCAATGAAGATAACCCGTCATTCCTACGGAGCATTCCGGAGTGGTTGGTTCAGTTTAAGCTCGACGCCAAAGATTTCAGCTTCGAGGTTGCTGGAAAAGACGAGGATATCTCCGAGGATGTGCGAGGTGCTGCTATCCAGATTGATTCGTGGTCTCTGGAATATAAATCACAAGTTATCAGTAAATCTCGAGAGAAAAGCCATCCTAAGCGGAGGACATCCAGAGCGATTGGCATGGATGAAAAGATACCTCTCCAAGGACCAAGGCCATCCAAAAACCCCACAGACGGCAGAAAATTGTCTTTTCATATCCACGGCCTGGAAGGCTTCGCGGTGGATTCGGCTGAGACTTGGGACGCTGACGCCATGTGCATATTGCCTCATTTCGAACTTGCACTTTCATCAGTGACCGATCAAGATGGACCGACTCTTCTCTTAACATCACACACGAAAACGTTATTCCTCAACTACTCCCTCTTACGGCATTATTCTGTCTTGATTGCTGCGATGGTACTCAAGGACGCTTTTGGAGACTTCCATTCTGCCAAATTTGCAACAGGACTTAACTCTCCGCCGAACGAGTTCCTTCACAGCCCGACACTCCCTGGTCTTGATTTTGTAGAGAGTCCTATAAAACAGGAAGAATTCCTCAGCGTGGACATTAGAATTAGACACGTTAAGGTTAAGGGAGACTTCCCCAAGAACCCTAAAATGATGTTGGACATCTACCATCTCGACGCCGGTAGACAGCGCTGGGGATTCCCATTCCTCAAAGCGAGAAATATTCGGTTTTACGTTACTAGTCCAAAGTTAGGCGATTGTTGGGCGCGAGTAATAAGCGCAAAACATTTCAGAGGCGACATGAGAGAAGGCAGATACGAGTCGCACAAGGTCTTCTCAAAACGCAAGTCGCTAGATTTGACAATGGAGGCAATCCGCATTTCGATTCCGCACCAACTTGTTCTCTACAGAGTAACAGACAACCTGATTAATACAGCCAAGGCTTCACAGCAGTTGTTTCATCGCTTCAAGTCCGGAACTAATGAGTATATCCTCGAGAAGAAAGCAGAGGGGCCCAAGATTTTACCGAGGATATCAATCAAAGCCAAAGCCCTGCAATTTGAGCTGGAGGATGATCTCTTCGAGAGCAAACTAGCGATGATATATAGGATCGGGTTGAGTGAACAGAAGAACCGAATAGCGCGAGAAGAAGCCTTCGATGCCAAAGTCGCCAAAGTTATCGAGTCGAAGAACAGACGACAATCCGCTAGAACGAATTCAACTGCACCAAACGGACTTCATACCCCGGACACCAATAGCTTGCTGACGGACAAGGATGGCAGCGGTGACGGAAGCCACGGCTCACCAACTCATGATTCTAGAGGTCACCGAAAGATGCGTTACAATCTCGAGAGTGCGCAAGGGCCTACCCATGAAGCTAGAATATCGATCGATGCCGCATGGCGGAAACTCCAAGAACATAACTCTGAAGTCTGGATTAGAAAAATGAAACTATCTATCCCGAAAACCCGTTCTAGGATCCAAGCTATGAGACGGAAGTTTATGGGTGAAGATGACCTACCTCCAGATGTTGAGGAGACGGAGAGGATTTTAGAAGTACCGGCGCGGCCGGCATTAGCGATTGCCTCAATTGTCGACTTCGATCTAACACTAGACAAGCCCTCGTTTCCTCTCGAGCAGCTTCCTAAGTTCTTGCACCGAGTCGGGAAGGGCCTACCAGAAGATACCAAATTCTCTCTTTTAGTCCCTATGCACATTAAACTAAATATGGGGGAAGCCCGAATCAACCTTAGAGACTACCCTCTCCCCCTTCTTCACATACCTCAAATGAAATCCGGTGTATCGCCAAGAATACCGGCATGGTCATTAGAAACCGACTTTGTTATAGCGGAAGAGCTTCGAGACCGGAATTCGCTACTACATAAGAGAGTCGATGTTGTGCCGACCGAAGACAGAGAAGGCAAGAAACAGACCGGATTCGCGATTGATGTTCATCGAACCGTTTCCCCAGTCAAGACATACTCTGATATTGATATCTGTATCAACACGCCATATACCACAAGAGTGACCTGGGGAACTTCTTACCAGCCCGCAATTCAAGATATGATGATGGTATTGGAAACTTTTACAAAGCCACATGTTGATCCTTCGGAGAAGATTGGATTTTGGGATAAACTGAGGTTATCGGTCCATTCGCGCATACGATGGGCTTGGAACGGTGATGGTGATGTTCAGGTTACTTTGAAGGGTTCCAGAGATCCGTATATAATTACGGGCAACGGAGCTGGATTCGTTTTCTGCTGGAGAGGAGATGTTCGCTGCTTTCTCGCCAACGATGATAAGCCGCTCAATTTCCTTATCGTTGAGAGTAAAGAGTATTTCCTAGCTATACCTGATTTCAGCCAGCAAGCACTTCAGATCCTCGAAGAGTCCTCCTCTACGACGGAGGATAACCAGAGCTTCATGTCTAACGATAGTTATAATAAGAGTATAGCTATTTTTAAGAAGGTCATTTTGAAAGCTACTGGTGGGGTCAAATGGCAATTAGGCCTAGTATTCGAGCAGGAGACGAGTCAAGAGGCGGATTGGATTGTCAGGCAGAGAAGCTTTGCATTCACACCCCATTACAATATTACCTTGAGGACCCCGGAGGCTGCAAAGGCATTGATGCGAAACTCGGATGGGGTGAGCACTTCTAACAGGAAAAGGTTATACTCCATTTACTAACTTAATCTAGGTCTACGATGCTTTCAGGGGTTTCAGGAGCCACCATATTCACCTTTCGATATCTATGATCGCTCCCATGAATCACGATTGGACAAGTAACAAGATGGCTTCGGCTTACAATACGATCCACTTAACTCCCAGAGTATTCACGCATTTCTACGATTGGTGGGGGCTATTCTCCGGTGTGATGTCTTTACCAATCAGACAAGGAGCTCTCTTCCCTGGTGTCGAAAAATCAACCAAAAAGTTCGGCCGACATCTTGCAACCATCAAATAT
Source organism: Orbilia quercus (assembly GCA_036971405.1). Taxonomy (NCBI): domain Eukaryota; kingdom Fungi; phylum Ascomycota; class Orbiliomycetes; order Orbiliales; family Orbiliaceae; genus Orbilia; species Orbilia quercus. Next base: position 294,308 of record JAJTUE010000012.1, read on the forward strand.
AAGCTTCTGTTGTCTCCATTATATCTAAGTCATATATATAAACACAAGGATGCGGAAGAATACAAGGCGGAAGCAGGGGCTGCCGGAGGTTCTGTCACTGATACAATCACGGCTACAGGTCTCAAAGTCAAGCTGCACCGGTTCACACTCGATGCTCATCAAAGAAAAGAAGAGAGTCTGATGAAACTTAAAGGGCTCAATATCAATCGGCGAAGCACAAATATGAGTATTTACCAAGCGGAATTAGACTTCAACACGGCAGATATCAGAGCTGTCTCTGCTACGATCGCAAGCACCACCTCGGACGAAGTTAAGGATTGGGCTGGTTTCGATATGCCGCTTAACGATAACGCGACGCCACTGGGCGATTCTTCGAATTTTTCGATATCTGACGGAGATACTGATTGGATCGATGTAGATGATTTCGTGGAACTGGATTGGATCCTTCCAACGAGATTCAGCCCTTCGACAAAGATTATGCCTCTGGCTTCTACCCCAAGGTTCACCTATTTCCGACAGACCGATCACTCAAGTGGAGATGGCGGTACCGGTCCAAAGGGGAGAAGTCCATTCGGGCACGAAGCAACTCACGAGTGTATGATGCATCAAAATAACGACCCGCGAGAGATCCAGTGCGGCTTGATAGAGTCCCGTATGGAGAAAGTGCACTCACAGCTAAGGAAGAATCAAGAACTGTTAGATACTCTAGCGGAAAGCATCAAACAGGATCGAGATAACCCAAAACTTATGAAGGAATCCGAGAGACTTATTCAGCAGAGCTCCGTACTAATGGACAAGATCAAATTTCTTCAGAACATGTTGCGAAATATGTCCAAGTATCTGGATGAGTCCGCGGTTGACGACGAAGTGTCGAGCATTGATTCGATGGGACCGGAAATGACCGATGCAGAGCCGTTCACCCGATGGGACGATGATTTCAACAATCGCTTCATTGTACACAATATGCAAGCGAAATGGAGTAATGATCTGAGAAACGTGATTCTAAGGTATATCCATCAAGTCAACCAGCGGAGAGGTTTCGTGTACTATATGTCAAGAAGGGCGGTGAAATTTATACTGGATCTAGTGGAAGAGCAACAGATGGATAAAGAGAAGAAGATGAGCCAGGAGCTAGAAACGGATAGAGCTAGTCTTAGGGGAGCATGGGAGAACGGTATTGCGCCGGAAACCGAGGAGAATGGAGTCGTACAGTCGAGAATTGAGGCGTTGCTGAACGATAAAGCGAAGGTTGTTTCTGCAGACGACGACACCAGGCCGAGGAGTAGGCGGATGTCCATGGGAGGAGCCCCGGCGGATCCCACCGATCTCAAGAAAGGCATCTCGGAAGAATACATTCCGCTCAATTCCTACCACGTGCGTCTGATTGCGCCGCAGATTCAAATGCAGAGCGACAAGAACAAAAGCTCGGCCTTGCTCGTGACATCGCAGAGCATGCAGCTTACCGTTATATCAATCATGGACAAGGAGAGGATGGGAGATCCGGTGTCCGGTCTGGTCCAGCGACGATTCGCGCTTGAGCTCGAGAATGCGCAGGCGTTTGTTGCAAGGCATAAAGATTTTACGTCGCCGCTGCATAACCTGCATTCGAACAATCAGTACGGCTGTGTGAAGAATACTTCCTGGCCGCCGTGGGTGCCCATGGAGAATATGCTGCTGTTCGATATCAACCCGCACGGGTTCTCGAGGGTCGTCAAGAAGACGTCGACAACGCTCAGAGCTGACAAACATAACTCTTTACGTTTGAAGTTGATCGATGAAGGTCTGGATTCGGGTACATCGGAACACAATGCCAACCTGGTAGAGAATGAGCCGAGGGTGGACCATGTTTGGGCTACGTTCGATCGCATGGAGGTTTCGACAAACTCGGCCGAGTACTACACGCTCTACATTATCGTGCTCGATCTGCTCTTGTACTCGGAGCCGCTGGAGAAGAGTCGAAATGAACGCCTGGAGAAGATTATCCTTGCTTCGGACTTTAGTGATCTGAAGGGTGCTCAGGACATGATTACCGCCCTTCAAAGCCGGATCCAGCAGTTGGAGGAGATCAAGACGCATTTCCAGATTAACGCGAGAAACCTCGACAAACAGGGGTGGTTAGACCGCTTGTGCTTAGAGAAAGACCTCGCGACCTGCGAGGACGAGCTGTTCTTCACGATGAAGTCCATCATGTCTGTCCAGCGTAAATACGACGAACGACAGCAGACTACCGGATTAATTCGATGGTATCTGAGCGCTGGCGAGATCATTGCCAATCTCCTCTTGAACAAAGACCAGCCGTTTGTGGATCTCAAGTTGACAAATGCCTGCTACGAACGCACGGACAACAGCGACGGTTCTAACTTCAACACCGTTGAGGTTGAGATGTTGCAGGGAGTCAACAGGCTTCCGGACGCTACATATCCAGCTATGATTTCTCCGTATCTCGAAGGTACATTGGAGGCGAACAAGGCTCATCAAAACAAGATTCTTCGAGTATATTGGTATATGCTCGAAGCCATTGCCGGAATTCCAGTGATGGACCACTTTGAGGTTAATTTGTTCCCTCTCCTCGTCCAACTCGACTACGATGCCGGGCAGAAGCTGTTCGAGTTTATCTTCCCTGGTATAAACTCAAATACGTCGGAGGGTTTCTCGCCGTTCATGATGAAGCCTTCGCTTGCGGAGCTTCCAGGTAATAGTGACTCGGAATCTGATTCGGACAATGCGATACGCAGTCAACTTGAACGGAAAATGTCCGCGGAATCACCGGCCGCTCAACCGGAAAGCTTACTTGGTGATCGGTTGCTGCCGACGATGACATCCGAGAAGAGACCTCATACATCTGGTGGAAAGCCGCAGCGGCCTCTTACTGCGAGCGCCGACTCAGACAAACGGTCACTTAAGCCGAGGTTTTCGATGAAGCGACAGCAGTCGTTTGAGTCACTGCCAACTTTAGCGAAGAAAGCAGCGGATGAATCTATCGCTCCGAGGACCTCGTCTGAAAGTAACTTTCTCAGTCAGCGACCTGCGTCGCCTGTGTTCATCCGCGTCAATAGTGTTGGCGGGCATCAGATCGATCACGCAGGGGGCAGCTTGAACTCGAGGAAACCGGGTGTCTGGGGCCGCAACAACAGCATGACCGCACACACCGATCCCAAGGCGCAGCAGAAGGAGAAAGAAAAGACGGATGAGATCTCGCAGATGATCAGCCGAGCGTCAAATTATATGACGTTAGCATACATCAAGATTCCGAGTGTGGTTCTCTGTTTGAGTTATAAGGGCAAGGGTGATCGAAATATTGAAGATATCCACCAGTTTGTATTCCGCATGCCGACGCTGGAGTATAGAAATAAGACGTGGAGTAATCTTGATCTGCTGGTGAGGTTGAAGAAAGGTAGGTCAAATTTTCAGATTCCTATACACTAGTGGTATTTCGCTGTCAGCTAACAATGTATATCGGTAGACGTCATCCGAGCATTGATCTCCCACACCGGGGCAATTATCGAACACAAGATGTTCCACCGAAGACCGCAGTTGAACAAAGGATCCAATATTCGGAATCTAGTATCCGCTTCTACTTCTTTAGCCACAACGCCCCTAGGTAGCGACAGCGACGTCTCGTCTTACCTGCCAAGCTCTTACGATGAGTCTATTAGGTCCCAGCAGGGTACTCTCACCGGTGGAACGTCGAGGCGAGATAGGAGTAGTTCTTCCGCTGGATCACCATTAGCTCACAATTCGAGCCTGTCGAGCGGCGGTCGGACAGGTAGTATCCGTTCGAACCGTTCGTATAGCTCGGCGAGTGCGAGTCGAGATTCCGAAGAGCACAATGTAGAGGAGAATAGATCTAGAGCCATGTCAAGGGGAGAAGGTGATGAACGGGTAGGTTGTGCCCCGTGAACAGTAGAACTAAGGATGCTAATTTGGAGTGTTTAGCATGGTATATTCCATAACGCCCTTGGGCGGCATTTATCCATTTTGACAAGCGACAGAAGAGCACGAGATGGTATTGCAGGCGAATCCGAAGAGAGGTGAGTGATATGGTTACAGAATCCTTTTTTCAAAGTGGAAGCTAATCGGCGAGAATTCTAGCATTCGCAAAAAGAGTAGACTTTTACTCGGAAAGAAATTATTAGGATCAGGGTGATTGTTACCACTCTGTGATTTTTTTTTACCTTCTCCTTTTTAATTTTGTTCGTGTACATTGTTTAGTCCCTTAGCAGGTAGATATATAAACTCTTGTAATCGGTGGATTTAGCGTACAGTACTCTGCTTTGTAATGCGCCTTTGTTTTGGACCTTTTTTTGCTACTTCGGTTCCATGGTTTTCGTTTTGCTACTTTTCTCAAGTTCGGGATTTCGCACACAGAAAAGCGGCTAGAGGGTCCTTGTCTTGATTTTCGATCCTGTCGTTCCTTGTATTATTTGTAGAGGTTACACTTTCCCTTTGTTTTTTTAGTACTAGGCGGGTGGTTTTGAATTTTCTCATCTCGATAACTACGGTGTTTACCGGTACAATAATACAATTGGCTTTATAGCCACCTAACATGTGCAGTCTTGTTCAGTTCACCCTTGATAATTATTAGAACGGTTCAAGCTAGCTTCTTATTATTCTTGCTGTTGCAGCTGACTTGCTGACTTGAGGCCTTTTTCTTTCCTCTGTAGCTCTATTGCGTGTGGTATATTTGTTAAGGCATTGCAGATGTATCATGGCGTACGGCTCTCGAGAAATTTATGGTAATAAATACTTAAGTATAAGTACTTAAGTACTTACTTACTTACTTGGTTGAGTATTTGGTACTCAGAGTACCTAAGGTAGAGGCTTCAAATGCAACAATTAATTGGCAAGTTGGATGCCGTCTGTCCACCATTTTCTTGTCGTAAACGAAAGCACAAGTCTCTTACCAATATCTGCCGACAGACAAACATATCCCATTGACGAATCACCGATTTTCTTTTCAAAGGTTTCGGATGCTAATCACGAAAATCCGGGGTATAAGAAAACACCAGAGAATGCGGTGCATTGATGAAGGTGTGTGTGCGTTTGCCGCAATTCCGAATACTCTAACGTCATCCGCCAGGGATGCGACATGAATTCGCAGGCAAATGTTTGCATGCGCAACTCCCCACAGAAAATGCCAAAATGCCGCATTATATTACATTAGCGGCTCACAGGTCTTGATCCGGTTGGGGGAAATGATCGGGGAAGGTAGAAAAGTGTGAATTTGTTTAGTTTGGTGTTTTCAGCGGTGTATATTTTCGAATATTTGGGTGGAGGTGAAGGAGAGGAGTACGAGAGTACTATCGGATTTTTTTATTTGATGAGCAAATATATGAATTCGGGGTCGTTTTGGAGGTTGGATGACGATGAATGGCATCACGGGTGGTAAACTTGTTATCAGTCTTGTTTCTTTGGTTTTCTCTATGAAATCGGTATATTTAATGGCGGGCCTGCTCCTTTGAAGTATCCAGGCTCACTCAGAAAGAAAGCAATATAACAATTACTAGAGTAAAATATCCAAATTAAACAAAAAAATATATATCAGCATGTCTTCCTGCGGAAAAGACGAGACAATAGCCAACTCCAAAATCGCGCCGCTCGATTCCCCGACGAAGGAACGAGCGCCAACACTGCACGTGAGCAGTTCTATCGGCGAGGACGATATCGTCGATAGCACCCGCATCGGGCCGATGAAGACGAATAGTAGTTATTCCTATCCTTAATCAAATGATGCTAATCAAAGTCCAAGCGCGCATTTTAGTAATTATATATAACTAAGTAAATGACTAACCCTTTGTCATGTTGGAAAAATTCCAACATCTAGAAGCACAATTCCATCCGGGCGGATCTACGGGTACGGACGAAACTATCAGGTCGACGAACGTAGAGTACGTATAACACATAAATTCATAGTAAATTATAAAAGATTGGTGTGAATGAGAAGGGTGCTAATGGTGTAGACCGCTGTATACAAAAGGGAAAGATACGTCGCAGAAGGATTCGTTGGATATGGGGAAGGTTGATGGGGCTCGGATTGCGGTGTGTAACCTTACCCATGCTGGGAGGAAATATATTGACTGACAGTTGGCTATGACAGCCGATGGGAAGCGTGAGGGATGAATTTGCCTAAGCTAAGGGGCATACTAGATTGATAATTGAGGGTCGAGTCCTCTCCACGTTTCCGGGCGGAGTATATGGAAAAAGGAAGTGAAGGATTACGCGAGTCCTGTATTATGCGGTTTAAGTTCAAAGTTATGGATCGTCAAAAGCGCAGCTTACGGTTCCAATGCTTGCTTTCGTGGGTTTCAAACGTTTTTATTATGACAATTTGTGGACCATAATATTCATTATTGATGTATCAAAATCGCTGAAATTAATAATATAATTAATAGTGAAAATCGGATCTGCTGTCTGGGGCCGGTAACCTACTTAACCCGGTTCCTTTGTCAAGCTTAATATCCCAGACACATGCGACTGAAGCATATAATATCGGGGTTAATCTGTGACTGCTAGCTGTTACTACCAATGGATCGGGCGCAATGCAAGGCAACCTCCAAGAACATTCGGGTTTCTGGAGGCCGCAGACATGTTACGGAAGGCACCAGCCCGATATCGGTGCCCAACAGCTCTACCCAATCCGCCAAGATTAAGTGTCTACGGAATTCCGGAAAAGAAAGTTTCAGCCGACAGAATACAGCAGGAGGAAGGTTAGACTGGGGATAAAAATTTGGAAAAATTTGCGAGATTCCTTGACTAATGTTGCATGGCATGGCGTCTGTTGAGCTCGGAGTACATACTCGGTTTGCATGGTGATATGGAGCATGGGGGTGCCAAAGTGCGCCGTGGCTTGAACCCCTGCGAGAGCAGAATCAGCGGATCTGATAAGGTATGATAAATCAGAGCCTGGTCCAGAAGCCTTTTTTTTGTTAGCTCGGGCGAGAACAAACTGGTGCGCCGATTAACCGTTGAATGTTCGATCGCCGCCGTTTCTTTTGCAAATGGGAAGTAAACCGGTTTGAAGCCTAGATCAAATATCCACGTACCATATACAGTCCTTTAAAGTTAAGGAGTTTTAATGTCGTAAATAAATAAATAAATAAAATAGTCAAACGTCTTTGTTCGTAGCTGTTCCAGGTGGGCAAGACCCACCTGGCGTGCAGTGCAGCAGGATCATGTCGCAGTCCCATGCACTCGCAACAGCCAACATCGCATCAGTCACAATCACAGCACTCACAACGGAGCTGTCCTGTGCCGCCCTCAAAGAACTCTAATTACCACTACCACTAACTGCCCCTCTTCTCTCTCTCTCTTCTAGAGACTTCTTCTGCTTCTTTATCTAGATGATCTCCCTGCATTCCATCTACCAGTCCTGCCTGCGTACCCGGTAGCTTCATTCTTTTTTAAGTATCGTATACAGTAATAATGTTCGCCTCCAGTGCGCCGGCCAAGCAGCTGTCGCTAGCCGACGAGATCAACTACATCACAGCGTACGTCTTGTGCTCTGTTACACCGCATATTATATCGTCGAATCGGATTTGACACAGTAGAGCTGATTCCATTCTTCCCCAGGTCCTTGCATCATGAGCTCAACATGATCATTATGAGCCGTCTGCCGCTCGGCTTGAAGAACCCAAAGGCATTTCACGAGGGTATGCAGTACTACCATCGATAGCAACAGAATATCTCTAATCAGTGCACAGGCTTGACTTCCTTCTCGGTCATATACTCCACCTTCGAAGCCGCCCTCGACTCCCACATCCGTTCCCCGTCCACGCCCTCCCGCACCCGCGCCATCCTCGAGAACATCTACATCCCCGCCATCCACCGAGCCGGCGTCTTCGAAAAGGACCTGAACCGCTACGAACCGGCCTCCGAAAAGGATGAACTCTCCCAGGGTACCCCCGCCCGGGCCTTCGTCTCGTCCTACGTTCAGCGTGTGACGACCGACAAACCCCACGTTCTCCTCGCCTACTGCCACTGCCTCTACATGGCCCTCTTCGCGGGCGGCCAGCACATCAAAGCTGCCATCGCCCGCTCCGCGATCCGCAAACTCGCCCTGGCCCAACATCAACCCGTGCCGGAGGACGCAGCAAAGTCCGCTCCGGGGATCGGACTGTTCACATTTGACGGTCGGTCGATGAAGGAAGAACTCGAACTCCGCCAGAAACTCCGCGACGGGCTCCGACTGTCCGAGGAGTTGCTGACGCCGAAAGAACGAGCCGAGGTTCTGGCAGAGGCGTGCGAGGTATTCAAACTAACCAGACTGCTGGTGGATGAGCTTGACGTTATATGCGAGACGGCGCCGAACGTGCTGCTCGCGACGATGCAGTACACGGAATCCGAATCACCGATCATGCCGGCTGCGGATGAGGGTATCCGGACACCGATCAAGTGGAACAAGAGGATGGAGACTGTGGTCAAAGGATTTGTCTGCGTGTCTTTGCTGGTTGGGTATCTGGTTTATTTGAACATCAAGCCTGCTTTCTCTAATGCACAGTATAGCGAGCCCGGCCATCCTTAGACAACCCTCCTTTGCTCTGTCTTTGTTTGTTTCCTTTTTTCTCAGTCTTTCTGTTGGATTCTTATTTTTGGTATTTTTTGCTTTCTTCTTCTTCTTCTTTGCAGACCGTTTCTAAATACTGGGATGAGTTTCTCCACCGATACCCGTTAAACCCTTGATTCTTATACAGAGCACCACACGGCGTTAGCTTTTTTTGTCTCGGAGTGATTTTAGTCATGTCAGCAGCAGCCTTGTCCGAATCTCCATTTTTCACCACTTATATATCGTCTTATCCTACTGTTTTTCCGAGAATGATGTCCCCACAACGTTATAATATACCGATCATGTAACCTATACGAGCGAATGGAGAGTTAACTAGCATGACAACGTAAAAAGTGGATCGCGACCCAATCAATTTCCAGTCAGCAAATAGATGCCGAGGTTGATGGTCACATCCCGTCATATATACATCCGCGAACAGGTAAAAATATCCCACAGCCAAGTGGACATGTACCTGTCCGAGAGATACAGCCAAGGGTATGTACCGCCCCAGGTGAAATCATAACCGAATAAGGGAAACCAGACCTGTCAGACGTAGATATTCGTAACGGCTTAGGAAGAATCGAAGCGCGTTCGTTGGGACCCACGGTGTGCATAGCATAGCCCCGGCAGTAGCGACGTTACTGGGGCGAAACAGCCGTACGTAAGCCGTAGCCCAAACCCAGTTTTCTGTATCTGCGCTCACGAGTGTTGCACAAGAAATGTTAGTGCGCCTAGGCGTTGGAATTTAGAATATTTGCTTTCCTTCCCGTCGGGGAAGATACACAGATGGTAGTATTGATTCGAGGTGTTTTATTTGCTGATTTGGAAGTGCGAAGTGTGTATGGGTGATTTATATAAGCTTATAGAAGCCTGCTGTTTGGAAGTTCTACTATTCTTCTGTTCGCTGTTCTGGTTCCACGAGTATATCTACAATAGCGAAGTAACGGATATAGATCGTCAAATTACTTGTAGTAGTATAATATTTTATACAATATTTAATAATGGAAATACCTTCAGTGCAAATCCTCTCCCTCCCCATAGAGCTCCGCATCAAAGTCCTCCAAAACCTCGAATCCTCACCAGACCTCCTCGCCTCGATCACAGCCTGCACGGGTCTAAACGCCGCCTACCTAGAATCCTCAACCTCCATAAAATCGTCCGTCCTGTGCAATTCCACAGACGCAGAATCCGCATACTGTCTTTTCCTAACCTACGCATTATTAGTATTCCGCAACAAACCGTTCGTCCCACTACCCAGCCTGCACCGCTTCATCAAGGCCTACCTGACCTTCGCTAATCCGATCGATGGGGTATTTTCCAAGGTCGCGGGTGATGCCGTTCCGTGGGTGAAGTGTGCGCCGCCCGGGTTCGCGGAGATGAACGAAAAGGTGAACGGGAGTATATTCAAATGGGCGACTCTCTTCTGCGAGGATAAATTGCAGAAATTCCACGCCGAAGAATGCGAATCCGATGTTCCATCCGACTGTTCGAGTCCCATATCCGCAGACGCAGATACTGCATCAACTCGTTCGCCGTCGCCAAAACCGTACCCACCCACATTGGCGGAAATAGCGAGAGCGGCGCGAGTATTTTACCAGTATTTCCTGTATACCCAGATCTCGACAAATAATTACTTTTATTCTGCGGATTTCGATAATCTCGGGTGTCCTGTCACGGGAAAACCTGATGAGGAGACCTTGTTGGCGTTTTTGGAGAGTATGCCGTACGTGGATTACCGGGTCATCGGATGGTTTGTGATGGAATGGATGGTGGAGCGAGTGCAGCCGGTTCTGAAGGATTTGATTTCCGATCCGAAGAATCCCGTGAGACGGGAGCCGGAGCGGTGGGGGGTTACCGTTGATGCGTTAGGTTTGTTATCTCCTTTTCTGTTACTTATCCTCGATCTAGTCTTTCCTCAACTTACCTTTCTACAAGCATGTTAATCTGTAATTTTATATGTGATAATGCTAATTTCTACCAGAAATCCGAACAACAGCAGCATCTCAAGCCTTAATCACCCGTCTAGGCCCCATCGACCTCTGGAAGTTTCTGTTCGAATCAACCTACGAACAACAATTCGCAATCTACTCCCAACATCCCGCCCAATTGGACCGCCAATCCTTCCTGCCGTGGTCGACGTTCGAAGCGGCCAGGATGGGGATTAAAGCTTACGATCCTTTACTACGGATATGCGTGGATGACGATGTGGTGATCCAGGAAGGGGCGTATATGTGGTGGGGATGTAAGGGTGCTGTCAAAGAAGGGATTCTGTGGGATGAAGGACGGTTGAAGGGGCGGGGGTTGAAGTTTCCGAGGGCTGAGGGGGTTGTAGAGTGGGTGAGTACTTCTTTTGGATTGGTTTGAGGTATTAATGTTGGTTAGGTTTGCTGACTTGGTGGTGTAGTATAAGAAGGGTGCTGAGTGGAGGGATCGAGAGTTGAAGATGATTGATTCTGATGAGTATATATTTTGATAGGCAATTGCTAGGTACTGGAGAAAGCTGATTTTGTTCGATATTTAGCGTGGCAGCGTATTTATACTCTTTAATTAATTAATATTATTATCTCTTATATAATTTGAGTCTCATGATAATATAATTTATTTACCTATTTGTGACGCGCTTCTACTAGAATCTTGAGGGGCTACTAGAAAACAACAGCACTTCTGCGTTGTCTATCACGTGACCATCCGCGAGCATATCTGCAAGCTGCTTTCGCGAAAGCGTCCTTTGGCTTCAAATCTCCACCGGCTGAGCCAACCATCATTCCCTCAAAAAACACCCACTTCAGAACCAGATATCCCAAACCATGCAAAGAGCGGTCACAATGGTGACTGACGGTATTATTGGTACTCCTTCTATTCCAATTACACTTACCGTATCCTACCCTTTTACCAAAAAGGCACTCTAGCAATGCGCATATGCGAATAGAAGCAAGCAAGCACTAACTCGGTATAAACCAGCTGTGAACAAGCCCGGCGGGCGTACCTCTGCCCAACTCCTCCGCGACCTGCAAATCATCTTTCGCACATCAGATTATTTCGCCGACCAGCTCGAGTTACAAAAAAAGCACAAAGAACACATGGATAAGACCTTTTCGCATTCCCGCAAAAACCGACGATTCAAGAATAAACCCGAGCAAGTGAAGATGGGTCACGGGGGAACATTGGATCCCATGGCTAGTACGTACTCCCCAACCGCATGTCCCAATTACACTTCTCAAGGGAGGGAAAGTGAAGATGAGAAGCATTGGGGTTTTATGAAATTTTGTTGGTGCTAATATGTATTGGTGTAAACAGCTGGCGTGTTAATCGTCGGTCTAGGATCAGGAACTAAAAAACTGGATAAATACCTCGATTGCACGAAGGAGTACGAGGCTGTCGCTATATTCGGGGCGAGCACGGATACCTACGACTGCGAGGGCAAGATCACGGCGAGGAAACCGTACGGACATATTACCCGCGAGGCGGTGGAAGGGGTTCTCGATGCCTTTCGGGGGGATATTTTGCAAAGGCCGCCGATGTATGCCGATTACACCCATACTATCTCTCCTTCTATCCCTTTCCAGTGTCGCGGTGGGGAAATGGCTTTAGTTGACATTTTGGTGGAGATACTCAGCGTTAAACTTGAACGGTAAACGTCTCTACGAATACGCGCGCGAAGGTCTTCCGTTACCCGTTGAGATCAAGAAACGGCCGTGTACGATTTCTTCGTTGGAGATTGTGGATTTCGAGGAAGGTGGATCGCATGATTGGGAGTACCCGTCCGAGGAAGCTACACCGATAGAAATAGCGGCTGCGAAGGCATATGAGAATATCGGGGTGGAAGTTAAAGACGGCGGGGAAGCTGATAAGCATCTCGATCTGGGTGGTTTAAGTGAAGACGAGCTTGCGGTGGGTGTGGCGGCCGGGGAGAAGAGGAAGGCGGAAGATGAAGTGAGCAAGGAGAAGAAGAAGCAGAGGTATTATGATAGGAAGAAGGCGGCGAAACTTGCTGCAGCTGCACGGAAATCTGGACCGAAAGAGGGTGAAGTTGCCGCTGAGGGTGAAGCAGCAGAAGGCGAGGCTTCGAAGGCTGAGGCGCAGGTCGACCTTACTGGAGGAGAAGAAGCGAAAGAAGATGCGCCACCCCCACCAGCGCCAGTTTACCACGAAGAAGGAAAGCCGCCGGTTGTGCACCTTAAGATGACGGTCTCGAGAGGCACATATGTTCGGTCTGTTGTGCATGAGTAAGTCATATTTCTGCGCATCCGATTGACGAAAGTACTTGATTTAACCTTTTATTTGCAGCATTGGTATCGCACTGGGTTCAGCGGCAACCCTGGTCGCACTAAAACGATCGCGACAGGGAGAGTACGAGCTTGGGAAGAACGTCATTGATTGGGAGGATTTCACGAACGAAGAGACCTGGGGAGAAAAGGTCAAGAAGGCGCTGGAGGAGAGCACGGACTTTTAACTGTACCATATCACATATATTCTGCACAGAATATGTTATATCCCAATTGTATATTCTCAGCTTGTCTGTACGATAGAATCGAATCGAGTCTGAACGAGTGCACCAATCACAAACCCGGCGGCTGTGACGTTTTTGCCGAAATTTGGGCCACCACGAACACTGTGGCCTCAAACGTGTTGCCCTCGTTCGCCTCTCACGACTCTTATTTATTTATTCATTTAATCCTTCTCAACTGCAATCGAATATTCCATTACGGTCCCGTCAATTGGCTCATTCATCCTTCATCATGCGCTTCCTCACCACCCTCCCCTTCCTCGCTCTCTTCACCGCCCCCGTGTTCGCCGCACTCGGCCCCTACGAAGGCCTCCTCCCCGCCGATGCCGAACTCGACCCCAAAGTCGCCCATTACAACCTCAAAGCCAAAGTCTCCGTCACCTTCCCCGACAATGACTCCCCGCTAGGTATCACCGTGGTCAACGGCCGCGTCGCCCGTATCAACATCGAGGTTACCAATCACGAGCCTCAACCGATCGTAGTTGAGGCTGTCGGCGGGCAATTGCGCAAGCACGACCGCACGGATGTTCTCAGGAACCTCACGGCCGCCAAAGTCGGCACGGAGATCCCCACCGACGGAACCGCCAATGTGCCGTATTCGTTCGTTCCGAACATGCACGCTCAGGACGTGATTCTCGAATTGGGCGTGCTGTTTAACTCGAAGGAAGCTGGACGGGTGGTTCAGTACACGGCCTACAACGGCACCCTTTCCGTTGCCGAGCCGCCGACCAGTCTGTTGGATCCCCAGATGTATGTTTCCGATCAATTCTACTAATTGCTCCCGGTTAACAATATATTTTTTGAAAAAAATGAAACTAACGTGGAATGTACAGTCTCTTCCTCTACCTCTTCATCCTTGGTCTCGTCGGTGCCGGTGGTTACGTCGCCTACCAAACCTGGGTCGTCCCCATGCTCCCCAAGCCGAAGCGTGTCCGACAACCTGCCCCCGTCGAGGCAAAGACCACCTCCGTCGAAGTCGGCAAGGGCGGATTCGACGAGAGCTGGATCCCAGAGCACCATTTGAAGCGACCGGTTGCCCAGAAGGTCCGAAGCAGCGGCAGCACTCCCAAGCCGAAGGCTAAATAAGAAGGGAATCAAGGAACATAGCTACTAGCTGATCTTTCTTTTCTTTTCTTAAATTTTGATAAGATTTTTCGGAGAGAATGGGTGTTCAACATCAAGAAGGGAGTTTTTTATAATGTGATATTTTTAGTATATGGATATATGACGAAAAAGAAGAAGATATATGAACGAAAGCGAAGCATATGCATCACAATCAAGTACTTAATCAGTCGCGGATTTCTTGTACATTTAGTAGCACCAACTAGCTTGGAAAATGAAATCAAAAGTTACCTCCTTACGAATACTAAACTTACACCCATCGCTCCGTATATACACCCACGAACTGAAACTTCCCAGACCATCTACACAAGTGGATATGCAGCTTTCGAGATAGCTACGGCTTCACCCATCCGAACCCCTCATACATAAACTCAAACCCCTCCAACATCTCCAGCACCTCTCTCAAATCTTTCGCCACCATAACAGTATAATCATACCCCACCCCGTCCAAACTCACATACTTCTCCAACTCCCCTTCCTTCCTCTCCCTATCAAACAGCACCCCGACCCCACCGACCTGCATCGCCGCCACCGCATCGCGCTGTAAATCATCCCCAACATGACACCAATACCACCCGCCTCTTTCAGCTTCCTCGCCGCCATAATCCATCCTCACAGCCTCCTTAGCGGACTTCAACGCCGCCAGGAATATCTCCTGTTCCGGTTTTTCCGCGCCAACCTCATAACTCGTCGTTACAAAGTCCACCGTTGGATTTCGCGCTCTCTGATCCTGCACGTCCGCGTCTGACGCTTCACCTTCAGGTACAGGTTCTACTTTCCCATCCGCGGAAACGGTCCGATACCCAACCTGCATATCGAGTGATTTCAGCACGTCGATAACCCGATCGTCGGAATTAGAAATAACCCCCAGAGTAATCGTTTTAAAAGACCACTCTGACTCCCCCGTACGGGTTCGTTCGGCGGTGATTCCCAAATCCGCGAGGTTCGAAAGGAACGGCAGCGCGGATTCCGTCAGCTCGTAGCCGTCTTCGGACGAGAACCGCTGCCAGAGGGCGTCCGGGAGGGCTTTGGGGATTTCTTTGGTTGATACCCCCGCGAAGGTTTTCGTTACTACCTGTATTGTATCCATATGATTAACCAATATTCCTGAAGTTATACGCCATTCCTTCGGTCACGAGATCGAATATTACGCATCGGAAAGTGTACGTACCTCCTCCCACCACCGTTTAGGCGCCATACCCGTCGCATGCCCGTAATTCGGATGCTTTTCCTTTTGTATTTTAAACGCTGTTCACCATATATTAAAACCAGCACCATCCTATATAAACGTAATCTCCAGTCGCTATCAATTTTTCATTTCAATAAATAAAACAAAAAAATGCATACCAGCCTTAAAACTCTCATAAACCTCCCCCTCATCCAACCCATCGATCCCATACCCCCTCGCGATCTCAACATACTGCGCCATCGGTTTCCTCACATGATACAGCGTCCCGAACGCATCCAGCGTGATAACCAGATTCGCCGGCTGGCGGGTATACGTCGATAATAGAAGCCTCCTTGTCACATATTTATTCCCGTGATGGAGGATGGTTGCGGCTGCTGCGGTTGTCTGGCTGCGGGGGTGGCATATGGTGGTTAGCGCTGTCCGGAGCATGATGTTGTCAAGGGTCGGTCGGCGACATTGTCAGTTGGTTTGGTTTAGTTTGAGAGGTGAAACGGTGTGTTGCAGATTGGGATGGTTATCCGTCCCTTGATACTTTTTATAAACAGGCTAAGCTAAGATGACGAAGGCTCCGTTCGATTCGGATTAATTCCCCATTTATAGATATTAGAATGAGCCTCTCAGTGTGATAATTAGAATAGTCTAAGAGAAATATATAATTTATTTTATATGGTCATGACGTCGTTATGAAGAAGAAAGTAATATACACAAATATCTCGACCTCGAGATCTAAACCCTCCAGGGTATAAATTATAAAAATAAAAATAATAGAGTAAAATAGGAATGAAATGAATCCAAGAAAGATGAAATCTTGGACTTATAACCTCGGATCCGCCTGTCTCGCCAGAAACTGCGAATACCGCGATCCAAACAGTTCCGGCGACCCTCGTCTCTGCACAGGTTCGGACCTATAAGCTTCCCACATGCGTTTCGTATACCGCAACTTGTGAGCTGGCTTCTTTTCTGTATCGCTCGTCGGCCAACTCGACTTGGCCTCATCGAGTGCTCGCTTGTAATGTAATCCGCTCTTTTGGTCTTGAGACCAATTGGCTTTTTGGAGTGCCCGGGTGTAGATTGTTCTGGGAGTATTGTTGGTTATGATGTTTGCTTGTCCGCCACCATTTGAGCTGGTGGGGAGGTATTTGGACCAGCTCATTTTGTGGATTGGTGCCGGTGCGGCAGCAGCGGGCATTGCTGGAGCTGCTGCTGGCATGACGGGAACTGGAGCTGCTGCAGCAGGAACGGCGGGTACAGGAGCCGCAGCAGGGACAGCAGGAAAGGGAGCTGCAGCTGGCATACCGGCCATTGGAGCTCCCGCGACTGGTTTGGCGGGTATAGGAGCTGCCGCTGGCGTGTTAGGAACTGGTGCTGCTGCTGCTGGCATTTGGGGCGAAGCGGCCGCTGGCATGACAGGAATCGGTGCCGCTGCGACTGGAGCCGCTGCTACTGGTTTGGCGGTAACTGGAGCTGCTGCGACTGGTGTCACTGGCATTGCGGCCGGTACACTGCCCACTGGCGCAGCAGCAACTGGTGCGGGACCCGCTGCTGGCAGGACCGGAGCTGCACCTGGGACTGTACCTGGAACTACTCCTGGAACTGTAGGAGCCACTGGAGCAACGCCTGGAACTGTACCTGGAACCGCTGGAGCCACGCCTGGGACCACTGGCGCAGCACCCGGAACGACTGGAGCTACTCCCGGAACCACACCAGGAACAACCGGAGCAGCACCCGGCACAACAGCCGGCATATTAGGCACCGGATTCGCCACGGGCAACGGCATCACCGGCGCCGGCGTAGCAACAACAGCCGGCTTACTCGCACTACTCGGCTTAGGCGCCCCCGGCAGCGTCGGCACCTTCCCATTCTTCAAATCCGTGATCAACCCGGTGAGTTTATCCGCCGGCAAGTCCGCGATAGCATTAATCTGCTCGTCTGTCGCGGCCTTCAAAATATCGATAATAATCGGCGCAACCCCTAACCCCGGCAAAAACCCCAATATCATCTCCCGTTTACTAACTCCCGGAATCGTGGGGATCTTGCCCTTCTTCAACTCGTTTATCGTCGCTATCAACTGGTCGCCTTGTAGTGATGTTATCTGGGACGTGAAATTCGCGGGGGCGGCTTTGACGAGATTTATCATATTCGGCGGAACGCCCATGTTCGGTAGCACCTGCAGGATGAGTTCCTTCGGATCCACGCCTTGGGTTTTGGGAATCTTGCCTTGACGCAGGGACTCTAGGTTTCCCTTCAGACTACCCAGCGGCTGACGAACCATTTTCTTCAATAGCGGGTCGGGAACGGCGGCGATGAGGGTTAGCATGCTCTGCGGTACGCCGAGGTGACCCATAGCTTTTATCGCCAGGCGTTTCAATAAGGATGGCCTTTTGCGGGGCATCGGTGCGCCATCAGCGGCATCCTGGGCCATATCGGTGGATTGGCCGCCACGAAACTTCTTTCTTCGAGCTCGGCGGGCGGCTCTTCGGGCTTCTCTGTCCGCTCTCGACATGGCGGATATTCCCACCTCGTTATCGTCGTCATCTTTATCCTCTACTTTGTTGGCCCCGATTTTTATCGGTATTTTCCCTTTAATTTTCTTTGATGATGATGAGGATGATTTTATCCCCGCGGCTGCTATCGGGACTTTGTCTTCTTCTTCATCTACGTCTTCGGGGGCTTCTTCAGGCTCGTCGGGTAGTTGGCTTAATTGCTCGTCGTTCATCTGTTGCAGACCTAAGAGTTCTTTCATGTACGGGTTATCTTGTGCTATATCTCTTCGATAACGACTGTGGCGGATCGGTTTTGCAAACGTCGATGCGGATACGAATAGTATGCATGTGGCGAAAAAAGGTAGGACTCTCATCGTAGCTTTCTTTTAGTCTAGTCAGTTATTAAAAAAAGAAGGTAAGGGCCTGCCTTCGAGTGGTAATTAAAAAATCTAGTATCGATATTGATACAATATCGACCTGGTCCAGCCAGTGGGACGAGGGATAAAAATGAAAAAAAGGAAGGAATGGTAATGCAAAGATGGCATATGAAAGTAAGAGAGAGAGAAAACCTCTCGGCATTGCTCGCGCAAGCCGGAGGGGTCGGATGGAATATATACGTAGTATACCATCGAACAGAATATACCTCCGTCGAACGACGGTGTCTCTGTCCTCGACGACCAGAAATAATACAATGAGACAGCTATCGTTGTGTTGCGACGGTATCACAACAGCGCTAGATCCCGAATCGGGCTGTTGGACGCATGGGGACCAGTCCCAGACATCCCCTCTGCATCGTCTACGGCTTAGAATGTTTGGAATCGTTTGGAATCGTTTGGCTGTTTGGTCGTTTAACTAGCGTGTTTAGCCAAGAAGGCTGTGCATTTAAAAAATCTACTTGAAAAGTAGTTAGCAAGAAAAGTCGAATGTGAACATGATTCGATTCGAGGTAAATCTGTTTATACAAATATCTTACACCTGCGAATCCCTAATCAGGCCATCTTCAGGTCATCATATCAGCTTGCTGATATCCGGTGTCGCCACAAACTTCCCTTTCAATTGTCCCATGCCCCAAGCCCGTCCCTTTGGTTTCCCCCTCTCGTCCAATGTTCCACTCTCTTTCTGTAGAACCACCACATCCTGTAAGAATTCACAGTCGACTCCACGGTGGACGTCGAATTCGATCCCGCCGAATAATATAGTAACCCTACCCGACCTGTGTACCTGTAGTTTGCCCGCCGTGCCTACAGGTAGTTTCGCCCGTTGCACCTCATCGAGCGTAGTAAACCTTTCTTTTTTCTGTTTTGTCTCAGCAGCAGCCGGCTTGGACGCTGACCCTTCCGCAGATGCCGTCGCTGCAGCAGGTTCTTCCTGTTTTATACCCGAATCCGCATCGTCAACTGATTCGATGGGTTCGAGAATCGGTAATATCGGCGGGAACTGGAACAAATATAGCTTGTTTTCCTTTTCGTCATGCACAGGGTTTACCACAGCTGCAGCCTCGTCCTATAGTA
The DNA here is from genome assembly GCA_036971405.1 of Orbilia quercus. Classification (NCBI taxonomy): domain Eukaryota; kingdom Fungi; phylum Ascomycota; class Orbiliomycetes; order Orbiliales; family Orbiliaceae; genus Orbilia; species Orbilia quercus. The sequence goes on from JAJTUE010000012.1 coordinate 313,662, forward strand.
GTCAACCTATTAGCAAATCGTTGTGAAATCAATGTCAAGAAGAACTCACCATAGCATGATCCCCATCAGCGTCCACGGGACCCTTCTCCGGTAACGTAGGTCCCAACTCCCTCAGCATAGAAAACCGATCAACCTCGAACCGATCAATCTCATCAAAATCCTCCTGCGACTGCGGCACGATCCCGCCCGCCCTCCGATTCCCCGACCGTGATCTCGCTTTCGGTTTCCGTCTCTTATCCTCAGGCGAGCTCGACTGCTTCGTCCTCACTTGCTCCGGCGACCGAGTACTCCGTCTCGTAGCCTTCGGTGACTCCGGCTCAATCTTAACCCTTGGTCCGGTCCCCGAATCCCTGCGTCCACTCCTCGCCTTCCTCTCCTCTGTAATCTCCACGTCGACTTCCTTCCCCTTGCCCTTCTCGCGTTTGATTACAGGAGAAGTGGGCTCCCCTTTCCTCTTCGCCTCGCCAGCTTGCTGTATTGCCGTTTTGTCAACGTGCTCGCGCCGCTCGATCCGCACGGGTGCGAACCCCTTAATCGAATGTTTCCTCTCAGCGCCCTCGCTACCGCCACCACCGTCTTGATCCTCGTCCTCATCGCTGCTAATCAACTCGATCATTTCCACGTCTAGTTTCGGACCGCCCTCCGAATCTGAGGAAGAGTACAATTCATCCTTGACGCCGTCTGGTCCTTCCTTGCCTTCCAGCTTAACCCGTGATCCGGCCTTACTAGTCCGTAACGACCGTGCAATTTTTTCAATCGAGACCTTTTGCTTCCCGCCGTCTAGATACCCATGTTAATTAGCCTTCGCCATTCCTCCAAACCCAAAAACCACATAGAAAGTGAAAAGAATGACAAGGGAATGCAACATACTAGACATCACGCTCCCCAGCGCAAAAGGCCCAGACGCCACAACTGTCTCTTCGCGGCCATCCCCTCCACCGCGCCCAAACCCGCCCCTTCCCCTCCCTCTCCCTCTCGCACCCCGTCCCGACGGCCCCCCCCTGGTAATCCCAAACGCATTTAACGAATCATCTACCACCGGCGGTTCGAATTGCCTGTTCAACTCTGCTCGTTGTCTATACAAAAGTCAGCTCTGAATGCTTCAACACCTCCACCTCAAGTAAAAACCTCAGAAGCAAGAAGAAGAAGAGAAGAAAAAAGCATACTCCTTCGTCTTCCTCGTTGTATTCTTCGGTGCAAACTTCAACTTCGGTTTCGGCTTTTCCCCCGGCGTGAGTAACGGTGGTGACGAAGCTCTCGCTCCAAGTGCTGGTGCAGGTGCAGCAGCACCGCGTCCGGGCCGTAGATTCGGCGGATTGGTGAGTCCCTCCAGTCGTCCGGAGGGAGGAGGGATAGCTATCGGCGTGGATTCGATTACCGCTTCAACTTCAGCAGTAGCTGCTGCTGCTTCTTCCTGATTTTGTTGATTTGCTGCCGACGAAGAAGCTGCAGCTGCAGCTGCACCACCCCGTGTTCTGGCTGGACGTCCTCTAGCTTTCGGCGGCATAGTGGTAGATTATCGTGAAATGGTGAAAAACTGGTCGAATCGTGGGGCGTCCGTCGAGCTCTATATCCAGCTGGTGGCTGGCAGCTCCGATCAACAATAAGAGTCAAACAACAAAAAATTATCAATCAAAACAAACACCCAAACCAAAAAGAATTTTATATCCCAAAAAAGCAAAACACCACAAGCAGAGCCAAGCTTTGACTAGCGTGCTCTCGCTTAGCCCGCCAAGCGAACTGCTATATTTAGACGTCACTCGCAACACAACTTAACCTTTCGCACTGCGGAATCAGCTAATTAGCAAGCACACCCCCCAGCTTTTTGACAAGAAACGGTAATCGGGCGCTTAAAGTGAAAATGCGGGGCAGAATTAAACATAACCCGCCCGTCAGACAAAACAGCTTTCCAAAATACAAAGACTGGGCGGATAAGTGCTTAGTATTCTGTAGGCGGACGTGTCCATCGTTTTCAATATTTACCCAATACGGTAATAAAAGTGTTTGCCGCCCCGGTTCCTGATCCAGTCTCTGACAGCGAGTAAACCGGCGGTCGCAGTCGGCAAGACCTACAAAGGCAATTATACAGCTTTCCACCGTGGAAAATAGGAACCCGGTATGAGGCACGCATTACTCACCTAGTTTCTAATTGCGACTTCTAAACCCCCTCTTTCGACTGCTTTGACTGCTTTAAATTCTTATATTCTAAATCCGTCCCGCTACATCCTGCGGCAACGCCGTTTGCATACAAACACATACACACAAAAATCGGCTATTTCAGCCTCCTTTCTCGGAGAATAAAGGAACAAGACCCCGATATATTCCGTACCACACTTTTCTAAAAAAACATGTAAAACGTAAACATAAACACCTCAATACAGGTGCGGGGTAAAATATCAATTGCAACTACCAAAAATGGAAGGTGGGAAATCAAAATGGAAAACCAATTGATAGATCTATATACATATACCTTAGAATCAATTCTGCTAGGTGCTCACGACTTTTGATCAATTGAGTTTACAGATACTGAGCCATGTTTTTTTATTATTTATTGATATTTGTATTTCCCTTCTTAGGTACAAGCTTTTGTATATCTCGGTTCTTTAGCTACAAGATGTAGGAAAAGAAGCTGTTGCATGTACCAATACACTGCGAGCAAAAGATGAAAAAATATTGTTTGCTGCGTGAAAAGTAGAGTTTTGATCAGATCAGCGTTTTTGCCGTAGAAGTTGATCGAGTGAACGAGACCTCCAGCCAATTGCAAGCTGATGAATATTGTAACAGTAAAGAAAGAGATGAAAAGATAAAGATAACCAAGTGGTAAAAAAAGTCAAAACCACGCAGAAAAAAGAAAAAAGCAGCATATAACTCCGAAGCCACAGTTTTTGTTTTGCAAAGGACGAGGAGACTGGAGGACTTGAAAAGGATAAAAGTAACACAAGAAAAGGATAACAGAAATCAATTGAAGATGTCGAAAAGAGAAATCCAAAAAAGAAGCAGAAAACAGCTAAGGGATTTGTAAAAAAAGCCCAACGGATTCAAAACGGAAAAGGACAAATCGAATTGAGTACCCCCGGACAAAGGAAAGTAAGAGAGGAAACCCAAAAGAACACCCTTTGATACAGACACGGAAATTTAATACATGGATATACCGAAATAGAAAGAAAATGAGAGAGGGCAAAGGAATACAAAAGTTTGAGCAATCATGAGGAGTTTTTCCGATAACCTATATGCACCGAAGAGAGAAAAGGAAAGAAAGGAGATAAGGGAATGCGGATAATACAGGCCGTGGAGTTTGTTACAATAGGGCGAAAGGGAATAGGATGAATGGCGGAATTCGTGAGGCCGTCGTGTTTATAAAATCTATGATGTGAGGTTCGTAAATGAGGATTTGGAGGAAAGGATTCGCAGACGTAAAATTCGTAGGTATGAAAGGGATTGGTGGAGAGAATTCGGAGAATCGGACGGACGGGACTGCGGATTATAGATAGTAATGGGGTACAAGATATACAAAGCGAAAGAACAAGACCATGTGCTTTTGGATTTGAATATAAAAAACCAGAAGGAGAGAGGCGAAAGGTCAGGACAAGAGCCCAAACGGTACTGCCTCGGAGGAAGAGTCCTAAATGGCCTCTTCGGACACCGAGACCTTGCGTTTTTTGACCTTTGGGATCTTTGGCTTGACGATCCCGTTGGCGGCAGCAGCTTTCGCTGCGTTCATGCGACCGCGGCGAGTACCAGCCTCGTCCTCGCTGATGCATTGGTCGGCAGGAATGCCGGCATCTTTGCATCGTTGGCATGGGCGTTGGCGGTCGCAGCCCTTCTTCGACTTTCGGCATCGCTGGCATCTTGGCTTCTGATTCTCCTGGGGCTCAGGAGGCATCATAACACCCTGCTGGATGTATTTGCCCTCCGGGTTGGCAAGGTTAGCCAAGGAGGTAGCAGCCTCCAAGCCGTTGAAGCTTGTATCCATGTTTGGATACCCCGGGAATGCGTTGAGCTGAGGTGCAGGGATAAGATTGTTAGTCGTCGGCTTCTTTGGCTTCTTCGGCTTAGCCGTAGCCTTCTTCCTGACTCCGGTGGGAGGAGGAGGAGCTTGACGGGAAGGAGCGAAATGGGATCTCTTGTGGAAGAGAGGAACATCATCATCTTCATCCTGATAATCGTCCGAAGCGATATAGTTGCCATCGCGAACGTCATCTTCCATCTCACCGTAATCAAGGGGTCTTCCGTAAGTAGCCTTGATGGGACTGGCATGCTGACTGTAACCATGGGAAACAGGGCTGGGCAACAAAGCTCCATGGGTGGGTTGCCCGTTGTAGTCAAGATCAGGAGAATACTGATGCCGGTGATGATTCGGGATGGAGCTGCAGTTATTAGTTGGCTTCTCACCCAGACGCATCAATTGAAGGGCAGCATCTTCATCAGAGATGCACGATGCGATCGTAGGAGCAGGAGTTGGAAGTCCGACTCTTCCGGTCGCTGTGGTAGCACTCGGAGGAGGAGTTGGCTCGGTTCCGAGGGAGTAAAGGTAGGCGGACTGAGGATGGGGATAAACGGTTTGATGGCCCGGTTGGGAATAAGGAGTTAGCTGAGGCGTCGGGCGTGATGGGCTAGCGGACGATGAAGACGGTGGACCAAATCTGTTGGCCATCTCTGGGAATAGAGGAAGCTCCTGTGTTGCTCATATTAATATACAGCAAAAGAGATCGATGATGAAAAAAAGAGATGGAATTTGTCATACCGAGCTCTCAAACTTTAATCGCTTCCTCCTGGTTCCTTCGAGTATATTTTCCACTGAGATGTCAGCACTGGCGATAGGGTCGAGCTTCTTAAGGTCCAGATCTAGTTCAAGGTCAGGGGAGGGAGTACTAGACGCATGTCTTTTGTCGCTCCTCGATCTGGACATCGAAGCTCCAGTGCGAGGTCGGTTAGGGCTAGCGGTTCTGCCCTCGCGCACACTCCTGGAAGGGTCAAGCATGGCACGAACGTAGACGGTTTGGTTCTCCTCAACGTTATCGTAGGAAAGGATCAGGCGTCTACCGTTCTCATCTTCAAAGGAGACACGGTAGGTCAACGCAATGCTCGGATCGTTGGAGAACAACCCGAAGAATGATTTGACGGTAGAAGCGATCGATTCCGTTGTATCGTGAGCGTTGATTGTGAAATTGACGTTTGGGTAGGCCTTGATGTCTTTGGGGATGGGCTCGGTGGTGTTTGTGAGGAGAGCAAACACGACGTGTTTCGGCATTGGAGGCGAGTGGACGGGAGTCGCAAGGCCACTTTTGGCAGCGTGCATGGAAGCAGAGTTCGGACCGGACTCTGTCAATATCGCTTGAAGATTCATGGTGGTTGAGTGTTTACGTTCGGATTTGTAAGATGCGATCGGTGTGGTGACTGGACGATATACGTTAGTCGATTCCGGGAAGCTATGAGGGTGTAGGGAAGCCATGCCTTTTTCCTATCCACCCCAGATGAAGATACCGGCACCTGGATAAGGCGAAGACTGTCTTTTCTAAAAAAAAATCCGGGAGATCACACTAATGGTGACCTTTGATGGCCGAGAAGGCTGTTGTGAACTGCATTCGCGATGAGCAAAAGGACAATATTCGCAGACAACAAAAAATGAATAAAATACGTCGAGGGAGGGATGGTCGAAAGGAAGAGAAGAAAAGAGAGAAATAGAAATGAAATAAAATAGAGAAGCGAAGGGTTAAGAGAAATATGCTGATGAACGGACGGACGGGTGGATAGATACTTGTTTCTTTCTGATCAGTGTTGGATTAATGGGACATACCAGCCAGGTCGGGTTTGTTTCGCTGTCCAAGGAATGGAGGAAGATAAGTGGTCGACGGTTTGAGAACGAGGTAGCCGATGGGTGAACTTGCAGCCAAAGCGAAGGAGAAGTAGAAGAGTCGAGGCAGCGGAAGTGCTCGGTGCCAGCGCGAGCGAAGATGGAGGCAGGGACGGGTAGGCTGTGCACTACGCGATAGGAGGAGGGCGGCGGTGAAGGGTAGAAAGACGGGGTGGATGTTGGTTTTGGAAATGTGCGCTTGCCAACAGCGACCTGAGGTGAAGAAGAAGAGGAAGGAGAGGGTTATAGCAGCGAGAGAATCGCACGAAGAAAGAGAGAGAAAAGAGCACGAGGACGAGGATGAAGAGGCCCGATGAATCAGGGAGATATCTGTTTGGTGCGTGCTGGAAAGATGTCGATGGCGGGTTAGTGGTGATGCAGCCTCTTATTTGTCGGGGAATTTGTGCAGAAGAAGAAGGGTGAGGTGACGACAAAGCAGGCTGGAACGGGGTTTGAAAGGGAAGTGTGGAAGGATTCGAAGCGAGAGAATTAAGCTCGCACAAATAAAAAGCTTCAGTAAAAGAAAAAGAAGAAGAAGAAGAAGAAGAGGTGATTGATGAGAAGGGAAGATTCAAAAAAGGGTAGCAGGTGAATTAAGAAGTGAAGGCTGTTGTTGATGAGGGAGAAGGAGAGAGAGCGCGAGAGAGAAGGTTGGAGGGAAAAGGGCTCTCACAATAATAATAATAATGAAGATGGTTGTGGATGGCAGTTGTGAGGTCTCCGGAAGGGAAGGGAACGAACCAGTCAGTTATGAGAGGGGACCCGCCAAACGATCGGTAGCGAAAAAAGCGACGTTTTTGTGCGGCAGCCGGGCTGGCAGCAAAGGACAAAGAAAAAGAAAAAGCCGGGCAATTGGATTGTGAGATGGGAAGGACCGACGGGGAGGCTGTAGAATCCGCTGGATTCGAAGTGATTTTGTATTCGTGATGGTAGTGGTGGGAGATGAAGTGAGGATGGTGATGATGAGAAAGAAGAGTGAGGAAGGAGGAGGAGTGTAGATTGATTTGAAGAAGGGGAAAGAAGACGGATGTGACGAAAACCCACTGCGACCACAAAACAAATACAGCCAACGGAAACTCGAATTGACAAAAAACTGTACACCTACAGAGACAAAGACGGATACGATGATTATTATGAAAGTAACAATAATAATCCCGATGCGACTTCGAACGTGCGCTGCGCAGGATGTTACAGTCGCCCGATGTCGATGTCGATGTCGATGACGATAGCGATCGATAGTGATGTCTGACAGCTGATATCAACAATATATCAATATCACCATATATCGATAGTATATACAATCGGATAAGGAAGATTGGAAAAGAGAAAGAGAAGAAGAAGAGTAAGAGGACCGCACCGTCCGTTACTTAACATACAGAGAAAGGTTAACTTATCACTACTATACTCAGATGGATGTATACTACTGGATGCAACTGTGTAGATGCTGGCGATAGTGCCGACAAAGGTGGAGCATCTGCACTCTCTTCGCTCAACCACAATCATATTCACACACTCTTTGCGTCTGGATGGCTCCGCATTTGCCGGGTTTACACCTACCCATCCGCTACCGGTTTGGCTACTACAACCTACTCCTGCGATACACATACACAATCCTTATTCTTGTTCCTCTTCTTCTTCCTAATATTGCACACCGTCGACTGCCACTGCTCCCCTTCCACCTGAATATTATTATGTCCACTCCTCGGCGGGCATTGCACTTCTATCACTCTCGATTCCTGCGGGCTGCCCTCTCCTGCGTTCAGATATTCGTCCGGGCTTGAATTCGGGCGTCTTAGCCGTCTGATTGGTTCCTTGCGCTGCCCCAGGTACCTGTCGAATCGAATCGAATCCACAGCGGTGCACTGCGCAGCTGCTCGCTCGCTCGCTCAGTCGCAGCACTCATATGCACCTCGACTCTTTTCGATTCGAAAAAACTTGTAAACAAATCCGAGAGCATCTTAGTCCACTTCCTAATGGGACCGTCGACCAGCTGATTCTTAATTCTTATAACTCGTCACTGCCGCTTAAAACCACCACTAACACCACTACTAAACTATTATACCCTCGGGTTTACCTTTAAAGGCTGCCATCCCGAAGGGCCTCGCAAAAGAAAAGAAATAAAAAAGCTAAGAAGAAGAAAATAAAAGACACAAAATACGATCGCAGCCGCAAATCGCAGGTCATCACTAAAAATGGATGTGACCACTGCCCTCGATGAAACCCTCTTTCACAAGAAAAATCAAAACAGAAGGCCTGGCCAGAATTATTTCCTTCTCGCCAGAGCTTTGTGCGAAAACTGTTGAGAATAAGTCCACCGTGGCAAGAGAGACAGCAGAGTACCTACCTTCTCTTCGTGACAGTTTGCGCATATCGTCACCCGTGAACCCTGCCCTTAGACAATTTCTGTCGCTTTCGATTCGATGCGAACCAACCAGGCCAGACCAGGGCTCGCTCTGATCGCGCACGCAAACTGCAACTATAAAAATAACCCAAAAAATAAATGGTCCAAAAAAACCAGCTCACCACAGAGAGGCGCAAAAACTCTCGTCACATTTTCTTTTCTTTCGCAGGCCGGCCGAAATGCGAACCTTGAGCTCTTCTCTCTCTCTCTCTTCCGTTGCATTCTCGTGCTAGCCAACCGTCTACATAGCTACATGATATCTGCACATACAAGCTGAATTGTATAACTGCACTGCGAAAAGAAATAGGGCAGCCAAACATCTATGAGACAAGCAGCATCCTTCCGCTTCCATGGAATGGACAAGTGTGTCGCATGGCTCTGTTGCTGACAGGCGTCATCAAGCGCTCGTTTTCCACCACACCCTTTTTTCTCCTCTCTTTTTCTTTTCGAAAAATAAGAAAACAAAAAAGAGCATCTTAATCAATCTGGCGGTGTCGAGCCCATATGATCTGATCCATTCTGCGCCGTGCCGCCTGTATATATAGGTCTATATAAACTTTCTCATGAGCTCGAACCTTTTGCGAACAGGAGAGGCGAGCCGGAAAATCGCTCTCACTGCGAAAAAAAACCCCCCCCAAACCGAAAGAAAAAAAAGTCAAAATAGCCATTGAGACGGCGACGGCGGCGGGAAATAATTCGAAAAGAATTAAATGGCGACCGCTCAATCGTCGCCGGGCCTATCGACTGCCTCGGATATTGTGTATTATTTTCTCTCTCTTTCGCTATCTTGTGTGTGCGAAAAAAAAAGACCTAGCGACTAGCAAGCATATTTTCCATTTCGATCGCATTCGATGCATGTGCGCATTCCTCGACGCTGAACAGAGTAGGTGGACTACGCATTTCTTTCCTTTTTTTGTCAACATTTCCTGTCTTTGTTAGCGGGACCATCTATCGTCTACGCTTCCAAGGGTACTTGGTGTCGGCAAAAAACGTTCCTTCTGTACTGTCTCTCTCGTCAGGCGTTATCATTACGGATTATTTCTCGCAAGGCTTTTTTTTCTTCTTCTCCCTTTCCCCGGTGAATTGAAATTCAACTTGCTTAGAACAACAGAGCTCACCCCGTCTATCGGCCCAAAAGCAAAAGGGCCTGGCCCAGAAAGCAAGACAAAAACTGGTATATCAAACCCCTGTTCGGTCCGCTTCCGTGTACTTACACATCATCGCCATTTGCATAACACCGCAAGGTATCCTATCGTATTATCAACAAATGCAAAGCGAACGCCCTCACATAACTTAATTAACCACCCTCCGTTATTCTAAAAGCAGAGGCAATTGCAGCCAAACAAAAAAAGGATTTTGCCTCCCCATTTCCTCTCCCTCTCTCCTCACTTTTTGATCTTAAAAAGCAAGGAATTTCGAAAATCAAAAATCGATAGTTAGAATGTCGACAAACGTTAACGACTTCTAATCATCGGGTCCGCCTGCAGAAACGCAATCATGCAGTCCATGTCTCGAAACGGTCACGCACCAAAAAAGATTCTAAACAAAGGCCAAGAAAAGTAACAGCATCCGATCCTTTTAACTTATATTTTCTTGCTACTACGGAGTATAAGCACTAGCCTTACCTTATTACCGTCCAACTAATCCTTCTAATTCGTTAATTGTTGCGGCTGGTTAACCGCACTTCGACTTTTAGCTCCCCCCCCTCTCTCAGCTCTCCGATATTTTGGATCCCGCAAATACCGTATCATATCTGGGAATCTGCACGCTGGATATGAACCTACCTTTACTCGATAGGTACACACGGCGAACACATACATACATACATTACATTTACATCCTGCTACGCCATGCTACGCCATGTCATGCTAGTATAGTGTCGAGCATATACAGCCAAAAAAAACAAAAAACAAATATAAGACAGAAATCAACCCTGGTCTGCAGGTGCGACTGCACACGCCAGCCCAACTAACAACCGCCATTAGCTCCGCGATATATCTACCAAACTCGAACCCTTTTCCCGTCTAAGACTTTTTTTTCGCATTCGCAAAAACATCATCCAAAGGTTGAAAAAAGACGGCGGTAACATTACTAGTATTAAAAATTAATAATAAAAATTTAAAAGAGAGGTTGCGCAAGAGTGCGCCACCACCAATATACAACACTCCTCCACCCCTCGGAGCGAAGACCCTCTATAATTCCTAAACTCTACAACCACAGAGAAAAAAAAAAAAACAAGAAAAGAAAGACAGCCGAATCGATGGCGAAGGCAAAGTACCGAAACGGGCTCGATGCGATGATCGGCTCTCCCTCTCTCCAAAAGATGATATCGCAACCCTGCTCGTTTTCGGTCTTTTGATGCCGGACGCCCACTACCCAAATAAGTCGTGCAGACCGAACGAACGGATCGAAATCGCGACAGGTCTGGACTGGTATATGCGGTCGTTACGAGCGAGAATCACATTTTATTTTATTTGTTATTCCTGCGCACGCTATAGTCGTATACTATCCTCCCTGAAGAGAGAAACTATCGGCGATATTTTATGCGGTTCCTATTCGTAGACCTTTTACGTGCAGCTGTTCGACAGTAAGTTCCGAGACAACCGGTCGATACGGTATGATACGGTATCGACCACTATCATTCTATCTGTCTATCCATATATCGATTCATTAATTATAGTAAAAAGTGTCTCGATGAAGGATAGACAAGACGGAGATGTAAAACCTGACAAGAATGATCCCATCCCATATCCCGAATCGTACCGCTCCGCCTACCAATATTTTTCAAAATAACGAGCAGCACCGACCTTCCCAGTCCAGCTCGGTGTCTGATACATACTAACTAGGATGCCCTCCCGCAAAAAAACCTGTTAACCCTAAGCTCTTCCACCCAGATATTTTGTTTACGTATTGAAAGAAATGCGGAGGACGTACGTATGTACGTACGGTATATCCGAGTTATTCAGCGAGAGGGTAGAGTACAGCCTATTCAGCCCCTCCTCGTAAAATATACAGCAAAAGGAGGGGTTACAACATGCGTGCCCCTCTCTTTTTTCACCCTCTTGCCATGTCGTGCCTTACATGCATCCTGGGAGGGGTATTTCCCGCCCCTCATAAAAAAAACAATAAGCTTATGCTATGCTATAGACTGAGACCGCAGTAGACCTCCTTGATCAAAAATAACAGAATAATAATAAAAGAAAAAGAAAAAGAAAAAGAAAACTTGAGGTCGATTCGAAGCACCCTATAACATGATCCGCCTCGAGGTTTCATCGAATCATTCCCGCACAAGGTACATACCGTCCGCCGTCGTCCGGGTGTCTACATCCTGAACGAGTACTTCGTATCCGTAGACGCTCGATTCGATCGGTGAATATACCGTATATTCTCATACGCGATATTCATCTAGTATAGCATCCCGTCGACTCCTCTGTTGTGTGGATGATTTACAATTCTTTCCACACGGGAAAGAATAAACTGGCTTATTTATCGTCGAATTAAGAAGGAGCATGCGACTAATTCTTCCTTTAAAGGCGTAAATCTGATGTTTTATACGGCTAATGGGTGTTCGAGACGATTTGATATTATGTTTAGGAGGGTAGGTTTGGGGATTAGTTGACTTTTGTGGACGGATGGTATACTATATTGGCTAGTTTGGGTTGCTTTTAGGAGGTTAGTGGCCAACTAGAAGGGCTAGTGGGCTAGGCAGGTCTAATTCCCTTGGGGTTTTTGCCGCCTCCCATATCATGCATATCTTTCTATCAGAATTTTTCCCCACGTAGGAATCAATTGGAGGAGCTGTTGTGATTTTATCTCCTCGAATGTTTCTTTATGTTCTGACCGGCCAGACCGAGAGAGCCGGATAAAAATAAATAAAATAAAATAAAAAGGATTCTTTTTTTGTCTCGTGAATTAGACGTGCTTAGGAAATTTGAAGAAAAAGAATCCCTTGCTCCCCGTCTCAATTGCTGCGATCGATCGCCTACACCTCTCTTCCTTTCTCTCTGTAACCGTGTTCATGTTCTCTCCTGTCTTTCTCCCCACATGGGTTCATGGGATTGCTCGATGCACAAGGGTATGTTGAGCAGCAGGCGAGGCCAACTCACTCGTCGACAAGGTACGAAACAAAGATGTACTGCTTAGCTCCGGCCAAACAGATGGCAGAAAAATAAAAAAGGAATCTAAAAGAACTGCAAATGGGGGGAAAGAGAAAATAAAGACAAATTCTAAAACGTATTCTTTTGAGTCTGATCTCTGCCTCATGATATGAAGACAGAATTTTTCTACCTGTCCGTTTTTCAAATATGTATCCATCTGATGCATCGAACATTTTCGAGGCGCTTTTTCACTTTTCGATTTTGTTTTTTCCTGACTGGGGTCTGGGGTCTTGAAAGAAAGGCATGTGCATTGCAGGTGACGGTGCTTGAGTTGGGTACATCGTCTGCCACGACAAGAATAGGTCACTATCAGGTATTCTCTCTCCAGGTGTACACGAACGACTCTTATCATCTCTTTCGTCTGGAACTCTCAAAACAAGTTCCGTACGCTGAATCGTCGGTGCATGCAGAATGCATACCATAGGGACAGTGCTCGCCTCACTCGCTCCCTGAATGCTTTTCACTTTTTTCTTTCTTTCTGCTTTTCGCCGCCACAACTGGTCGGCCAACCAGGCTGCATCGCTGTCGCTGAATGGGTCTGAAACAGACAGACACATCCATGTTGAAGCTAAGCTGGACTGGGTGAGAGAGTGAGAGCATCTGTGAGGAGTAAGAGGAGCCGGAGACGGAATGGCAAAGTACGAAGTACATGTACCATGTCAGCGTCTTTGTGTACGTATGTGAAGTGTGTGTGTGAGCGAGTGTGTCTGCGCGGCCTTCACGTTTCAGATTATGGACCCATCGTCCAGGGCGGGCCAAGTAAGGAGGACCCAGTGACAAAGAAGAACCCAAACTCTGACGAGCGAATCGAAAGAGGAGTTGAGATCTCGTCGAAGGGCGGCGGGGAGAGGAAAAAACGGAAACGGGCTGAAGTAGAAAAACAAACGAAAAAGGAAAAATAAGTCAAAGTTCGATGGCGATTGTAGGAGTACATACCGACTGCAGTCGTTGGCTTTCTGCCGATGCGGGTTGGATTATGTTTGAGGTCTTGCTGGTTCCGGAAGCACCTCCTCACTCTTCATGCGCCCTGCTTTTTTTTTTTCGCTCTCTTCGCCCGGTGATTTTCGCACGGACTTGGAATTGGGAACTTGGTTCAGCCCTGGTAGAATTCGAACAAGCGATAAGCTAAATAGCTATCATTCTGTCGTAATCGTTCTGGTTGAAAAGTGCCGCCTGCCCGCTTTTGTCGCAGCGGAGAAAGGGAAAGCAGGATCCTCATTTTCACGAGCGACGGCATGGCTGCGGTTTCAATCCAACAGGAGGCTCCGTGCCGCCCGGCGGAGTCGACTCAGGTCGCAAAAAGGTCAAAGGAGAAAAACGGGGGAAAATTCGGGAGAGTTGTGGAAAAAGCGCATCAGGTGACTGGGCGATTACGCGATGGGTCAAGATTTGAGTTTTTGACGGCGGGAAGACGCGACGGGAGAGCGATGACGTCCGGGACGAGCTTGGCATCTCATGCAGGGGTCCCGGGCACGTGACACCAGATTCCTCCAAAACGAAGCTACTTATGTAAGTAGCCAGCGATAGTTCTGTCGACTAGCCTGGGCCGATATCGTAGTAGACGCTATCAAGGTTATCGGAGGGGCAGGTCTGCAGATTATCGAGTATGCATATCCGACGGTCTTGGACGGACCTGAATGGACGCCTCCCCCTCGACGTCTAGTCAGGTCCAGCCGTAAATGTCCAATTGCCGACCCGTGCCTGCAATCTGGTGTAGTAGCGCATGCAACGTTGACGTATACAGAGATTTGTGGGGAGGTCCTTTGGGACGGATGAAGATGCTCGATTCTGAAGCCGACAGAGTGGCCCCGTCCGGTCGCGGTGGGAGTCTTGGGAAGGTGTGGTGGTGGTTGTGGTTGTGTGGTTGGCGGTTCGCCGTCGTTTTGTGTGGTGTTTCTATGGGAACATCGGCTGCACTAGCCACAGTCTGCACCACACCGGGGTCCCCTCTTAATTAGCCCGTTCGAACCGTCGGCTGTCGATGAAGACGGTCTGGTCTTTTCCTTTCTCTTCATGATCAAAAGGACCGACGGGGTAGCAGATTCCTTTTATCTCCTCTTTCTCTGCTGAGCAGCAACAGTTTCTCGACTGTTTCAGCGTTATAGTCGACAAGGTTTCTTTGTTGTTTTGTGACTGTTGTTGTTTTCAGCCACATCGTTACCCCGGCTGGCAGATCTGTGGCACGGTTTCCAAAAACAGACCAGCCGTTTCTAGCAAATTGTTTGGACTCGCAACAACGCAACAATGCAGCCCACGATCGTCCTGAGTGCGTCTGATTATTGTTATTCTTATTTCTACGACCGCTGCCACTCTGCCTCTCTCCCACTTCCATTCATCTTCCATTTCTTCATCAACCGCCATCCACTCTCGACACCTTCGCCACCATCATCAATTCATCTCAACATCATCACCGCCAGCCACCCTCCCCGTCCCGAAAAGTCCACCCACGTCTCTTCCTCATGTTCTCACGGTTGTGATTCAATTTGCTCTTCTCGCCATACTTCGTTTTCCATCACGAAGCATTGCATATACGACTCTTACGCCACGACCAGCTTGTACTCTATCACAGTTAACGACTCCTTTCTGTACTCTTTACTTTCCATTCTTCTCTCTTCATTACTCACAATGGATGCCAAGGTCAGTTTATACTTGTCAATGCATTAACCCATTTCTTCATCAATTGATAAAAATATCATCTAACCCCAATTCTGTACAGCCGCAACGAAAGACTCGCATTCGCGATGAAAACGACCCAGCTCAACTCGCAGCCGCAATCGGCCGTCGTAAGATGATGGCTTCTGCCGCTGGCACTAAGTCTGCCGCTGGTCCCAGTCAACGTCGCGAACAGCCTGCTAAGCGCATCGCTCTCGCCGACGCTACCATCTACGATTCCGTGGCTGTGAATAAGATCACCGACAAGGGTCCCAAGGGTGGCTTGAGCAAGCCAGCTGTTCGCGGGAAACCGCTCGCTGCTAAGAACAGCACAGTTGCGCTCGCCAATGGTGCTAAGGCTCACCATCAACCGACGAGCAAAGTGTCCACGAAACCGACGATCTATCGTGACGAACAGGAGAACCGTGCTAATAGCAAGCCCGTCGCTAAGCCCGTCACTAATGGTGCCGCTCAGAGCGGACAGTCTCAGGCTGGAGTTGGTAATGCATCCCAGGCACAGGTTTCTCGAAAGAAACCCTTTGTTTACCGAGATGAAACCGAACCCGAACCCGCCGTTTGCTTGGATTCGATGTTCGTTTGCGCCCCCAACAAGCCCCCTCCCAACCTCCTTGAAAGAGAATGGTCCCAGGCCATGTTGGTCGACAAAGCACCCGCTCCTGAAGTTAAGGAAGACGTCAGATTGTCGACATCGAATGTTGTCGCGCAGTTTCCCGCACCGCCCTCAACTTGTGTCAAGACGTCGAAGGCGGATGCTCCTCGCCCTGTCTCGACCGTGAAGAAAGTGATTGGACAAAGGCTAGCCGACGTGAAAGTCTTCGCCGAGGACGGCCACATGGAGGAGGGTATAATCACCCCTCACCTGTTGTGTTCTCCCGTTACAACCATGCAGTGGGTCGATGAGCACCAAGAACCAACTTCTACCGCCCTTAATCCGGGCGAGAATCCATTGGTCGAGGAAGCCACCACAGATACCTTTGGGGACTGTTGCGATTCACCAGGAGGTACTAATTATACCAGACTGGTTGCGCAGGAGTTGTATCCTCAGTGGACCAATGAAATCCGCCAAAAGGTGGCTAGGTGTCATGCAGCTTGCCTGGCGGCGGAAGAACGGAACCCCAAAATGAAGAGCCCATCATATGTCGCTGAGTATGCTGATGAGATAATCTCTTATCTCATGGAAAGTGAGGTGAGTTTTTTCGTTAGATCTGCTTTTCTTCACTTGTCCGCCTGCTAATAAAAATGACACATTGTTAGACAAAATACTTGGCCGATCCTCAATACATGGCAAACCAACCGGATCTTCGTTGGGACATGCGCGCCACATTGATCGATTGGATGATTGAAGTCCATACCAGATTCCGAATGCTTGCGGAGACCCTCTACAACTCTATCAGTATTCTCGATCGTTTCTTGTCGAGGAAGACTATTCCTGTCGAGCAGTTGCAACTCGTTGGCATCACCGCACTCTTCATCGCCGCAAAATTCGAGGAAGTGTATCCGCCCTCTGTTGAAAGCCTCGTCTATATGGTGGACGACGCTTACACAGCCGACGAGATTCGTTGCTGCGAAACTTACATCTTGAAAGTTTTGGGCTGGGAAGTTAATGCCCCTGGTCCGATGAACTTTTTGAGGTACATCTCGACCGCGGACGACTACAACCCGGACATTCGAGCCCTCGCAAAATACTTCATAGAGAGCACTCTGATGGATACACGCTTCGTCGGAACTCCTATGAGTTATACTACTGCGGCGTGTTACTACCTCGCAATGATTATGCTTAACGAGGGAGAATGGGTATGTTGACCTATACAGTTTCACATTTTTTCTTCGTCGTTTCTACTTACTGACTGCATCTCAACTACAGAGCTATTATCATATCCACTACAGTGGTTACGTCGGGGAGCAGCTCCAACCAGCCGTTGAGGTTCTTGTTGATATGATGGGCGTTGCCTCGGTCCACCATCCAGCTACATTTAGTAAATATAGCGACAAGAAATTCCAACGCGTAGCCAGCTTTGTCGAGAAGTGGATGGTCGCCCAGTTTCAAACCCTCGATACGCCCCACCAACCAGAGGATTACGATATGACAAAGTATTGCAAGGTGGCCGAGCAGACGTACCATGCGGTAGAGGCCCATATCGTCATCAGGGACCCGATAACGAACAAACTCTACAAGCAGGTGAAGAACGCGGCGGAATGGTCGGTGAGGGAAGGGGAGCCTTGTGTCTAGGAATCAATGGCTCCCGACGCCGACCCCAACGAACCCAGACTTCGTGATTTTGAGTGGAACCTGATCGAGAGGTTCGAGGTGCCGGCTGGGGTCTGCAACGACCCGAAGGCTTGGCGAGAGTACAATCTCGCCTGGGAGAGGAAGATAGATGGCTTCCCGAACCTCCGGGTCCGTACCTCGATGGACCGTAGGTACGCCTACTTCGAGCAATGGCGATGAGGGAGGGGGTTATCCCCCTCCCTCGTCCCCGATTTCTTTTTCTTCTTTTTCCTTTCTTCAATCCCGTACAACTTTTATCACGAACTTATTCTAAATAAAATAACCGACCCTGATCCACGTCCATACTTCGCATTGTTTTTGCTTTGTCCTTTTTCTCTTTCCTGCACATACCCCCACAGCCATGGACAAAGAACAACGGAGACAAATAATTCACGCTCCTATCTTTCTCATTATTCATGCGCACGTACCGCCAGCTCTCCTTTGTTGCTTCTTTGATATTACATATATCATGCCCGCCACGCATAGCGAAGCCAAGCACGTTTCTCCCGATCCTCGGAACCTTCCTCTTTTTTCCTGGCACACTGTGCCCGATATTCTATCTTATAAGGCGTTTCTCCTGGGACAATTCATGACGGCGTTTTTTGATTTTTCGGGGTTCTTTTTCTCTGTAATATTTATTGTATACATACGTACCATACCCGTTTCTTGCATTGCCGTATATAGTCTAAGATATGAATATATGCAGATACATCCTTTACACACTTCTTTTAACTGGCGACCTTGTTGATATATGAGTAGTTACTACTTTTGGCTGTAGTTGACTACCTGGTGATTCTCGAATCGACTTTTGGTGGGTTTGGTATGAGTTGACGGCAAGACATTATTCCCATCGAATATAATACACGATCAAAGATCAAATATCAAATTAAATCACATTGTCCTTTCACCACCTTGTAGTCCTTCACCCAAGGCATCCAATCCCAGCCTTAGAGCCATCATCTCCCTGTTAGGCTTCATCACCAGGGCTCTTCTCATTGCAATATATCTAGCTCGGCTGAAGCTAGAAGGCGTTCCATTCATTGAAGTGGAGGAGTATCTAGGCAAGTATGTTACCATCATCCACTCTTTTGAAGGGGCATATTGCGTTCCACAAAGTCCTGAGCATTCAAACCTTCTCAATTGCTACATGCATCTTTGATTGATTGCGATACCAACCTTATATATCTGTAATATTTTGGCATATATACAATCGAAGAGAGCGTGCTGATGAAAATTTATCTCAAATAGAAAACTTCCGCTCATTTCGACACTTACTGAGCAGGATAGGCTATTATATAGCTACCCCTCTTCCAATCCACTAAATGGCTCTGCTCTCCTTCACATCATGGGCCCTCATCACTTCTTTTATTTCAAGTCTTGTGTCACCTGTCTACTGTAAGCGAGTCCCCAGTTAATCCTTTGATATAAAAATGACTCCAGACAAGGATATTGGCTAACAAAATCCCACAGCATCCTGCGAATGCGGCTACTCTGTAAATTCAACATCGGACCCGGAGTACGCCATCTTCACAGACCTGCTCGAATCGGACTTCACCAAGATCAAGAATTTTCAAGATGACTTTGACTGGCGTCCGCAGGTCTGGGAGCTGGTTAGTACCCATCCACCCACCCCAGACTCATCATATACCCTCGACTATACTAATACGAGTCTACTTAGGACCCCATAGCAGCACTGGGACCCTACGGCCGCGCGACCCGTCTGCAAACCATAATCCCTAACCCAGCAATAAACATCACCTTAAACGCCACCGGCATCAACGGCGGACACGCAGGCCTGAACCTCTTCGTCCCGCACACCCCGACAACAATAAACTCTCAACAATACCTCCTCGGCGCTGAACTCGACTCCACACGCACCGACATGTTCCACGGCACCTTCCGCATCGGCTACCGCACGACAAAATACCCAGGCACCTGCTTCGGCTTCTACTGGTACCACGACGACCAGCAGGAAATAGACATCGAACTCCTTTCCCGCCAAGTATCTACTTCCGACACCTTAGTGAACCTGGTACTCCACACCCCCGTCGGCGGGACGAATCTCGACGCATTACCGGGAACCTACGAGGTCGCTTCGTTGCCGTATAATTCCTCCTCTAGCGTTCACGAATTACGCTTCGATTGGACACCGCAGGCGATAACATGGTACCATGACGGCGTACAACTGTGGACGATATCGAATACCACGTTGTTCCCGCGCGAACCAGGGCATATAGTGATAACGCACTGGTCGAACGGGAACCCGCTGTGGAGCGCCGGTCCGCCGGAGGGAAATGCCGCGTTATTGTTAACGTATGTTAAAGCGTATTTCAATTCGTCGGATGAGATGCGGCAGAGGGATCATGGACGGCGGTGTGATGCCGTCGGTGGGGCGGAGGATAGGATATGTGAGATTCCGAGTGAGGTAGGCCCGCCGCGGTATGATGGTGTTCCGGTTGGAGAGCAGCCGTACTTTTTCAGTAATGATGTGGCCAGGAATGCGACATATAATCAGACGGTTTATGAGGAGAAGATGAGTGGTGGGGTGGGGAGGTCGGGAAGTATGGGGGGTTTTATAAGGCGGTTACCTATTTTGGTGGTGGCGTCGATGTTTTTGGGGACGACATCGATGAGCTGGTGAGTTTTAGGGCTATATTGTGCCCTATGGATCGTGATGAATAGTTTTACGTCGGGGCTTTTTCTTCTGGGTCTGCATTGTATCGGTTTTATCATCAGCTGGTGCAATGGCCTTTTTTATGCGTTCAAATTTGTGCTTTCTTGTTTTATGCTCACAGCTGCTCATGCTTATGAGACTCTCACGATCGTTCACGATGGCTACGAATTATTGCATCTATACTGCTTTTCTTCTTCTATGCGTATGCAACTGCATGCTCTATGTTTATATTGTCCATGCCGAGAAGCTCTAATTCTAATATTCAAGTCCTAATCCTATGAATCGAACCGTCGTCCACGTAATGAAACACTACCTCAACCTCTCGAGTGCTAATAGTAAGTCTATACTATATCGATACCGGTTATCCATCGACCCACCACTTCGCACGACTGCACAGTGACCTGGTATCCAAATACAGTCTCGGATCTAAATAGGACCCAAGACTGCCAAATAGTCTCCTCAAATCCTACCTCGAACACCAACACACCCGCCCCCCAAAATACCACGCGGCACGGACATATAAAAATAAAATGGTCCCCTCACCACCGGACACTACTATTACGCCGGATCCATCCCATCAAACTCAATCAACCGCTTCACCAACCCCGCCACCTCGCTACTCCCCAAATCCACCTCAGGATCCTCAACCTTCCTCTGCAACTCCTCATCCAGCAGAACCCTCAACAGCCGAACCAAAACCCCAATCCTCAACCAGCATTTCACCCTCAACCACCCGTCAACTTTGACCCCTCTCCCGCTCATATCCAGCTCCAACCCCCCGCCACCGAACAACATCAACCCGTACGCATTAAACGGCGTAACGTCCCTCAGGAAAACTTTCGACGTAGCGACTTTCGTCGCATACGCCATGAAACTCGCATTGCCGGGAAACGTTTGGGCGTCGAATAATGTGCTCGAAGGGTGTAAGAACGCCCGCTCGTCCTCCGTGTAGTATTTTATCGTTTTGGCTTCCGGGTCTAACTCCTTCGCGCCGGACATGGTCGACGCGTACTTCTTCTCCGGGAGCTGGATGCGGGCTATCTGCGGACTGAACGCGCTGGCGACAATAGCTCGTATCAATGCGTCGTTTTTATTTTGCGAGTTGATAGATGGTGCTGATTTAACCGACGAGGCTTTCGTGTCTCGGTCGTAATTGAACGGGAGGAATCCTATTTCTTGCAATGAGGATATGTATTGTGATTTATTCGAGCGGATGTCGTTGAGTGTTGGTAGTGAGAGCAGATTGTCGTCGCACCATCGTCGTAGTTCAGATGTCGTTTTAAAACTACGGATGGAATCCCATTCTTCGTAGGCTCTGTAGTCGGACATTAAATCGCCGTTGTTCCCACCAAATGATACACGGGCCCTAAATAATCCATAATATTAGCTCGTTAAATCAAGGGAAGAGAATTAATATATCTGATGAATAAACTTACAGTCTGGACTCCTCCCTCTTCTCTCTCGGAACCACAAAAGGCGACTTGACAGCCAATATAGAAGCTATAGTGAGCGCTGCATCCACACACCCAAAGATAGCTCCGTATATCATCAATTTCGCACTTCTGACGTCTGCGGGAATGGTACTCAAATGCTTCCCCAAACCCGTCAGATCGTCGTCTCTAAGCGCACCCATTCGCGTCAGCATCGTGATCGCTGCATCGACGGTACGGGTATCCGGCGGCGTTAAAGCTGATTTAAGAAACGTCCCGACATCTTTAACACCCATAGCTTTGATTGTGAGACCTGCACAGCATATTAGCCAAAAATCCAAAGTTTTCCGAACAATATGTATCCTTAAACTACATGTATCCTTCATGTCGTAAAAATGAATATAGAAAAGATACTCACAAATATTCTCCAACGGCACCCTCATGATCTCCGGCGTCGTCTCTTCCTGCATCCGATTCTCCTCCGCATACCGCGTGTAAAGCTTATAACAATTCCCCTCCCTCACTCTCCCCGCTCTGCCCCGTCGCTGCTTACAAGAACTTCGTGACGCCCATGTCTCCGTAAGTCTTATCATACGAGTCTCGGGATCAAAAAAAGTCTCCTTGACACGCCCCGTATCAATCACAGCGATAATATCCTCAATAGTAATCGACGTCTCTGCGACGTTTGTCGCACAAATAATCTTCCGTTGTCCCTTCGGCGGGCGAGGGAAAACCTTTCGTTGATCGGATGGGATGAGTGATGCGTGGAGCGGGAGGGCGGTATAGCGGTACGATTCTGGGAGGTTGTTGATTGCTTTTAGTGCTTTTTGGATTTCTAAGGTTCCCGAGAGGAAGATTAAGATTGAGCCTTCTTGGTCGCCTAGATCGTCGTCGATGGATTCTACGAGGGAGGCTATGAGGTCGTAATTTACTCCTTGGCCTAAAGCTCGGATTTGGGCGCCGATTCTGGGGTCCATGTCTGCGGTTTCGGCATCTATCGGTTTATACCTGCCACCGGCTTGTGCGTCGAAATTTGTCATACTCACGACTTCGTCCAGGTAGCTATTACCCATCAGTATCGTTATAATAGAATACCTAATGCTGAGAGCAAACTTACAAATCGTTAACCGGGAACGTTCTTCCTTCGATATTCACAATCTCGACATTCCCAAAGTAATCCGCAAACACTCTCGCATTCAACGTCGCACTATCCATATCATTAGCTTCCATCATAACCAATTCAAGAAAATAGATACCATACCTCATCAAAACCAACTTCAAATCCTTCCTCTTCGTCAACAACCGCTTCATCAAGACCAACAGGAAATCACTATCCAACGATCGTTCGTGAACCTCATCGATAAACACATGCGATACATCCGACAACCCGTCTCCATCATGAAGCCGGCGTAACAAAACACCAGTCGTCATAAACGTGATACGAGTATTCGACCCGACTTTCGATTCGCCGCGAATAGCGTATCCGACTTCTGTGCCGACAGTATTACACCTCTCCGCGCTAACTCGCTCCGCCAGTCCGATAGCAGAGATACGGCGCGGCTGCGTACAGATAATCTTTGCCGCTGTTCCGAGTTTCCGTTCGATAAAATCGTCAAGAACGAATTGGACACACTGGGTTGCTGTTGTAATATTAGCATATATTTCGTAACTAGAGTGCTGTATTCTAGCCTTGATATCAGAACACTGGGCTGTACTCACATTTTCCAGACCCCGTTTCTCCCGATATGACAGTAACAGCATTCTCCCGAATAGTCTCAGCAATATGCGCTCTCAAACTCCACGCCGGCAACGAACTCCGAATCGTCATCATCTTTCTCCCCTCCATACTATCCATCTTGCTCTCCGCGATCTTTAACATCTCCAGCGCTTCAGGCAGCCCAGGCGTCCAATTAATAGGCTCATTCCTCTGCCGAACCTTCTTCTTCTTCGGCCCTGCCACTTTCTGCACAGATCTTATCGTAGAAGCTCCAGCAACAACACTAGACACCTCCCGTAACTTGCCCGGTCGTTCCACCATCCCCTCAATGGACCCCTCCAACCAATCGACCACAGCAAATATCATAACTTCACCTTTCATCGATTCCGAGTATTCCGCTATCCGCCTGATCAAACTGAGTCGTACGTGCGACGGAAGCGCAGGCTCACTGATCACCGCCCACACGGGAATCTCATCAGGATACGAACCAGAACACGGCCGTCTGACCTCCAGGAATAATTTCTGCGGAACAGCAACACTATACACGTCCAATTTGATATGACAAGCGTCGTCGGATACACGAATATATTTATCCGCATAGATAGCTTCCAGCGACTGCTGTTCCTCCTTCCACTCCAGCAGCGAGACCACCGGCTCGTCGTCAAAAGTGATCAGATCGTCCACGTTATTCACCGCACGTCGCTTCGGTTGACCGTACACGAGCGTCTGCATAAGTATCTCTGCCGCGCGGGTTTCATTATCACCACATGCAGCGAGCGCCTCTCGCGCAGCTTCAAGCGGGTATCCACCGGCCGACAATCCTAAAAAGAAATAAAAGGTTATCATCAGCCCCGTATCTGGCAATCCAATAAGTAAAAAAGGTACGCACGTTTCGAAGCATACTCCCTCGCCAGTGAATCCGTTACAAAAGCCACCGCTCCAACCGTATAATTATCCGGCAAATACTTCGCCGGCATATCGTCCTCAGGAACATGAATAAGAAGCCACTCTACCATCAACCCCCCGATGAAAAAACAATCGTAAGCAAACTCCATCATCGTCAAAAATAGAAATCAAAAAACCAACCTATCTCGAACCTAATGCATCCTCCAAATTCGCCGCCCACTCGCACGCCTCTTCCGCATGACTAACACGGAACCCGACACCCGTCAACTCCCCGACAATCCGCTTCTTCAGCCCAGCCTCCATGGAAACATCGTACGTCCACCCCTTATTCAACCGTATAAACTTCTCCACCGCAGCGCGCGTATCTTTCCCCATATTCACCAATACCGAGCCCGCCCACCCCTTCGGAACCTGCGAGGAAGAAATAGACGCCGCACCACCCGCCGCAACAGAACCGATGAGCGCAGCTTTTTCCCTCTCCGCGGCCCGTTGGGCGTCCGCGGCTAGTTTATCACGTTGGACTTGGAACGGATCCTCGCTGTATTTCGTCTCACGGCCGTGCTTGACATCTTCCTTTTTCACGGCTTCCCAGGCCTGCCAGTACGGTCTATGCGTCGGCGGGAGGGCGTACTGGAGATTCCGCCCCGAATAAACTCTATGTAGCGCATATGTAGCAGCGAAATGCCGTGCTTCGAGCGCCGTGGGGAAAGCGGTGGGTACGGTTTTTACGTCCGAAGGTGGGGAGAATTGGATTTCTTCCCGTTCTTTCGTTTTGGGGTTTTTGTAGCGGATGATGACTGCTGATGTGTGACCTTCTTTGGATTGTCTCTACACATTCATCGGATCGTTAGTTTAATGATACTTATCAATCGATCCTGTTAGTTTGCAAGGTATAGATGAATTCATATCGTACGTTGGTATACTCCGGCTTCTCCCAATGATTCCTCACGGTCAACTCGTAGAATATCGTAACGGGCAATTTTCCCGTCCATCCTTTCCCGCCGATTATTTCGTTAACGGTGGGCTTTGGCGGTTCCTGCTGCGGTGCGTCGACTGCGCCCTTCTGTGCGCCCTTGCCTTTTGAAGTGCTAGCTGCTAGAGCTGGAGTCGCTGAAGATGAAGCTTTGCCCTTGCCTTTGCTTGTTGAAGCTGCAGCTGTGGGAGCTTCCTTTGGTTTCTCTGCGGGGGGTTTTGGGGGCTTTTTGGGCGGCATGAAGAGCAGTTATGCTTTGGATTGGGACGATGTTGGAGTGATGTAGACGGTAGCTTTAATTGAACTTGGTTGTGGTGGTGGGTGGTGGGATAACTCGCTGGTTGAAAGGTGTGGTTAGGAAGGTATATCCAACGCAGTGAATATGGTTGGAGGTATGAACGTCAGGGAATCGAACTGAGACAAAAATCGTCAAAAATTTGAAATTATATTCAAATTAATCAAAAAATAAATTGCAATAAATTAATTGTAATAAATTAATTGTAATAAATTAATTCCCCTTCGGCTGTCTATTTAGGTTAGATACACCAAACCATCACAAACATATCGAAAGACCACATCAAACGGTGGATTCAAGTCTAATCATCAAGATTGATAGATTCAGTTATGTATACATCCTGAAGCTGCATACTATTTCGATTTCTTCGATCATTTCAGTAAATTCCCTAGATCTTCCACAATCTATGGGTTCGAGGTACGTCACAATTACAAGTGTAGTGGGTGATACACATAAAAAACGTCTCTGGGTTCGTGGATATGGGGTGGGTGTGGGAGTGCGGATACAGAATTCTAGGAGAGACTCTTTCTCTTCGAGGGAAATCCGGGGGGATATATATTGGGGGGGNGGGGGGAAACAAGAGGTTGGTATTGGATTCGACAAAAGGGAAAAAGTCTTTAGAAGGTAGATAGGGAAATACATGAAGGGTTTCCTGTGTCGCCAAACTTTTTTTGACCGTGGAGACCAGGATGTACAAAATAACAACGCCGGTAACAGTGACATATCCGTTAATCATGCTATAACAAAAGGGGATTCCAAAAAAATATTTTTGACTAAGGGTTGGGGAAGGAAAAGTTTATTTTACGGGAAAATATATGGGAGGGATACCAAAAAAAAAGAAGACAAAGGAGACCTTTCAGAGGAACATACAGGAAGGAGATTTTGGTGTACAGGATATCCGGTAGAAAAAAGGGTGTCGTTAAATATTACATAGAGGGCCTTACAGGACACTATCACTAGAACAGGGGAAAGAGTCGGCGTCTCGAGGGTGACATGACTGGTAGGGGATACATCTCATATATGGGCGGGAGGGGAAAAGGGTGTGCGGGCAGACGTAGTAAACAACAAAGAGATATTGTTGAAAGCACTAACAAGAACCATTAAAATCCCATAATGTGATGAAACTGAAGGATAGAGTGAAAGGCCGGAGGCACCAATCGACGAAAATAGAAAGAGTCATTTTTTTGTCGATTGGATATTTTATTTTATTTCTTGTGAAATTGAATGGAAAAAAAGGAACAAGCCCTTTACATGTCCATTGTGTCGCCCTGGTTGGCAAAGCTAAAGCCGCCTTGCGCCGGCTGAGTACCGAAGCTGAATGTTTCACCGGCCTGCGGTGGAGCAAGACCTTGGATGGCGTCGCCTTCTTCCTCTTCGTCACCAAAGTACTTTTCAATGATATTGTAGGCCTTCATGTAAATTTCCTCGTTGGCATTGTTCTGCGCGTTGTGAATCTTTTCCATTCCACCGGCTTCTTCGATAAAGAGGGCGTATTTGTTGATACCTTCACCGCTGGTGTCCTTGTCCATCTCGCCAACCTTGAGGATGTTCTCGAGCCCGTCCAGAGCGACTTGGATGATCTTGTTATCCATACAAGAGAGCAAATCACACAAAGGTCGAATGGCTCCCTGGTTAACCAAATAGCGGATCTGTTCAGGCTTTTGAAGACCACCCGAGGTGGCGTTGGAAATGGCCCAACAAGCTTCCTTTCTGGTCTTAAAGTCGCCGTTGCTAAGGAGGTTGATCAATGGTGGAATGAGGTTTCCATCAATGACGGCTTGGATTTGAGAAGAGTTGCCGGCGGTAACGTTGGAGATAGTCCAGCAGGCCTCCTTGCGGATACCGTCCTTGGTGCTGCTCAAGAGAGATAACAGGGCCGGAAGGGCACCACAGTTGATTATAACTTGTGTCTGCACATCGTCACCAGTTACGATATTACCGACGGATCGCAAAGCTGGTGTCTGAACGCTAGTAGAGTTGTGCATCAGCAGCTCGACGAGTCTGCGCGGGATCCCGGCTTCAATAACAGCTTGGATCTTATCGTTAGAACCGTCAGACAGGTATGAGATGGCCCAGCAGGCGTCGATGAGGACCTCGTCATCAAGGCTGTAAACAAGCTTAGCGAGGACTGGAAGGGCTGGGAGGATCTAAGAACGTAGATGGGTGAGCAACTGGAAACATGTTGATGTTATGTATGATAGAACACTTACAGTTTGCCAGTCAGGCTGTGGAGTCTTGCCACGACAAAAGTTGCTGAGAGTCCATGTGGCGTTGCGAAGCATGCTCAGCTTGCGGCTGTCCCCGAGAAGTTGAAGAAGAGGGCGGAGAGCGCCAGCACTCAAAACGTAGTCTCTGCATTGGGGGCTATCACCAGCAATGTTGCCGAGGGCCCAGACAGCTTGTTCTCTGACATCTGGTTCGTGGCTGGTCAAAAGCTCGACGAAGATTGGAACGGCACCAGCGTTGATGACAACTTGGGTTTGGGCGGCAGAGCCGGAGGCAATGTTCGTGAGAGCCCAGGCGGCTTCGAACTGAACCAGAGTGTGAGGCGATCGAAGAAATTCAACGAATCTGCTGACAACACCGCACTCAATGACCTTTTCAATGGGTGGGTTTCTCTCTTTCGAGAGTAGCTTTCGGAATTTCGTGGTCGCCAAGATTTGCTGATCGATGGAGTCGGAGAAGACACCTTGGATCATCGAGGGGAGATCCTCGGTAAGCTGAATGGGGAGGGACGGCGGTTAGCGAGATGTAACATATTTAAACGATGATCAAGAGGGACAAGAAAACTGAAAGGAAGAAGCTTTTTTTGGTACACGGTGTGGAAAGAGTCAGAGGGAAAAATACTGAGGTATGAAAAAAAATGCGAATGTTATCGGATAAAAGAGGCTTGCAGGAAGGGTCCGATAAGGCAACTCCGATAGGGTGCCCCACCAACAAAATTTTGGCGATGGAGGGAATGGTGTTCTCTCTGTCCCCCTCGCTCTCTTGTGAGAGAGAGAGAGAGAGAGAGAGAGAGAGAGAGAGAGAGATGTGTCACGTAAGGGGGGAAATAAAATGAAATGAAATGAAGAATAAAATACCTGAGACTCGGTGTTGGCACTCTCGTCATCGCTGTCGACGCCGGCGAGGCCAGAGTGCGGTGTGGGGCTTGTGATTTGTAGATTTCGTCGCTTGGCAAGGTTCTCCTCGCGTTTTTGCTTTCGAATCTCCACCTGTTGTTCCTCACGACGGCGACGGAGTTCCTCGGGCTTGAAGGTGCCCTTGGCTTTGAAGTTTGTGCGTCGGTGCTCTGGGATGAAACGGTCGGCCATGGCGGTGGAGCTAGGAGGTCGGTGGTGAGGTGGAGATGGTGGTGGTGGAAGAGATGGGTGATGGTAGTGAGATTTAGGGGAGGAGAGAGAATAAAAGTTTTTTGAGGAGATGAAATATTTCCGCTCGTTCGTTCGTTCGGGTCGGTTTGCTTTTTGGTTTGCGTGATCCTGCACAAACAAGCTTCGGCAGCAAACGATTACAATATTAGCTCTAGCGATGAACGAGAAGGAGGAAAGATCGAAGAAGGATCTCAAGTTTAAAATATGAAGACGAAGAAGACGAGGAAGACGAGGAAGGGAAAGAGGGGTACCTAAGTATGTCCCGCGCACGAGTCGGAACGAGACAAGCAGAGCAGAGCTGAGCTGGGGGTATTTTTCTTTTCTTTCTGCAGGAGAAATCCCTGATCAGCAGGCAGGCACAAGCGGAGACAAGGGAAACAAAGGAGCAAAGACAGAATATAGAATGTAGGGGAGTAACTACCTTGTCGTTGACACAGAGGTGTCGATGAGGTTGAAGTGGACGGATAGTTTTGGCTTGTGATGATGGTAGTGATGGTGAGAAGTAGGGAGAAGACGGAGGAAGTGGAGAAGACGGCAACAAATAAAATAAACAACAATGATATGGCGGCTACCAGGTGCAGCCCAGTGCAGCTCAGTGCAGCTCAGTCATTGTTGTTTGCCACCACTAATTAATCCATTATTATTTATTATTTATTTATAATTTATTATTTACTGCGGAACAGCCCCTGGGGAACCGATGGCAGGACGCTTCCAGCTAGGCCTCGTTCCAGAAGGACTCTTCTGAGCCACAAAGAAAGAAATAAACCTTCTGAATCCGACCGTTCGTGACAGTTAGCTTGGTAGGCGTCTACCAACTAACTAGCTCCCTGCAGCTGCAGGAGAGCTCGGTTCATTGGCCAGACTCAGCACTATACTTTCAAAGCTTGTTTCTGCGACTGTCTCTCACGCGCTCACCGTTCACAAGTAATAGCATCTACCGTATACACTGATATCCTACTCGAAGACACTACACCCAAACAAATTCGACATCACGTATTTACCTACTTAAGTACCTAGTAGTCATATCTAACTCTCTTTACCATCATGGTATTCGCATCGTCTACCCGTCACCCAGCCTGCATCTAGTCCGCATCTAGCTGCATCTAGGATATTCTCGTTCCCTGTCCCGACACAACCAAAACACAACACCCAACACCAAAAACAACCTTCCCAATTCTAGTGATGCCCATAAAATGCCACTACCCGACGGCTTCTCGACCATTGCTGACGCAAAGACCAAGATCGACTCCTTTGTCTCTCTCATCGCCACCGCCGTCGATTTCCAACCCCCTGTCAAATCCGCTGGCACTGGTATATCAACCGTTCAAATATAAATTCGAACGCATAGCTAACATGTTTATATATTTCAGATTTCCAGTCTACTATAAAAATATGCGACCAATCCGCAGCCGTCGTCAACAACCACCTGGTTGTGCGCTTCTTCAGGCCCGTCTACGAAGAACTCCCCGATGGCATCTCCGTCGGCGAGAGTATCGTCATCCTGCGCAATATCAAGGTATGCACTCGCCCTCCGCCTGTCACACTACACCCTTGATTTTTATATGCACCCAATCAAAGATTAGCTACAAATATACATGCATCTCTGACTTGGACCACGTATGTATAGATGGGAGAGAGAAACGGTCCCATCGGCATGACCAACAAATCCCGTTCCTCCTGGGTCATCTGCAAAGGCGAAATGCCCGCCCGAAGAAAATCCCGTAACCACCTCCGTCCCGAACGCCCCACCATCCGCGTCCTCGACGCCGGTCCCAAGAAAGTCGACGACCCGGAACAGAAGAAAAACCTCCTCTCACCCGAAGAATTCGAAGCCTGCAAGGACCTCGTCGAATTCTGGAACGCCCGCGGCATGGCCGGCGCCCACGGCGTCAGCGCGGAGGAATACCAACAAGGCGCCGCCGCCAAACCGGTCCGGAGAAAAAAAGCCGCACTGATAAAAGAAGTCGAATTGGACAATTTCTACGATCTGACCTGTTACGTCCAACACACCTGGTCCAACAACGACAGCATGTTTACAATCACCGTCACCGATTTTACCGAAAACCAGAATCTGTATCATATAGACTATGATCCGTTCGCCGAGTCAGAAGTCCGGATGCGTGACGAGGTGAACAGCTACGCGTACGAGACGGGAAATCCGAAGAAGAAAGAAGCGAAGTTCAACAAGCAGTGGTATCAGAAGCCGTTTGGGAAATATTTCATCAAGATTTCTATTTGGGATCGATTGGCGCATAAAGCGAAGAAGGAGATCAAGGAAGGATGCTTTGTGCTTCTGCAAAACGTTCGTATCAAAAAGGGAGAAAACAGTAATTGGGAGGGTGCTCTATCGGATGCTCGAAATGAAACTGTTCCCAAAGACTGCTTCGAGGTGCTTAAACCGGGTGATCAAAAGTTGAAAACCCTCCACGCTCGCAGGAACGAACTCGAAAAGAAACTCGAAGCAAAGCATAAAGAGACAGATGCGAAGAAAAAGAAGGAAATTGAAGAAAAAGAGCAGAAGAAACTGGAAGAAGAAATGAAACGGCGCCTCGAAAACAACAACCAAGGTATACTGATCTCCATCACGGCAACCGTTCTGAAACCACTCTAACGCTAGCTAGTCCACTGCGGCTACAGATCAATGGCAACCACAACCATCAACAGCATCCTCTCCATGCGCGACGGGACGGACGTGGACTTCTTCAACCGTCGCTACCGCACCGAATGCCGCGTGGTAGACTTCCGTCCCTCCAACATCGAAGATTTCGCCCGACGGATCTCCGACGATAGAGATGCCTGCGGTGTCGACCTCGACATCGACATGCTGGACGGCTCTGGCAACTGCAAATCCCCACCGGAATGGTACTGGTGTTTTGAAATCGATGTGACGGGAAAGGACGGTCTGTCGATAATAACCATCCAGATTGATGACGTGGCTGGGCGGTATCTACTCAGTCCTGAGCCTTGCGAGTATGTGTCTTATCTTCTATTTAATTCCTCCTATCTGGGTCAGATGTAAATTGTATGGTTACAAGACTAATGCTCTACAGCCTTCGCAACGGCGCAAACAACCAAACCCTCTACCAACTCCGCCGCGAACTCTTCCACCTCTGGGGCAACCTCGAAGAAGTCAAACGCGACAGACGCGAACATCTCCTCGTCATCGAATCCAAAATGGCCAAATTACTCGAACAATACGAATCCGGTGAGGACAAGAAATTCCTAGAAAAACAGTGGCAGAAATTCGAGAAAATGCGAGCGGAAATACAATCCAGTCCGATAATAATGGACGAAAAAGTGTCGAACAAGTTTTTTTTCGCGATGGTGAAGGAGTACGGCGAGTGGGATGGGGAGAGTGAGGAGTTTGAGAGGAAGTTTGTGCTGGAGCATACGAGTGTTAATCGGGATGTTGTTATGAGGGAGAGGGCGAAGTTTGATAGGGCGGAGGAGGAGGAGAGGAAGATGACGGAGTTTTGGAAGGGGACGCAGGGGAAGCAAGTAGGGGATGGTGATATGATGGTTGTGGATTGATGACACTTTTTGAAACATTGAGTCTATATTTATTATTCTTGTGTATATATCTACGACTATGTGTATTTGATCCATTTCATCCACCGGTCGCTGTCTCGAGATAGTCTGAGACTAGAATTCAGATATATCGCGGATTGTTGCAAATTCCGCGTTGTCGCAAACCTCCCACTCCCCTGCCAGAATTTCCTTCCCCAGATCGTAGCCTTCAACCTCAACTTCACACCCATTGATTCTGCCTACCTACGCAGCTGTAATCGACGACCAATCGCCCACATCACACAATGGCACCACCCTCGAACCACGAAAGACACCCCGCATCCACAGACCGCCCATCAAACAAAAAACGCAAAAAGAAATCCAAACCCGCAGACGCAGAAGACGATACCCCAAAAGCCTTCAAACGACTCATGGCCTACGCCGCAACCGGAAAACGTCCCAGCGGCCTCGACGACCCGAAAACCAATTCCTCCAAGAATCTGAAGAAACGAAAGATATCAGATATGCAATCCACCCCCGTCCACGATACCCTCACAACCGATACAACCACTCCTGCAATTACTACTGCGACTGCTACGAGCACAACAGATATAAAAACCCTCGCACCCCTACCCAACGAAAAACTCTCCGATTTCTCGCGCCGCGTGGATGCCGCGATACCGATATCGTTCAAGGGACTCCAACGGGGCATGGACCCGAAACGCACAAAGAAGAAGAAGAAACCCGCTGAAGAGAAAGGGGAGGAAGAGGTGACAGAGGATATGTACGATTTCGACGATAACGGGGATTTACTACCGAATCATTTACGGCCGCATAATATCTCCAAAGCGAAATTAAACCACAGCGTCAACTCTATCACTCCCATTACCAATATCACCGGTAAAGGGGGTAATACTAACGGTAATAGTAGCGGAGGAGGAGGTGCAGGAGGAAGAGTAAAACCGAAAAAAGGCAGTAAACAACGAAGCCCGAGTCCCTTCTCCGCCCTTCGTGCGAAACGCGGAACCCTCCAGACGAGTATAAACGACGTGGTACAAGCGCCGCCGGATTTGATCGTCCCCAAGGAGAAACTACGGGATAAAACCAAACCTTCCGCGGCGTCGAATCCAGCGGTGCCGAAGAGTAGTGGTTCCCTCGCGCGGAGAGAAATGCTCGAGGTGGAGCGGTTGGGGGTTGTGGAGCGGTATCGGGCGCTTATGGCTGCTAGGAGCGGGGGGTTGTAATGGTCAATTGTTGTGGTACGGCCGCATATATATATATATATTCTGTTAAGTTGGGTTATAAGGGCACTGAAGATGGTTATGAGATAGGTTATGGGACTACTGGAGGCGGTTATATATATGTACGATAGAGCAATAGCGTATATATCTATTAAGGCAAAAAAAACGACGTTATAGTTCGAGTAAAGGGGACATTTATTGCGACGCACTGATGACAAGGCATCCATTTTGAGCAAAGCGAAATGGTATCATGTCGATAATTTGAAACATAAAGAACATTCATGGCGGAGTAGTATAATAATAAAAATACACGGACGTAGTCCGACGGTGTGGTGGGGAATAAATAAGTAATTAGGAAAGGAGCTTCGACATAGCTCTGCCATGCATGCTGGGCTCGGTGAACAGGAGGGTTATGCTAAAGGGGACGTGAAGATAGAGGCGACATGAAGGAAATATGTTGACCCATCCACCAGAATTCAAACATGAATGCGGTGGTCAAGTCAAACATAAGTGGGGATAACGAAGCTATGAAAAGTAGTAGCCATGAAAAAAATAGAAACAACAAGGAAAATCATTATCAACCCCCTTCACAAAGCAACCGTAAATAACCAGAAACAAAGGCAAATAAAACAACACAAACAATAAAAGTACAAGTGACAAGACGCAGTCTCGGACCAGACAAGGAACAGACAGTTGAAACATTTCTGTCCCGGATGGCCCCAGACTAGACAAGACGGTGAAAATTAATCGGCATCCATCATTTCCTCGTCCGGATCCTCTTCAACCACGCTCTCCTGCCTCTTCTGATGTTCCTCCTCTTCCTCACGCTCCATTTCTTCGTGTCGGAGGATTTCATCTTCGTGCGCGTCTTCCTCATTGGGGGGCTGTTCATCGTCGTCGCTATCCTCGATGATGTCTGCGCTTTTGATCTGCTTGCCTGTAGCGTTCGCAGCAGCATCAGGCTTAGCCTTCGGTTTTGCTCTTGATGGTCGCGGTTTCGGTGGATCTAGGTGGTTGAGAATCTCACGGAGGTTGGGTCCGAGCTGTGCTTTGTTCTTCAGTAATCTCGCTTTGAAGATCGTGGCGTCGACGACCTCGCCGAGGACGGCTAGGGTGATCTTTCCCACGAATTCGCACAAACGTTGCTCGAAAAGTAGTGCAGATTCTAGGTCTGTATTCTCGTCTGCTTCCTCTCCCTCGTCGTCGCTGCCGGAGGCGACGATTTTATTCGAAAGCTTTGCGAATCGCTTTTCGGCTGAAACGTAGACTTTCAAGATATCTTGTTGGACTTCCTCGGGCACTTTGCGAGGGAACATGGATAACTTTGTAAAGGCGGAAAGGACGGCGTTGAAGGTGTGGAAGTCGAGTAAGGCTCCGGCAGCAGCGATTCGGACTTCGTCGAGGTCGCGGACGTTAATAATATCTTCGAGGAAGGCGGTAGTTGTTTCTTCCTTTGCGCGTAGCGATTCTAGGATGGACAGATGCTCATCCACCGCTTCGTCGGAGCTGAGGTTTAGCTTCGTAATCGTCTCTACGTTCCACATAAAGTAGTAGAGTAGTGTCTTGAGAGATGCCACCCAGAGGTCATTTTCTGCTTCGTCCGAGGTTTTCCCTCGTCCGATTATCGCAATGAGTATTTGAACTGGCGAGTCTGTACCGGAGGTATCCCTGACAACATCTTTTCCTTTCCTGTTCTTCCCCTTAGACTGGGAAGCCGATTTGGACTCGAAGGCTTCCTTGCAGTCGGTAATGCTGGCCAAGTACTGGAGTCTCTTGACACCTGTTTCAAAATCAGAAAGAGCCTGGTCGCTCAATTCTCCCTTCTCGAGATCTTTGCCCGAAGCTACAGAAACAAGATAATTCACAACTTCCTCTTGAACACCCGTGATTTTCTGCGAGGTGACTTCGTCGAGTTCATCGAAAGACGCAGCATGCAGTAAAAATCCACTAGCCTCTTTCAGAACCGATTCGTCAAGATGCGTCAGGAACTGTTTGGCAACGTCATCCACCAGCAGAGAGAATGTATTCATCTGTCGAAGTTCCTGATAAACGTCGAGTTTCATGAGATGCGTGATTCGAAGAACAGTGGCGGCGGTTTCGGGCGGTGGTCCGAATTTGTTGAGTAACAGTGGAGCATAGTGAGCGAGTCCTCGTGCGATATCGTCCTCGTCAGGTGCCTCTGATTGCTTTCGTTTCGACCTAGCAGCAGTATTGGTAGCGTCGGTGGCTGATGCAATTGCGGAAGTTATGGCAGCGTGGAGGACGTGTAAAAGAATGTTTTCTTCTTTGGCTTTTAAAGCGCAAAAGTTCTTAATGTAGGACAATGTCTCGTCGTGAGAGCCATTCATTTGGTTCCCCGTGTGGTCGTACAAAAGGTATTTAGCGAGGTCATCCCATTTCTAGTTGCGACAGTTAGCTTTGGCCGGCAGAAAACGGGTCTTATTGGTGCACTTACATGCAGTTCTGGCATCGCTTTGTAGAGAGCCAATCCAGCCAATTGGAATCTTGATTGAAGACCCAATGCGGCGACTCCCTTTGTATTGGTTTCTCGAGCTTGGTTATCCGCGGAATCGTCCTGGTCGTATGCGGACAACGAATTGACGAGACACTTGAACTTGATCCAGCTAATCTGATGTCCTTCGAAATCTTCGTCGTCGAGATCTCCAGCGGTTTGGAGAGCCTCGTTGACAGTATCCTCTCCACCGCAGTTTTCAATCTGCTCATCATACGCTTCCTGAACGCTGCTCGCAAAGAAGTCTGCAACCGCGTTTCGAACTTTGTTATCGGCGTCGTAGAGAAGTCTTCCGATAGACTCAATATCGTCAGCTTCCAAGAATCCGACTTGTCGAACTTCGCTTAGCAATAAAATCGTTTCCGCTCGAACCCCAGAATCGGCGTCCAGCAAAGCCATTTCCACTAGACGTTCGCGAAAGCGTTCGGTAAAGTTTCGCAGACCTCCAACGTTGGCGCGATCTTTAAAGAGCCTTGCTAATGCCTTGATGACTTCAGAGCGCACGCCAACTGCAGTATCGGAGAGAACCCAGCCAAGATATCGAAGGTAAGATGCCTCGAAGAATATACTAGGTAGTTTCAAAATCCAGACTCCGAGTTCGTGAATGCACTCAGCACGGATTTTACCGTCCACGTCTCGATAGCGATGAACGAAAACAGACTCGTAGATGTCGCTGATTTGATCCGTGACGAATTCTTGGTTTTCCTGAACCTCGTTGATTGTGCTTTCTAGAGATTTGATTCTGCCCTGGTTTTTGCGAGCCTTCAATTTCTCGGATTCAAGCTGCTTTGTGCCGTTGTTGATGGACTTTTCAATGTCGGCCATGGTGCCGCACAAGGCGGTCATGATTGAGAGGTTGATCGCGGTGCTGGTATGTCGGAAAGGGCGAAGAGGCGAGCTAGACATGGCTGTTATCCATACTTGCATGTTCTCTATGAGAGCCGGGTCGTTGGTAAGAGTGCCGGAGGCGGAAATGTGGTTGATGAGCTCTGAGAAAAAGGAGGTAAGGCAGGTTCGGTAACGACGGTACTTTTGAGCTCGCGATGCTATCGGATACTCAACAGACGACTCCTACTACGAGTTAGACATGTGTAACATTGGAAAGAATACTAATGACTACCTTTTGAAAGATATCTTGGATGTCTTCAAGCTTGCTTGCAGCAGAATCGGCATCTTCGATATCATCACTCGTTACGGACTGATTGCAGCCGCAGCTCTAAAGATAAGGCATTAGCGAATGCGAATTGACGTTTCAGCTCTCCGGTTTACATACTCGAAGAATGAAATTAACCATGCCAACCATTGCTTCGGTGTTGTTGGAGTCGTAAAAATCGACCCAATCTTGGACAATCTTGGAAGCGTCCTCGCCAGCAAGAACTCGACCTGTAAGAAACTCAATTAGCTACACATTTCCCACGCATGTGGCGGCTGGCAATGGCATGCGACTGACGGAATAGATCGTCGCCATCTAGCTCAATGACTCCGTTCGCAGCTCCGGATTTCTTTCGCGGGGTAGCTCTGCCCTTAGCTGGAGGCCCGGCATCCGTGCGTGATTTCTTCGGCACCGGCTTCTTAGCTGGTGTCTTCACCGGTTTGGACCTGCTTGGAGTGGCAGCTTTGCCTCTGTTTGCAGTCTTCTTTCTAGAGGAGGGAGCGACATGAATGGATTCGTCTTCAGATGCATCTTCTTGTTGTTCTTGGTCACTGGCGCCAGTCGCATCGGATTGCTGGTCGGCATCATCATCGCTGGCAGCAGTTTCATCATCCTCAGACGCGTTATCGGTGGCGCCTACGCGAGTATCTCGTTTTCGCTTTCGTTGTTGGATGGTGGGAGGTGGGGAGAAGGTTGGAGGTGGTTTTCTGACACGGGTAGAGCGTCGCTGACTTGACTCGGCGGAGGGCTCCGGGGTAGTCGAGTCCTCGCCGGCGGTGGCCATTCTTCCGATGATTGTGAGGCTGGTACGGGTAGGCGTCTGTGTCGATGTCGTCGCGCTCATTGTTGTCAACAGTGGTGGTGATGTTTTGGTGAATTTGACGTGGTGTTGACCCGAACCACAAACAACATTTCGGCACAGCGAAAAGCTACGACACGTGACTCTATAACTGTTTGTCCGATGCCGCATCCGATGGTCTGCGTTGTGTCCTTTCCTATCTTATCAGCGCCCGCATTTTAAATTCTGGAAATATTTTTCGAGTCACTTGGTAGCCAGGCAGTTCGAACCCACTGCCACCTCCATCGGACTCATCTACGACCGACATCATCCCGCCAACTCGAGTTAGACCCTGTGCACCTGCATTGCGGCTCTATTTTACATCTGCGGCCGATATCATCACCTCCCCGATTCTACTCCATCCGGTCGTCGCAGAGGTATCACAGTGCCTCAATCCGATCGCATCAACCTGCGCATCAATATTCTCCAATTGCTTGTCACATTCTACCTTTAGAAGGAATCTTGCCATAATTTGGTTGACAAGCTATATTATAAGCTACTGTCACCATATCGAACTTAACAACTTCGTTCATTCTGCAAAAATATGAATATCTTCGACAATGGCAGACACTGGCGAATTATTAGACATCATAAAGGATGAATGTGCCCTCACAGTCACCCAAGGTAAGCTCATCGAAGACCGAAACTAATTATCGAAAGCAGAATCTATCTAATTCAGAATATTATGTAGGCCTGCCGGTCACATCCGTCTGGAAACTCGTCACAGATTACCTCGAAAACGATAAAACCGCAACTGCCCCGCTAGAAATCCTCGATCCAACCATCCCAACCCCTCCGATTACATATCACCCTGCTCTTCCACTCGATATTTCCCTACGTAACACTATCTGGGACGCCATTCAAAATGACCCAGACATCAGCATTGGTATTGGCAATGAAGGCAAGGGCATTTCGTTCGACGATGCCGAAGCTGGAGTGGTTCCCCAAGAGCTACCTGATCAAGAACCTAAAATGGTTGAATGGCGACTCTACGCTTCCGAGCGTCTCCAATGGAAACGGATTGCTGGTCATGACATCGACACTGTTCGCCTGTTCCCTACACTATGGCAGCTTCTCAAAATCATCGCTATGAACAAAGAAGACGGCATCCTCCAACCTGGACTAACAATCTTATCCAGTCAAGATGCGAGATCCGTCGGCCCCCGTACAAAAGATCTGGCCGGCAAAGGATACATCATGAAGATACCGGTTGTGGCTAACAAGTGGCGCACTTCAAAGCTCATCCTCAAACGATTCTACAAGGGTGCGTTGGAAAAGCGAAGGACGCAGAAGAAAAAACGGTTGGCCACACTTAAAGAGCATGCAAAGACTGGCAAGAAGCTCCCTCAGGAAATCTTAGAAGAGCCTATAGATATCGAAGAAGTAATCTCGGGGATCTTCAAGCTCCTGAAGTCTGCAAAAAACAAAGTCATGCTCATTGAAGATCTTAAGTTTAGACTCGTAAGTGCATATAAAACCCCGCTTCCTGTGAATGCTAGCATCTAACCTTTTGCAGAACTGTACATCTACCAGACGTCGTCGAAAGTCGTGCCGCAGGATTATGAACAAGTTGGAAATCATGGGGTGTATTCAAAAAATTAGAGCTATGGGAGCGGAAAATCTTCACGCCAAAAAATTCGAAATGGGACCTGTCGATGAAGAAGAAATCGCAAAACTCAAAAACACACGATTTGCGAAATGCGTCAAATTCATCCGTGACTTGAAGCCTCTCGAATGGCATGAGGCTGTTCGAGGCGTCCGTCCAACAGTTACCCAAGATGAAGCGGACGAATTGGACGAGGAGATCGATTCTGATGATGAGCAGGATGACGGCTACAGAATAATTCGATCCGCACCTCAAGTCAGAGTAATTGATGGACGTCGTGTGACAGTTCCTCTATGGACAAGGACCCATCTCATGCATACGATATATGACCAAATTCTTGCATCGGGGATGGAGGGGATTAGAAGCGGAGTAAGTGTTCCTAACAATTATATCGAAGTTTGCCATACTAATTAAGGATAGATGCTTTCCGGTGCGGTCTTTGGGCCATTCTATTATCGTCCTTTTGATCAAATTATGGGCCGTTGGACAACAAATTCCCTTCAGAACCAGCCTGACCATCTGAAATCTACCTCTATCGTACGAGAGACAGACATGTACAAGCGAACAGCAAACTATCGATACTGGACAACCGAAACCTTCAAGGCGATGTTAAGAGATCAGGAGATCGATTACCAAACTTTGGAAACTCCCTCCAATCCCCACAAAACTAACCAAAAGGTTAAAAAGACTTCGAAGCCCTTTGAAAAGATCCCGATCCCTGAACCTCGAGGCCTCGATGAGAATGGGTTTATGACTATCGATACGACACTTTTCACACATGGTGATGGGCGTGGGAATTTCCAAGACTGCCAGAACGCAGCCCCGAAGAAAGGAAGCGGGCTGAAACCGCCTGGCGTATCACCACTAAAGGGGCGTAAGAAGATTAAATCCGAAAATATCGAAGGGGGAGAAAACGGCAAACTAAAGAAGAGAAAATCACAAAAACCAGAGATTGAACAACCAGAACCTCAAGAGGGCGAAGAAGCACCCCAAGATGATTCTTTTGTTGTTATTGGTCGCAAGCGCAAGTACCCCCCAGGCACCGAACCTTACCTCAAAGATGGCCCACGCACCGAAGCAGTCAAGAAAGCCTTGAGATTGGGCTCCATCAAGGAATGTCTCGCGGACGGAAAGCCTATCAACTCGTATGAACTCCCTCAAGGCTTCCAACCACTCGCTACTATTGATGAAAACTCTTGGACAATTGAAATGATTGCAGAAAGAACTTTCATGGACCTCGTTGAGAGTAAGCCATATCAGATACCACTTGCAACAGCACGGTACAGGAGCACGACTTCAAAGAAGGGCCGACCAAAAAAGAACGCGGAAGCGCCGACACCGGAGCTCATTCATTTGGGACCAATCTTTCAACCAGGTCCAGACGGGCCCGTGGAAATGGCACCTGACCCCGATGCTCCCGTTGCAAGCAAGCCAGCAAAGAGGGCATACAAGCGAAGAAAGGTGGATCATGTAACCACAGAAGAAGCAGCTACCGCAGCAACTGCTACTGAGCCGATTGAACAGCCAATTGAACTTCCCACGGAAACCCCAACTGTAGAACCGGCCGAACAACTGGCTGAACAAACGATAAATACTGAGGCTACACAAGCACCAAATGGAAAAATCCCTAAGCCTCGCAAATCGCAAAGAGCTACTGCTGGGAAGAAAAAGAAAGATCCTGTTGAAGGAGATGGTATTGATAACCCAGAGCTTCAAAGCCCCCCGAAACGCAAGTCTCGTGGCAAAGATGCACCGAAGAAGGAACCATCTTCGAAAAAAGCAAAGACAAAAAATCTTGGTGAAGGAGATATTACCCCGAAAAATGCTCTGCCAGAAGCTATGGAAATTGACCAGCCTTCTGCCCAAGAGCAAGCCGAAGCTTCGCTGGTCATGCCTTCTCAAGTAGATACTAATCCAAGTGCTGGTAGCGGAGGTACAGATGCCATGGGAGATATAGCTTTGCTAGCTGCACCAAATCCTAGCTATAGCAAAGCTAAACCAACTCCAAGCGTAGACCAAACAGCAGATGAGAGAAACAACAAGCGTATAGCTAGTGAACAATCCAGTTTGATTGAATCTACCTTAACTGCTCAAGAACCACGTATCGAAACAGAAGCAGAAGCAGTGGAAGTGGAACCACAGCCTACCAAGAACAGCCATCCCAATGCTACCCCGGAAAATGATGGTGTCCGCAATGAAATGGCGCCCGTTGAGGTTATAGACCTCGAAGCCAAGAAACCCGAGCCCGAAGATAAAGAGCCGATTGAAGAAACACCAGTTCCGACGCCTCCTGAGACCCCCAAGAACCCCAAACTTGAGCCGTTCACGGACAAGGATGGTATTCGCATGGAGCTAGTTAATGCGGAGGCTCGGAAGAACAAAAGCATTGGCGGTGTTCTCAGAGCCACGAGGCGACGTTTGTTGCTCGGCATGCTTGCAACCGTCGACGGGGCTATATCTATCAATGCGGGTTATCGCAAGTTTCTCCAGTACAGCAAGGAACAGAAAGGGCAGCATACGTCTACCATGGATCGGAAAACGTTCAATAGTATTATCAATGACTCGAACATGGATGGCAAGGTTCTTGTTATGGGAGTTTTCAAAGGCGCAAGACGGATAGGAACTATTCTCGCCATGCCTGACAAGACATTTCAGTCCGAAGAGGTGGATGCGGCTAAACGAGTCATCGTCGATGAGCTCGATAAGCCGTTCGCCTGGAAGCAGAATGTGTCGAAGGGTATCGCGGCGAAGAGTTCCAATATCCCTGTTGAGCGCATCGATTTCGAAAGATACTCCCTTGCCAGCAAGGCGATTGCTCTTGGTAATAGCAGTACGAGACGCCAGCTGGATGCCGAGAAGATGTCTACGCTTGCCCGTTTGCAGGCTATTACCGAACACGAGAGGCGAGAGGAAGGAGAAGGTAAAAGGACAAGGAGGAGGTATACGAGGAAGGATGGTCAACCGATCACTAGTCGGACGAGGTCGAAGATTGGTTCATCGACGCTGTCTGATGATTTTAATGAGTCTGATGTTTCCGGCAGTGATCGGGAATTCCAGATTCCTGGAGGTTCCCTTCACAGATGGCAAATTTCGCCTGGCAATTCTAGCTCATACCTAGAAGACTATGATCTAGCTGTGGATGATACCGGCTCGCAGCGTATTCGAACGAGAAAACGACAGCAGGCTGGTGGCCGAGCTGGAAAACGGAGAGCCATGATGACGAACGAACGAGAGATCAATCCCGATCTTCTCCCTCTTTGCTCAGAGCCGGCGAAGGAACCGAAGAAACGGGGAAGGAAGCCAAAACCCAAGGTCCCGAAGGAACCGAAGGAACCAAAGCCGCCGAAAGAACGGAAGCCACGGCCACGTAAGTACCAAACCTCTACGAGCTATAAGAATTCCACTAAATATTACACTACAGCGAAAGAACCGCGCGTTCGCCGTCCAAAGGATGTACCACGCATAAGAACGACCTTGGAAGAGGACGAAACGCTGACGCTAGCAATCATCATCATCCGTACTTTATTCGGTGGCTATGTTCGCAGCATCAAGTGGGACCTTGTTGCCAAAGCGCTGCCAAAGTACGACCGCTGGTCGATTCAAGCTCACTGGCCTCGAGTGCGCACCAAAATGAAGGACGAAATCCCACAGTATCAAGCCGAGTTCGAAGAACAGTACCTTCGTGCGTTTTACAAGGGGAAATTACCGTTCTTTGATAAGAACCGCGGGGTGGAGTTTGATCTTTTGTATCATGTTAACTGGCTCAGACCTATGATGAAGAAGAATATCCGACCGGTTACGGAGCGACGGATTCTCCCGGCGACAAGAACGAAAATGGAGAGTTTGTACGATTTGGTAGCTACGCCGTTGGACTGGCGGAGGGACTTTTTCAATCAGATGACTACGATGTCGTGGAAGGAACACCAGTTGATGAATCATTCGAGCAGTACGGGGGTTAAAGTAGAAGACGAGGAAGAAGGGAACGGCGGGGTCTTGACGATCGGTGTGGGGGATAAACGACGGGCGGTGGAGCGGGCGAAGAACGCTTGGAGGAGCATATTTGTCACCGAGGACGATCGGTACGATGAGGGGAAAGCGCAGTTGTTGATGAAGGGGTATCCGCAGCAAGCGAGCGCTGCGGCGTTGGCGGAGTTGCATAAAGTCGACAGGTTTATTATTAGAAACAAGAAGGGAGGGAGGTTTGGAACTGCGAGTGCGCAGGCTAGGGTGTTGCAGGCGTGGAGGACCGGGTTTTCGACGGAGATGTTTAGTGAGGCGAAGGAGTTTAATGGGAAGGTTGTTGGGGAGTTGAAGGGTGGTGGTGAGGAGTTTAAGCTTGTCGGTACTGCGCTCAATCCTGGGATTATGGCGTGGATCGTGGACCATTTGGTTAGAGGCGAGGTATTTTGGATTTGAATCGGTGATGAAACTTGGAGTTTTGCTAATAATTTTTTTTCTCAGGTTGACATGTACACGAAGGACTATAAGGCTACTAGCCGTGGTCTGGCGGAGAGCCTGGTCACTCGCGCGATCAACCCGGTGCTGTTTCACTTTGACATTTTCATCACGTACGGCAGCGGCAGCAGAGTAACAGAGATCTCGCAACCGGTGTTGGATCCGGCGGATATGTTTGAGAACGTGCCGCAGGGATCGATGAAGGAGGTGGCGTTCCCGCCGTTTATATGGCAAAACATGCACGACGAGGTGATTGGGTATATGTGGGAGCGAGTTGTGCGGTGCGTGTTGGCGGTTGTGGTTGCGAAGCCGGGGATGGAGGTTGAAGGGGTGGTTAGGAGTTTGCAAGGTGTGGCGAACGTGCGAGATGTGCTGAATGTGGTTAGGTGGTTGGTGCACCGGGGCGGGGTTGTGGAGAGGGAGGAGGGGAGGTA
Source organism: Orbilia quercus (assembly GCA_036971405.1). NCBI lineage: Eukaryota > Fungi > Ascomycota > Orbiliomycetes > Orbiliales > Orbiliaceae > Orbilia > Orbilia quercus. The sequence continues at coordinate 358,131 of JAJTUE010000012.1, forward strand.
CTGGGGTGCGAGGGAGTATCTGTGGAGTGGGGTTTCGGTGGCATGATGCTTTTTCTAACGTTTCTACGGGGCGGTATGCTGATGAGGATGGACGTTTCTTATGATGTTGCTTTTACTTCGGCGTTTATGGTGGACTTTAAATAGTGGAGTTGCATATTGGTGGTGTTTTAGGATATTTATGTTGGTTATTCAAAGCTCTACTTGGGGACTCGAGACTCCACCAAACTAACTTATTCAAGCTGGGAGCAGTCCAAGCACGTCTGGTCCACGAGACAAAGCAGTCTTTTTATAATAATAATTTATTAATTCATGATGCAGTTATATATTTGATCATTGGAAGATTTAGTAGCTCTGAGCGCCGATTTTCAAGGTATATAGCTGTGGTATATATAGCTTGGTGTATATTATTACGTGTCATAAGGCAACCCTAGGTCTATATATGAGGACCAAGTTTCATGACATGTTAATCGAGACGACTGATACGGCACTGTAAATGTTCTTCTAGGCAGCATTTGATAAACTGATAAACAGGCAGAGATAGCACCAGACAATTCCTATAAGTGAATGATGAAACCAAGTAAAATATCAGCCTGGCTGAGCAATTGCGCAAGATGTTGGAAGTTGCAGGCAAAGCTGAGAAACCCGATTGAAAGAAAAATGAGAGCCTTCTATCCGAATGTAATTTATGTGAGCGTCTGGCCGCATTGGCATTTCTCTTGTCTCTGTATTTTTCAATTACGTGCACCATATTCTTCGTATCTGCCGAATCAGTAGACTATATCCTTAATGACAGTGGAGTGTCAAACAAAAAAATTTATAGAAAAATTCTAATAATTCGTACCGAGATTAATGTCAAATCGTCTTCACTATAACCGCGGCCGGTTCTGGCTGGGCTGTCTGTACGTCGGACTCGCCATAACACCGAACCTATCATACCCCCAGCAGGAAGATCCCACACCGTACCGTATCGACAAAGATGAACTCTACACAGTCGAGTGGTCCGGGCGGATAATAGCCATCGAACACAACTTGGAACACCTCGATCCCGTGGACCCCCAAAAGCCGGACCGCCCTGCCCTCATAGGGGCGTTCTGTCTCCTCGACGGCGCACATCCAGTAGCATCGGACAGAGGACAACCTATCGGAACGATCCCGATTATCGGTGGAACGGATTTAGAAAAACTGAATGACCCCGAATTGTTCAACCCGGAGGAATGGCGGAAACAGATCGCATGCCAAGGTGATCAGGACGCGAGCCGGTGGCGGTTCATCGGCGTGAGGGGCAAGAAGGGCGATGTGATCAATGGGAACGCCTACGGGTGGGCGCTGCACGATTACGCGTTAGGTCAGATCAGTAATAAAATCACGAATCGCTGTCTGGCGCTCATCCGCGACGCGAAGTCGGATAAGAAGGCGGAGATTGATACGGTGGGGCACGCTATACTGTCCGAACCATGCGATTCAGCCGCGGAAGACGATTCGCAGTTTTGGTTGATTTATTTCCAGGAAGGGGGCCAGCCGTTCGCACCGTTAGTGCCGGCGCAGTACGCTGGTGCGTGCGGGGAGAAGAAGGCGGTCGAGAAGAACGGGAAGAAGACTACGGTTGTGACTCCCGTGGCCGGGGAGGTGTTTTTGGAGTATACGACGCCGCAGCATCTGAGGAGGGTGGATGCGCGGTATATGGGTATGTCGACGTTCAATATGGATGATAAGGCGGGGATATCCCCTGTGGTGAGGTGTACCGGGCAGAAGTGGTTTTTCGATCCTCCGTTCACGGTGGCGGATACGGTGTATGAAGAGCCGCGGGTGTCGCCTCCACATTACCAGACGAATGATGATCCAAGTGTATTTTAAACTTTATGTTATTTTTATTTTTATTTTTATTTTACATGATAATTCTGAGATTCATATACGTCTGTATGCATATTATCTATATTTTGAAGTTAACATAATGTGTTGAGAGTGTGGTATTTTGAAGTGCCAAGTGAGATGTGTCCTCGCATTGTAGTTCGCAGCTTTTATGCTTCGATTTATGTCTTTTCTGGACAATAAAAAAGTAATTTATTTTGGATTTATTTTGAGAAGTATTCAGAGTTTGAATGATTATAAATCGGACGGGAGAACTCGAAACTGCGCCGGGAGAGAGCAGCTGCGTTCCGGCGAGTGGGCCAGCGTAAATAAATATAAATCATCCCCATCGAGAACCATTCTCGATCCGGCGCGAGCTTAAGTTCTAGCTGACTGTCGCGGTTGCCACTCTGTCGACAGTGTTGTCTCTCCCTCGTATCCATTCTTCGTTCTTCATTATTTATTCTTCGTCTTCACCTCGATTCATTCTCACCAGGCAGCTGTGACTCGATCCACTCCGTCCTATATATCCATATCCATCTATACACTCTCCATACCATTCCGCTTCTCCGTCACCGCCGTACTCGCAATATCCGAACAGGAATCCTCTCGCCTGCCATGTCCGGCCATCGCAGAACCCTGCAGTACAACAAGAGCTCTCCCGGCGTCCGACGAATACGTCCGTCCAATACCTCTTTAATTCCTTAATTAATAAACTTCAGCTAACATGTCATGATAAATCCAGTCAAGGAAGCCCAAGAAATCGCCCTTTCCCCCTCTCGCGACTTCACCGCCTCCCCGCTCGAACACGACCTCTTCGAGTGGCACTTCACCCTGCGCGGACCCCCTGCCCCATCACCCTACGCCGACGGCTTCTACCATGGCCGCATCCTCCTCTCGCCCAATTACCCCATGCGACCGCCCATGTTTCGCTTTCTGACCGATTCCGGCCGGTTTGAGGTCAACAGGGACATTTGTCTCAGCATCAGCGGGTTTCACGAGGAGACTTGGCAGCCCAGTTGGAGTATTCGGTTGGCGTTGAGTATGTCCACTTTTATTCTCACGACTCTTGTTTCGGTCAACGTGGCTAAGTATATTATGATGTAGTCGCACTACGAGCCTTCATGGATAGTGAACCCGAAGGCCAAGTCGGTGGACTGGAATGCACCTCGGAAACCCGCAAACTACTCGCCCAGAAATCGCAATCGTACAAATGTGGCGAATGCGGCGGCGGCGGCGAGGAGGAAGCCATGAAGATCGAAGAAACAGCCGGGGATGCGTCTAAATGGGCCGAAGACGAAGTTCCCCCGGAACTCCGCTTCGGATATAAAGACCAGATGAAACCGAAGAAGGACGAACCCGCAGACTCGGAATCGAGTCCCGTCACGCCGGCTTCACAAACACCACTGCCACCACCGGTAGTATCCGCATCTCAGGTATCCGCACCTCCACAATCTGTACCGCAGAGTCCCGCACCGCAACCCCAGCCGCAACCCACGCCAACGCGACAGGAGGACATACAGGAACCTGCGATGTTTATACCCTTCGCAGCGGGTCAGCATCAGCAGCCACAAGCCGGGGGTGCGCCGGCAGATATTCCCACGCCTGCGGTTGCAGGTGCAGTTCAGCAGGCGGCACCGAGGGCACATATTGGCGCGAGTAACGAGGATCGAGCTAACGGGTATATCGATCTCGCTATTGGCGTGCTTTTAAGTATTCTAGTAGGCTTGGTTCTACGAAAGATGTAGGTGGGCAATTTAACGGGTATACGAGGTTCTAGTTCTTTTTTCCTTTTCCAACGGGAATTATGTTTTCTATAGCGGGGTGTAGAATAGGAAGAGCACAGTTTTTTATTTTATCTTAGCGGGACTATATGGTGGGAAAGGTCGGTTCGTTCCTTTAGGTCTCTCTCTCGGTCGGTCACTACAGCTCGGATCGATGATTACTGCTACTACGGAGGTGTTCTGGGGGTTCTTGTTTATTTCAGTCGGTCCTTTATCAGGTAGATGTGATGAGATGATTATGCAGTGAATTTATGAAATTTCTCCGGTCCACTCTTTATTCTTATGGTAAATGAAAAGTAAAGTAGAGAGCTAAAAGACCAAAAGGTAAAAGCAGAGGTAAGTCCCAATGTGCGCCTCCAAGTCGTGTGTCGCTGCCACTATATATATGATTATAAAAGTACAAAGAATATCAGGCCTCCCAATAATGTCAAGATCCCACTGAGGATATTCCAATCCAATCCAATTAGTGATTACTATTACTTCTCATTCATATTCGCAATTACCACCCTTCACTCCAATTATCGACATCTTTCCTGTTCAACGAATTCGCACTAGATACTCTCGCTCCAGCACTCCTCGAGCTCTCGCCGTTCTTCCGTCTCGGCTCAAAATCGGCTTCGTCAGAACTAGTATCATAGTCGTCGCTATCGTCTTCGCTCAGCTCGTCTCTACTCATGACCATTCTCTTCTTCTTCAAATCCTGCATCCTCATCGTGACTTCCTTGTTCGCCATCGCCACCTTGGGAGAATACCTCGACCCTCCGAGCCCATGGCTGAATTCTTCCTCCCGGGCACCCAATATCCTCGCAGCTTTACTCGATCCTATCTTTTCTCCAGGACTAGGTAGCCCGGTGACCGCTTGTCTCGTCCAAGCAGCGTTACCGTTCGCAGGAGGATTCCCACCCACGGCAGTCTCCTCGATCTCATCCCCACCCCACCCAGCACGCCGCATCCGCTCCTGTTCGGCCGCCATCTCTCGTCTCCGTCGTTCCTGCATATCCCGCTGCGCGTCCTTCCACCGCTGACTAGTCTCCCACGTCCACCCGTCACCGATCGAGTTCTTCACGGGGACGAACCAGAGTAACGCCTGCGAACCGAATACATGCACGAAGTTCTTCTTCCAGCCGAGATCGAACGCGTTAGGCAACTGGGCGGAGGTAACCTCGATCACAAACTCATTATACCTCTCCCGCTCGCGCAACTCCAGCGCCTGCGGGCCCATAATCCCATCTCCACTGCCGCCACTACTGCCACCGCCTAATAAATTCGCACCCCAGGGCACCGTCCGCCGTTTCAAGGGCGACGAGTACCGCGTCTTCTCCATACTCTCGATCGTGGTCTCCGCTTTAAACACCAGATAGAAATGATACGCTGAGAAACCCGTGACGACGATTCCCACCACCCCGCTTATCACGGCGAGCAGGACCCAGTTCACGGGCATGTAGGTGTCCATGTATGCGTCGCCCTTGATGACGACTTCCCAGATCCAGGCGCTAGAGATGGCGCAGCAGTAGAGACAGAAGATGGCGAGGTAGAATGTGAAGAGGACGAAGGGTTTGTAGTTGTTTATGCCGAGGCAGTTGGCGAGCCACGGGCAGTGGTGGTCCATTTTGAGGACGCAGGTGTTGCAGGTGGAGCAGTGGTGGGTGCGGTCGGGTTTGCGGCATTGGCACTTTTTGCAGAAGCGTTCTTCGCCGGAGGCTTTGACGGTTATGGAGGTTGATATGGTTGTGGGCAGGGTGGAGTATTTTGATTTCTATGGAAACTCGATTAGCTAGATTTTATACAAGATATAGGTTATTCGGTGCGTACGATTTCCAGAGGCGTCCCAGGACTGGAAAAGGTAGCTACGGTGTAGCTCCAGTTGAGCATGATGTACAGCCAGACGCCGACGTACGCCGCCAAATGGCCATTGTAGCCTTTAATAGACGTCCACGAGATGCTCCAGGCTTCGGTCCATACCGCCCACGTCGTAGCACCGTACACGATGGCGAGCGGGAAGTAGGTCAGGCAGTTGCAGAAGAGGGTATCGAGACGACGGAGAAGACGCGGACGACGGGACTTGTTCGTGCTGCCGCCTGAGGGTCGGGATCGCGAGGAGTCGTTCGAGCTGGAGGAGGAGGGACGGGAGGTGACGGGCTGGTAGGATGGCGGCATGGTGGTGGAGCGGTGTCGGTGTCCGGCTGAGGTGCGGACATGTACTTGTCAGGAGGGAATGTGTTGGAGGTGAAGTTCGAGCTGAGCTATCGTGTGTTGCTGCAGCAAGTCAACTTTCCGTTCGATGACCTGTATATATATATTTTATTTAATTATTTTATTTCAATTATTTAAGTTTTTATCTCCACGGGATTCCGGTTGCGATCGATACGAGCGTCGTCTATGCAAGGTACCCTCCTGCCCAATATACCGAGGGATGAGATGGTGGATTGATCAAGGTGACTGACTGCAGGTAGGACAAGAATCAAATAGTAATATCATTTCCTCCTTTTCCAACTTCGCCCCTTAGCTAGCTAGCTCGCTCGCTGCTTGGGCTGATATAACACTATAATACATTATAGTATAAAGCACACGACGATAGAAGACAATTAATTACCTGTCAGCGCCGGCTGTGGACGGGAGAAAGAAAACCGTGCCCACGGACAGCAGCCAAGTTTAACGGCTCGAAAGTCAACTTTCTTCGCTTCTTTGCTGTCCGTGTCCCTGGACAAAAAAAAGCCACAGGGCGACAAACTAGGCGCGGTTTGACTTCGGTTTCGGGAGTCTGATATGTCCCCGGGCGCCGTGTGAATAAAAGCTGACAGGATTATATTATCTGCAGATTTCTCTTCCACTCGTACCTTTTTCCTTCAGACGCTGAGGCTGCGCTGTCGATCTGGCTGTGACTATCGCGCGTGTTTTTATGGAACTTCGTCACGTGATTGTGGTCGAAGGAATAGAATCTGACCAAACTTTGTAGACGGTCAACGGGTTGGTTTGGAGGTTGTGTACGGCTGGGATACGTGAGGTAAGGATCCCTCTGTCTATTTGTATATCTGGGCAAGGGATTCTTACGGTATAAATCTGCAATTAAAGGTACATATAGGTATCCTGTCTATACTATAGCAACGACGATATAACCTCGAATCAATCCCTCCGTATTAACGCTAGTTCATTCCTTAAAATCTAATATATTTCTTCAATATTAGCTAACGAGAATATGTTCGAATAATCTAGATATATTTTTATCATAAACCGAAAATTCGGAGCTTCGAATTCAAGATCCACTGCTCCCAAGCTCTTGGCGACCGGATATCGCCCAGCAGATGACGTTGGCCCGGCCCCCAGTTTGCCTGAAAAATGTGCAAATTTAGAAACCGACTTGGACACCAGCCTCAGCTTGACTTTTACACCCAAGACATCGACTCAACTACTCGCCGGCTGTTAGTTTCCCTGCTGGGCGAGTACCTGCGAGTACCTGGCTATATTAAGAATTCGAAAAAGATACTTTTCGTCAACTGTCCTGCTCCACCGTTGCATTGCCATTCGCTTTCGTCTTCGACGCTTATTTTGAGTCTTAAAAACAGTCCATGCTGGCCTGGTTGTTTTCGTCTTTTACTTCGGCATAATTATTACAATATTCTCTCGCTTTGTCCGGATTCTGGAAAAGGGACACCCTATATAACTCCCCGAGTCGCCCGGAATTCCCTTGATACTTGTGGAGCCTCGGAAAGCAAAACCTGAAACACACCTGCAGCCATCACCATCATCATTCATCAATACTCCGCGGTTCAGCGACAAGACTTTTCCCTAACTCTGCTCTTCCTACACTATCCCGGCAGTATCATATCATCGATACAAAACCCTTTCACCCTCTCTCGCTCTCTCTCGGTCTTGATATCGACATTCTTCTCCTCTCCTTCGACCTCAGGAGTTTGACGTTCCTATTCTTGTGCTACAACGCTTGGACAATCCTCCTGACCGCTAAGCAAACCACGGGACCAGGCATCGCTACCCGCCCGCATCTTCCTGTCCCAACTGGTCTGGTCATTCCTTTTACAACATTCAACAACCTCGCGACAAGGTCACAACGAAGAGCACACGCATTAACCATCATTCACCCCCCAGGGGACGAAATTCGAATCCGGCGGGCGAAAGAGGGAACCGTAACTCAAAGGAGAACAAACAAACGGCCATTTCATCCAACCACAACTCGCTCTTTTCTTCCTGGAATTGCGGTTGCGGGTGACCCCAACCAACCAGAGTAGCCATCATGGCCGCGTACGATTACTACAACCCTGCGACCCGAACGCACAATAATGATACCCCCCTTTCAGCCATATCTCCACCTAGCTCCAACCCATCTCCGTACCGAAACGACACCCCCTACAACCCATCCCTCGAAGATGTCCGCACTACCTATAAACCCTCTCAGGAACCCTACTCCCCGCAGGAGGACATCTCCTATCACGGCGCCGCCTCCTCCTACGACACGAACAGACACTACGGCGACAACATCCCTCTCTCCGAACATCCGCAGCACATGGCGGGCGCTTCCCACCGACCGGCTTACGCCATGAACAATGCCACCTTACCGACACCGATACCGCCCATGCGCGAGAAGAGCGGGAAGGGATTCTGGGCTCGCCAGAAATCGAAGAAAATCCCCTGGTTCTGCTACATCATCTCCGTCGTCCAAATCTGCGTCTTCATTGCCGAACTAGTCAGGAATTCACAACTCACGGGCTCACCGATCCAGACGAAACCAACATTCAACCCGATGATAGGACCATCGCCGTACACAATGATCAATATGGGCGCCAGGTTCGTCCCTTGCATCAAAGACAAACTCACGATCGGATCCGCCGTCGCAAACCCTTGGCCGTGTCCGAACGCTACCACGTCGACTTTTTCTTCCGCTCAGGGGAACCTCTGCTCCATCCAGGAATTGTGCGGGTTCGATTCATTCACGACGCCGAACCAGTGGTGGCGCTTCATCACCCCGATGTTTATGCACGCCGGTATCATCCATATCGGGTTCAACTTGCTTCTTCAGCTGACGCTCGGAGCGGACATGGAGCGAGAAATCGGTCTCATCAGATTCGCCGTTGTCTACCTCGCTTCCGGTATCTTTGGGTTCGTCTTGGGTGGGAACTTTGCGCCACAAGGGCTGGCCAGCACCGGTGCTTCTGGCGCTTTATTCGGTATTCTTGCACTCGTACTGTTGGATCTCTTCTATACCTGGAAACAACGAAGAAGTCCCTGGAAGGACCTACTCTTCCTCGTCATCGACTTTGCCATCTCCTTCGTCCTCGGTTTACTCCCCGGTATCGATAATTTCGCACATATCGGCGGTGCACTGATGGGTCTCGCGCTCGGATTGGCGTTCTTGCGATCACCACCGGCGTTACAATCCAAGCTCGGTAATACCGAAACGTACGATTCGATGACATCGGCGGCTATTCAGAACCAGGGACTGAGAAGATTATTCAAGGACCCCGTCGGTTTCTTCAGGAACCGAAATCCGTTCTGGTGGGTGTGGTGGTTTATTCGGGCTGCGTTTCTGGCGTTGGCAGTTGTGGCGTTCATTCTGCTGTTGAGGAATTTTTATATCTTCAACGCGGAGTGTAGGTGGTGTCGGTATTTTACTTGTTTGGTAAGTTTTTCATTTTCCCCCCTTCTTGATGTTTTGATCGTGTGGATAGGAGACTTATGATAGTGTACTATAGCCTGTTTCGAACTGGTGCGATATCGGAAATCTTCCGCAACCGACGACGACGCCGAATCCCGCGCGAATGTTCTAATCAACTTTTGCCATCTCGATACATCAGTTCTTCTTTTCATCTTCCTTTCTTCTGGCTAGCATTGCGATAATTACAAAAGAGAGCTTCATGAATTTATTTTTATTGTCATTTCTTCATTCGGAGGCGTCTAGGATTGTGCATAAAATTATTTTTCTTTTTCTCTATCGTACTTATTTTATTATCATCGGCGACGTCTTTTCAAAGAAAAAAGAAACACAGCATTAACTTTTATCATCCAATCATTATGCATAGCGAATATGTGAATTTGGCGATTTTTCATGCTTCGTTTCTTTGTGTGTGTTTTATAATACATTTTTGTAGATATGGGTAGATCGCTACATACATGAGGGTATCCCGTCCTCCCGGCATCGTTACACACTCCAACTACCATTCACCACCTATATATCCATCTTGAAATTTACCACTACTGCTGTTACTGTGGTAGTGTTCCCGCATATTCCCCCACCGGCAGCCAGTGCTAATAATCGTACATCGTGCAGTAATCGCATGAACAACATTCCCAAAAAAGGTAGTCATAACTCCATAGAACTCCAAAGTAGACCGAATTAGCCCGAACATCCGAGAATAACCATATATACAACAGCCCAAGGCAGATAAGAAGTAACGAAAGGCGTTTACGTGCTTCACGTCTTCGAAATCTGATCGGCGGCTACAGCGACGGCGGTAAGTTGCTGCCCGCCTTCCGCTTCCATCTGTTCGAGTAATTTCGCCTTCTTGTATTCTTGCACTCGGCGTTTTTTGAAGTATTCGACCTGAATGTACAGTCATATTAACATATATTCCTCAGACATATCTAAGCAACTAAACAGCTTCTCTGCTTGGTAGAAATCCGATAGAAACTTCGTAATGATGTAGTATCTGACGGGTACTGTGATTGTGAATACGTACCCAACTGCTAGCGCAATCCCTTTCGAAAACTTTCAGTTCGGAAGAACACTTCTTCCCCGCTGCGGCAGAATCTTTCACGCTATCGAGGATATCGTGCTTGTCCAGACAGGCGAAGAAGAGGTCGCGCGATTCCCAGCATTTTTGGCGGGAGGTGCGGTCTGGTGCTGTTGTTTTCGGGGGTGAAGGGGAGGTTATGCCGAGGGTGGAGAGGATGCCCATTGTCTTTTTTTGAGGAAGGGTGGGTTGTGAGGTGAGGTGAGTGATTGTAGGTGGTTGAAGGCGGTGACGTCGGGATTGAGAGAAGAATTTGAGGTTTGTGTGATTGGGCAACGCGGAAGGTGGAGGTGGAGGCGAACGATTGCGCTGCTGTTGCGCAGGCTGTGTGCGACTTAAGCATGTCTCGTAACTAACTCTTTGCGACAATGCGACTTAGTCTCGAGTCCAATGCGACTGGAAGTCAAAACTTTGGACGGGGTTAACCGTATGCATTCGAGCTGGATTGATCCCGTGTGAACATGTCGATGGTACTGGAATGAAGTATAGTATATTCTAGCTCCAGATACAGGTATTCGATTAATTCTCGAGCTCTTATCTTGTATTTTAGTCTTCTGTTTTGTTTCATAGGAATATCATCTCAAGCTAACATTATGTAATACCAAGGGATTATTTGAACATTTCCACACACAAACCGCCTCATTTCAAAAATCCTCTGGCGGTAGGCCTTACTCAGGCCCGGTCAGCCGATTCACCAAACATCTCGTCAAAGTTCGAACATTCGAGATCAGATGCGAGTAAACAAAAAGATCAAATATGACGTTCTCATGTGGCCCCACTTCAGATTTCGCCATCCGAAAATCTGCCTGTCTGTCTTTAACTTGCTCATGTGCGCCGTGCCGCTCAAGTGTCAAAACTGCTGCCTGGCCTGATAATGGGGCTTTTCGAATGTGGGCGACTTTTGTTTCTCGCAACCCGGCGAATTCAAACGCAGCATCTTAAAAATTCGGGGAAAAAATTCGAAAAGCAAGGAAAGAGGCAAAATGAAGTAAACGTTATACGAACACGCTACACCAGCTACGTAGCTTAATTCGGGCGGCGACATGGCTCGAGACTAGCGACGTGGATTCGAAGGGATGCGCGCATGCGGGGTTCGATTCCAAGTCCTAGTCTGCAAGATTATGCACGATACTTTTGTATTTTAGACGAGAAAAAGGGAGCGCTCGAGCTTCAGGCACCCTGCCCATGCCTGCAAACATGGGTCTATCCGCATATGTACGATTCTTTTGAATTTGTGTTTTTTCTTGGTTAAACCTTCCCGCTGAAACTAGGATATGGCCGAATACTAAACATTTTCAATACCTGGCCAGTATAGCACAATTCTGCTTCTAGTAGTGTTACTCAGCGGTAGAATAGAACGGCGTGATATTCGACACTGCGGTGTATATACGTATATATTGCCGAGCGGTCAAACTTGAAAGGTAAATTTGGAATTCTTTTTAAATGACACAATCAATACGAATAAAGAAATTGCACGTTGAACCCGGACCAGCCCTGTGAGATAGCAGCAGTAAGCACCTTAACGATGCAGACGAATCCTATTTCATCCATGTCGCCGCAGAGAGAGCGACAGCTAGGTATGCCTCACTTTTTTTCTCAAGATCCTGATTTATTTTTATTCTTTATTGGCGCCTTGAAAAAGTATTAAAATAAATTAAAATAAACAAGATTATATTTACTTACACATGAAACGTATTTTTGTGGTTATCTAGGATTTTACGAACGTTTCCGCGTAGTCCTTCATGATCTAGGCTGGTACAATAACGTTTCCATCATTGCTCGATATTCTTGCATAGACAGTACGTCGGCGGGATCATGGCATAGCGCTATCTTCCGCACCTTCGGTCATGCGGTATCTGAGCATCCAGCTTTAGGTATCAATGTGACCAGAGATGAAAACCAGGCACTCTTCTTCCGGCGACTGGGAAGGATCAATCTCGAGGAATTGATCAGATTTGAAACACTACCAGACGACCAGAAAGAACAAGAGCGCCGGTTGGTATCGCTGAGCGCTGAGGAGAATAATAAGGGATTCGGACGGAACCCGGATAAGCCGTTATGGAGAGCGGTGGTATTGCAAAATAGCAGCGATCGTCGGACGTTTTACGTCGCTTTTTTCTGGCATCATCTTATCGGTGATGGTAGGAGCGGGCTGGCGGTGCATCAGTCTATTCTCGAAGGGTTATCGTCATTCAGGAGCGATCGGAACTGCAAGAGCGTCCGGCCGTCCGATAAGGACGATTTCACCAGCGTTCCCGTATCGACAAAACCACTGTTTATATCCATGGAGCAAGCACTCCCGGATTCCTCGGCGCCTACGAAACCCTCGGCGTACCTCGTCCAAGGCGAGAAATGGACGGGTGGCAATTATAACTTCCAAACACCAATCGTGACGCATTTGGCACACGTGCGGTTACCTGCAAAAGCCGTCCGACACGTTCTGGAAGCGTGTCGAAAACAACGTACGACGATGACCGCACTCCTGCAAGCGATCATGGCGAAATCCCTCCTCGACCATATCGATCTAGACTGCATCCGCACCGCCGTGGCAGTGTCATTACGCAGATTCTTCACCCCGATAGTCGATGACTCAGTTATGGGACTGTGGATTAGCGTCTACTCGACCGAATACCACAGGTCACAGTTCACTCAAAAACCCGCTGCGGAACCCGTGCTATGGGAGCGAGCGCGGGGGAATACCGCCCAAATCAACGAAGTGGTAGCGGACGCTGGGAAGACGGTGGATATAATGAGTCTTATGGGTATCGATGATTACGAGGCCGCTTTGAAACCCAAGGCGGGCAAGTCACGGGATAACGCCTTCGGGTTGACAAATTTAGGAGTATTCGAGATATCTACATCATCACGGGTGATAGAGGAAGACAAAGGTCCCGTAATCGATGATATGGTGTTCTCGCAGAGTTCTCATGCGAACGGCGCTGCGTTTAACATTTGCGTCGTGACGGTGGAGGGATGCGATATGAATATTATTTTCAATTGGCAGGACGGGGTCGTTCCTGATGAGCAAATGAGAGCTATCGCCGATACGGTCCGCGATACGCTGGTTGACATCAGCTCGGGACTGTGAAATGTCGGGCGAGTGCTATAGCTGGATTTCTCATTTATCTTTTTTTTATTTTTATGTTTTTTGGTTACCCCGCAGATATATACATATGTGTGTCGTCAGCTAAGGCTTTCCCGAACCGCTGCTGCAAGCTGTGGGCCGGATCATATGGCGTTTCATTAATCATATTTCGATGCGAACCATTTAAAATCTCTGCATTTTTTAATTTCAATAAAAGTCGTCGCTATCGGAAGGATCAAAAAGCATGCTCTCTGTCTATAGACGGCGTTCGTTGTTTGTGCGTAACTTTTGGGTGTCTATATTTGATATCTCGGTTTCAAAAGTCTCCTTTTGGCGACGGCGCTGCACAGACGGAGCAAGGAAAAACCGGGATAAATGTTTGGACGCAACGGACAGGGATACAAAGGTAACCTGCATATGCCAAGCCCCGTGTGGAGACAGCTCTCATGCACAGTACTTTCGGATCCCTGTCGTTCAGCTTTAGGCGAAGCCGTCACACGAAACTAACTAAACCGATGAGAGGGGGAAATCGAAAGCGCTGCACTGATGCAATGTCGCTGAGTTAAATAATTATGAGGCTCACCTGGTTAACTTGTGTTCGCACACAGATCCACTGCTATCAAAACCCTGGTTCTTAGTGCTCCTTTCAAGCGCCTTATGCAGCCTTGTTATACTGATGACAATGAAAACATGATCCCGCGATAATTGTGTATAAATGAATTGAAATATCTCTTTCAACGGAGTATTATCTTATATGTCTCGCTCAACAAAAAAAAGTCTTCCAGACCTGCATTGCATACCAATAGCAAAACTATTTACAAAAAGATAATCGGAATCGAATCCATTCCGCAAAATCGATCTCGAGATCATCCTGAATATCAGTTTCGGACTTTTGGATCAAAGCTTCCTATTTTATCTGTAGCCGATGACCAAACGAATGCAGATAAAATCCTTGCATGACCAAAGTAGAACATCTATTCAGAATGCGCCACGAATCTAGAGGAACTCCAGCTGCAGTCGAGGTGAGTGTGTGCTTCCGAAACAGGGATATGATACATATGCTTACCATTTGCCACACTTTAGATGGAAAACCACCGCCACATCAAACTCACCCTCGATCTAGACGATCAGAACGAGGCCTCCCTCATAGCTATCGAGCGAACCTGGTCTAACCTGAAAGACCTGGAGCTTCGATTGAACGGATACACCGAAGTAACTTCTTCATCATCTTCAGAGCCTTGCAGCATGTCTGATACCCAGGATCATCATGCGGACCCGCTTAGCCGTTGGCTTTCCGAGCCGACAAGCGATGGCTTTTATCATACTGTTGCGGAAGTAAAGATGCGGATGCCTCCTGCAGTAATCAATTATCCTCAATTCAATTATACCCCGTTCAACCATGAGAATATGCGAGGGGAAGATATTTCCAGCGATGCGTTTGCCACTTGTGGGCTTTTGTCTGAGATTTCTCGAGGACTCTCGCGGCTCTGATACAATATAAGAGAACTTTATTTCGGCGTTTTGGTTTGGAAATGGAATTAATCGGGATATATACCTAGGGCGTTCTTGTTAGCATCTCTTCTCTTTTCAATTTTTCTATATAAGCATTTTAATGGGGGCTGGGAATAAATAGGGCGGGTAGGTTTTCTTCTCTTGATCAAATTTCTTTAAATTGTAAATAAGTTTTTTTCATTTCATTGGGATTCAAGGACGGATAGACACTACAGGACGGGTGCCTAAGGGTGGACTTAAATACTTCATGTAGCGTGGCACAGGATTGCATTGCGAATCGAAAGACATGGGAATATCCGGACTAGAACATATGCAGGCCGCATTTTGATGTATGTACAACCTGAGCTCAGCTGGTTCAGGTGAGCTTTCAAACTGCAGAGCGCGGCAAAATCTGGGCAGTTTTAATTCCATAATTTAATTGTTTTTTCTATATTATAATATCGCTCATTTAATGGGCTTTTTGTGTGATCGCTCGTGCTTTTTGGACGGCATGATTGTGGGACCGTATTTATAACCAGCTTCTTAAGAAAGTTAGACCCGGAGTCGTCGGGTAAACTTTCCTGGTGGTAATTGGGAACCTAGAATTCTAAATTATAAAAATGGTGGGCCTGCCGCTGGAATTTAGAGTCAGTGGTTTGTCTTTTTTCTTCTTTTTTCCACAGAATACTTCTGCATCAATTGTTGGATTATGGCTGAGAGTGTGCATATACCAAGATAGCCAGGTAGAACCGGTTCGAGAGTCCACAGCCACTTGGCCCTTTACTTAAGTATGCCAGTAACGTACATGTCAAGTCGACTGGGAAACTTTTGCTATGAAAGTTTTCCTACAAAAATGTTGGTTGTCATGTTTCCACTGCAAGTCGCTCCATACCTAAGTACCTAGGTAGGTAGGTAAGGCAGATAGGCTGTTGAATAACCTCAAATCTAAAGCTGACCAAACTCGCAGGGTTGCGTCCCTGAGATTATAACTACTACCGAAATCCTTACAATCTAGACCCCCAGGCGCGCACGTATATATGATGCAGTCGAATCCAATCTCAGTACAATCCTTCTCCAAAATCCAGCCATCACCAGAATAAGAAATACTCGCATGATCAAACGCTGCGGCGGCGGACCCTCGCGGAGGGTCTGCGGGGTACAGCACTTTCCCAGCGCAAACAGCGCGAATATTAGCCTGGAGGCTGAGAAAACGGCTAGGGATTCGTCAGTCCCGGACGCCATTATCTTCCCCGATGGCCAGTATTTAAGCAGCGTTCGTCGGAAGCTTGGTCCTCCTTCCTAATCCATAGGTTTCCCTCCACATCTTCAGGACTGCAGCTCGCGAACTCGAAGCTCGAAGCTCGTCGTTTATATACTTTGGTCGCGAACTTTGAACGTCTTTGCCCGATTGGGGAATATCGACTTTACCTCCACGCAACACAACATGGCTACCACGTTGGCCCCTCGACGGCAGTACACGGCCGAGGAATGGGATGCCAAGAGGCCTGTTATCATGAAGCTCCAGGAGGAGGGTAAAAAGCAGGAACAGATCATAAAGGAGCTAGAGAAGCGATTCCCGGATTTTAGACCTACGTATGTATACCTTTCGTTTATACCCGTAATGCGCATACATATACGAATTATCCTCTGGGGTTACACAATCAGCTAACGTTGCGCATATAGACTGCCCATGCTGAAGAAGCGCATGAAGCAATGGAAAATCACGGCATACCACAAAGAATCAGACATCGCCCAAGCCGTCCGAATCGCCGCTGACCGCGAGAAAATAAACAAAAAGACCGCCTTTTTCCAAATCGGCGACCGCAAAGTCTACCAGGAGGATATCCAACGCTACCTCAAACGAAAGGGTATTCGCACCCACAACCAAAAGGCCTGGGCGGACAGCATTATCAAGCAGCCCGCGTCCGATATCATACCGAAAACCCCGCCCTTAACCCCGCGAGCCAGCCATGCCTCCCTCCGACAATCCGACTCATCCGACACATCTGACCCCACGGACGAGGATGCGGAAGGAGAAATCCCCGTACTGAACAGCACCCAGCTCGTCGTCGTAGCCCAGCAGCGAGAGAAACTGCGCTTCCAAGCCGAGCAGTCTGCCTTCGCAGCCCTTTACCCCTCGGAATACATCTGGAGCATGGTCCAAGGCCCTCACGAATCGCAAATGCTGTCCAAAGCGCTGTGGAACACGGACTACTACTGCGAACGACTCTTCTTCAATGAGGCCCAATACCCCGGTTTATCCGATACTACAGCGGACGCACTAAACAGCTTCACGAACGGCATGTGGAAGGGCTGGGATTTCCTCTTCGACGATAATCCGATCGCGTTCAAACATTTCAACGAAGGCTTCGACAGTTTAGGCGTCCTAATCAAAGGTCACAACAGGAGTTTCCTGCCCGAACTGCTAGAGATGCTGCTGAACCTCCAATTGGAGCCGCAAATCGACGTGCTCGACAAACTGATGAATATGATCGCGAACCTGTGCTTCGTGTACGGCAAAACCGACGATATGATATTCCACATCGTGGTATCCATGCTCGCGCTCGACAAGACGGAACGACTGGAAGCCCTCGAACGGCTGATGAGCAATGTTGCCGCGCATTTCAAAAAGCGATTGGGACCCGAACATCCGGAGACGAAGTCCATTCAGAAGGCGCTCACGCGGTCAGCGTACAGGAAACTCCCCGTCTCGAAGGCGATTAATCATCTGCAGTACTATATCGAACGGGACGAAGTTAACCACGATATGGACATTTATGAGAAATGTAACGTCTGTATTGAGTTGGCGTTGTGTTATCGCTCGCAGAGGAATATATCCCAGGTTGAAGCGTGGATCACCCAGGCTTTCCTGCTGGCGGATTGTATATCGTCGACGTTCCACAGGACGGATTTGAGGGTTAGGTGTCATCGGGTCATGTCGTACGTTGAACGAAGGAAGGGGAACTGGCAGGGCGCGTATTGGCATTGGAAGGCTGCGGTGGCGGAATCTTCGATCGGATTGGGGCCGAAGGATTCGCTGACCGTGCTGGTCGAGTCTGAACTGTGCGATTTTATGGAGCGGGTGTCGTTGAATGATATTACGTTGGTCGAGGATGAAGAGGTGCCTGTCGTGGCTGGGTATGAGGATACCAGCGAGAGTTCGGTTGAAGCTAGTCCCGTGCCGTCATTTGCGGCTGCGTCGTCAGAGAGTTCGTTTGGGTTGACGCCTGAGAGTGGTGTTAGTGGGCTGGATGGTACCTCTGTGTCTAGTTTGGATGGGATTTCTAGTGTGGGTGGTATTTCTGATCTGGATGATGTGCCTACTATAGATGATGTCCTGAGAACCTCCATACCGATATTGGACGAAGTTCCTCTGGTTGATGGTGTTCCTGTCGTTCGGGTATTTTAACGTACCTTATCGCTGCGGTTTTTTCATCTTTACATATTTGTACCACCACTCGTTATGTTCTTGATTATTTTTGGCGTGGCAATGGAGTTGCATTGGGTATTGTTGAAATATACAATTTGCTTTCTTTTTATAGCAGGCGATTTCTGGATTTAATTCAATTTCATACAATTTGAGCCATCTCAAAGGCAGGCTCGTAGTCATCCAGCCTCCAGCAACCGTCTAGACAGATTAGTGCTGGTTGAAAGTACGAAGAAACTCCAAAGTACTCCTATGAACATCTAGACCGCCTCCCACGAGTCCCAGGACCCCCCACGATCCCCAGCGGACTCCTGCTCGTCATGCCAATTAAACCGATGATTCTCATTCCACTCCGCCGTCTTCCCGCTATGAGTATCTTCCCAAGCGTATGATACGCCCCCAACACTATCGCCAAAAAGCTCCCGTTTCTGCTTTTCATAGTCAAAGTCCTCCCTCACCACTGGGTCTTCAGGTTTTACGAAAACTAATGTGATCGGTATAGATTGTGTAGCAGTCGGAAGGCGCATACCATCTTTTACAGCCTTTTGACTTCTCTCATACTCCTTCATCGTCTCGAACGGCGAGTCTAGGATTAATATTTTATCTTCTGGGATTTTACCGAGGATATCTGGGGTGGAATAAACTGTCTTTGGAACGTCTTGCTTGACCGCAGGGTCCATTTGCCAGTATATTCTGGCGGTGATCGCTGGGGTTGCCGAGACAAGTTTCTCCTCTGGATTGGTTTTTGGCGGGGGTATCTTTCCCTCGCCCTCCTCGGAATCAGAATCAGAACTGGAGTCGTCTCGAGGGTGGTCCGCGGATGCATATTCTCGTACGGACTCTAGTTCCATCACTAAAGACCCGATATCAACCGGTTGATGTCCTACTTTCTTTAAGAGAGATAATTGAAGCAATCCGCTATCCTGTGTCGACTCGGAAACAGAACATTCCACCTGTTCCCGAACCCGCATAAGATGTTCGAACACCGGCAGATGGAACCTACAAGCTCGTCGTACTGCGTGGCTGGCGTCCCAGAGTGTCTTAAGATCAGTATGGATCACCACCGCTTGGAAATTATACTTTTGAACCCGTTCGGAGTCTTCGGAGTACTGCCAAACTCGTTGGATCTCGACGGGAAGCATATATTTGATAGTTAACCTCTGCTTGTCGAATAATTCGAATAAATTGGGAGGATACGCCTTCTCAGTCGTCGGCTTTTGGAAGGTATGGTGTCTGATACCCTGGAGTTCCCGGGGCAGCTGCTTAAGTAGACGGATGTGGTTTTTGACTATAGCTTCCATGGACGTGAGTTCTTTGGTATAAAGTTGTTCCGATGTAAACTCCACTGGCTTTTTTCTGAGATCGTTACGAATAAATATCGCAACTTGAGAGCAGTGGCCGAAAACCTCCCGTAAGAGTTCTGCATTGACGGAGCGACCTGCTTCAATAGTAATATTCTGGCTCAATTGGATCTGCCTCCTCAGCGCCTCCTCTACCCTCCAGCGCCTGGCCAGGATTTCGGCACCATCGTGTAGTGCTCCGCACCCGTGATAACTCGCGGTGTAGTTGAACTGTTTGGCCGCATCGTCCCCCCACTCTTTGAACTCTGCTCGGGTCCATTCGAATCGGTGGTCGTCGTGACGCATGGCGTACTTGTGGGGTTCTCGGTAGTACCGCTTGCCAGCGACCGCGGGGTCATCGTGCGGGTCCCAGATGTATGGTTTATCGCCGTTCATGTCATCGATGGATTCGTAGGGCATTTCGAAGAGGGAGTTGAAGTCGCGGTTTGGGGTGGTTACTATATATATTATATCAATTATAGACCTAAGAGTTAGGTTTGTAAAAGAATATACTTACCAACTAAGACCCTAGGATTCATACGTCCTAGGAGGATCGGGGCGAAATTTGCTAATAGGCCGGGGTCGAGATGCTCGACGACTATATTGCAATTAGCGAATGTATCTACTTTAAGTGGTTGTATAGCGTACATACCTTCACATGATGTGATGGCATCGAACGGGCCAATTATTGGAAGAGAAATATCCTCAAAGGAGCCTGCAGAGCCACAGTTAGGATTGTACTTAGCTATTAGGAATCAAGGACTTCTTACCATATATTAAGCTAACAGTTAGATCCCTCCATCTATCATCGTCGTCATATTCACAAGTGGTGAATGCGGTTTCAACACCCAGAGAGAACAATCGCTGATCAATATCGATACCACTTAACATGGAAAGTGGCAGTTCGTCATCGCAACTCAGTAATGTTTGCATCAGTGGGGTATCACCGCCACCTGGGTCCGGTTTGGTTAGCAAAAGCTTACAAGAGGAGTATAAGTAGAAGGCGTGCAAACGTACAGCCCACCTCTAGCAGAGATTGAATTGGGTTCTCGTATTCTTTACAGAACCGCTCAAGGAGGTCGCGAACTTTGATCCTTCTTTGGACCGATAATGGAGGGTTGAATCTAATACACGGAGGAGCTGGTGGTGGTGTAGGCATTCCGTGATTGATGATTGCTTTTCCAGTGTTTGGCGATGGTGGGGAGAGTGGCTTGGGGTGCTTGAGCTCTCTGGGTCCCTCTCTGGATCCCTGCTAGGGTACTAAGAATCAGTTCTGTAACCTTTAGAAGCTCTAGAAACGGAGTCATACCTTTGTTCTGCAATCTTGCCTTGAGGGTAGGGTGATGGTTAGGGTCAGAGTGTTGAGCTGGGTTTTAGATACTGAGATCGAAAGGGTTGCTTGCAGAAGACCAGGGCTAGAGTGAGGGTTGATATCAAAACATAAAATGAGCAGAATGCAGGAGAATGGTTATCTGAGATAAGTGGGAGGGGACTGATTGAGTTAGTCCGTGAAAGGGAGGTGATTCTCCTGTAGCTAGGGGTGGATCTAGTCGGCAAGGCCTGAAGAGGGGATGAGGCTGGGCTTAAGATAGAAAAGGGCGTTGGTTGCGATAGAGTTGTCTTGCGGATGTAGACGTGAGGACTGCACTGACTGATCATGATATTGGCACAAAGGATCCTTGTTGTGCCCAGGGAATATACCAGTCATGCAGCCAGTCCACAGAGTAGTCTCAAAAAGAGGATAGAAGAAGAAGAGGGAATGTTGATGGTAATATAAGGGAAGGGAATGTGTGTAGAGCTGGAGGCTTCTGGCCCCTTTGGAGGTGTCCGAGAGCTTTCTAGCTCAGGGTTAAGCTTCTTTGAAAGTTTTAAGCTCTCAGTAAACAAAAGAAGATTAATGCTTAGGTAGTCAGCTTGTACCTTCTGGATTCAATCTTCAAGAAAGGCTCAGATTGATCTGGTAGAAGATTTTGATTCATGTTGCGTGCATTGATGATTCTGGAATAGAAAGATGGAGTCTATCAAAAGAGCCAACTAAGGACTCAGGGTGGGTGAGCACTTAGCTAGACTCTTTTTATATGATAATTGTAATTGGTCTTCTTGTCTTATCCTGAAGGGTATTTGCAAATCAGGGAGCTATCTTAGAAGGAGACCATGAAGACATTGGTACCCAAAATGATCAGGAAGGTTGCTGTGAGTAGCCTTTGTTATGTTTAGTTTGGTAGGCAGAAAGGCTTTTGAGTACAGAAGGAGAGCAAGAGAAGAGGGAATATTCCAAGAACAAAACGCTCTGCGGTAGAGTGCAGTTTCATGGTAATTATCGTGCTTGTATAATAAGGGAAAACTTGGTTGTTGCCAATTGTGTGTTGCAGAGGAAGTTATCCGAAAGAATTAAAGGTGCCTGATGTCGTAGACCTCGTTAACCTCTTCGATGTCTAAATTGCCTTTCTGTTGAACTGAATCAATCTATTTAGTGGCCCCGAATCTGCTAAAAAGAATTCGGGGCCCTTCCATCTGTAGTCTCGGAACTATTATCTGTTGCCGGTTATTTATATTCGCATTGACTGGGCTTTTCACTTGGCCAATTGAAAGCTTAAGCTTAGCTTTAGGTGAGAAGTCTGCCCACCATTAATGTCATATTTTCCGGACCTCATATGGCAATTTATGGTATTCTGATAGCCAGTTTCTTTTTGTAATTGCGAGAGTCGACCAGACTCTCTTAAGCTCTTCCTTATGCGCCTCAGTAGACACCGGGAAGCAGCATTTCTCCAACAGAAAGTGCACGCTTGGCGGGGTTGCAAAGGGGACAACACGGAATATCCAACAATATATAATCTCCAGGGCGCCGGACAGGAATTTAGTCGATGCTCAATGACAAAGGCTGACTCCACGAAACCCTCAGGCGCGATATATATCAAATATAAAAATATAAATAGAAAGTATTCTAACACATTCTTCTTCATCAATTCTCTGATAGCATTGTCGAGGCTTCTCTCCACGATTCCTCAAATCAGACATTCGATGATATCTCCCTGAACATCCCACAATCATGCCATATCACAGCTATTACGACTCTGACGACGACTCCGGCGACGAGGACATCGTCTACGTCTCCGAGGCCGCTCGCGCTCCTCGAAAAGCCGACTCCGACGAAGAAGAAGGCACAGATCTCAGCGTCAGCAGCGGATTCCAAGGGAAGCAACCCAGAAAGAAAAAGACTTTCCCCTGCCAGATCTGTCCCGATGATGACCGCCCAGAGTTCGACACTTACTCTCAGCTCATCGACCATAAAGTTCGCGTCGGTCACAGCTACTGCAAGAGATGCGATGCAGACTTTGCAGACGACCAGGCTCTCGGCCTGCACTTTATCAACAGCAACAAGCACATCACTTGCTACATCTGCTGCAAAGAGTACAGGAGCGAGTCTGGTCTGAAAGGGCACATGGCTCAGGTAATACCAACCACTCTAAAATAGCATGATATCAGTTGAACCTCTTATTTCAAGCATACTAACGCAAAAGTAGGCGCACAAATCCGTCCCTGGCGCCATGTGCCCCGAGTGTCTCGAAGGTTTCTCCAGTCAATCCGGCCTTCTCCAGCACGTCGAGGGAAACTTGTGTCCTGGCAGTCTCCGACGCGCCGACGTCTGGAACCTCATCGACAAGCAGCAAAAGTGGACTAACGAGGCGCTGACGTACCAAATGGACAGCGGCACTCGAGCAGCCCAAGCCAGGGATCAGGACAGCAGCGAGTTAACCAAATCCTTCGCCCACTTCAAGATCTATGATAAGGATAAACCCGGAGGCGCTCCAATATCCGAGGAGAGAATTGCGGTCAATGCAGCGTGGTATGATGAGGTTAGAAGACAATATGTCTGTCCGCATAAAGGCTGTCGGTGAGTACCTATCCGCATGTATTCCGATATCAAAGCCCATTTAAACCGTGAATTTTCCAGGAGGAAATTTCCCCACGCACAACCTTTCGAACAGCACTTGAATTCCGCCGCCCATGCTGCCAAGAATTTCCTGTACGTATTACAACCCTGATCATAACTATCCAATTTTGCATCTCACACCTCTTTTCCCTCCCAGCTGTCCCGGTTGCAAAAAGAGATTCCAGTCATCCTCCGCCATGCTCCAGCATATCGAAAGTGGCATGTGTCGTATCTCCCAGATGCCTAGTTACGAATTGGTCAAAGGCGGCCTTACCGTTTCTATCCACCCGGACCAAAGCATGAAGAGTCTCACCGGCACCGCTTACCAGAAGACGGACGCTTCCGTCTCGGAATCTCTCGGCACTGTGGGTACCAGAACCGCTAAGGGCGAGCGTGAATTGAGCACCGTGGGCACTCCATCCGTTGTTCCAAATGACGAGGACAAATGGGGGCCGGATCCAAACAAGATGATGCCGCCGCAGACGGAGTGGTAGTTTTCTTAACCCAGTCGACGTTGTTTTATACCTCACGATGCTGATGCTATGAAATGCCGATTCTGAACTTTCTTAACAATTTTACACTACAAAATATGTTCTTCTCTCCTTGATTAATAATTCCCTGTTATTTTAGCCGAAGAGGAGGTACTAGGTTGTGAAGAAGATTCGAGAGATCACCTTTCAAATATGATCTCTCGGATCTTGTATTCTTCAGAACCCAAGTTCCCCCTTTACACCATGTCTGCTTTCAAACTATTTCACACGTTCAAGCAGTGTAGGAGACAGATGCACCTCTGTCTCTAACTTCAATCTCATAAATAATAAATTCTTATGTCCCCCAAGCTCACTATAATTATATTTAAACATCAAATGTTCCAAATATACACTCAGTGCTAGATTCCACGTTAGTCCACAGGATTATTTCCTAGATTTTATATATTTCCAACCATCCCACCACGTGGTAAGGTATTTTGCTACTTGCATAGTTTCTATACACTCCTCTCCTCAGTCTCGAGTAATTGCCTAGGTATTTATTCCTCATATATCGTAAGGGTATTACTCCATAATCGAGACTTACAGGTACAAATCTTTTCCCCGCAGGAGAAATGAGAGTGTAAAATTTTTTATGCAAAAACCTGCTTATAATTGAAAGAATATATATTGAAAGTAGAATCGATTTTCGCTCCAATAACTCGCTCGTACTTTTCGCTCCGAGTATATGCAAGGTTTTAATTTTACGAAACAGGTATATCAACTTGAGGAAAAAATAGTCCAAAATAGTACCGCGCCGGAATTTTTCTTTTTTTTTCTCGCGAAAATATCACTAATACCATTCCCGCAGTCTCGTTTTCGTAATTTTAACTTTGACGTCTTTCTATCTCTCTCCCTCTCTCCTTTATTTAAGGAGGTAGAGTTATAGAATAACACATGCACTGGCGGGGACTCCGCGCGCTATATATAACAACGTTTCGCAATTAGGATATAAATTAGTCAAAACTGGTCACTGAATATATTCGATCTGGAAGTAAATGACTGGACGTACGTGGACTGCCTACACCACTTGAGGAGGAGCAGGAGTAATTTAACACTCCAGACGCGGATGTGGTACCGATAACGGTAGGTTGTGGGTTGACGTCCATTGTGAAATTCGTGGTAAAGTTGCGATGGCTGAAACTAGGAGTTTTGCTGAGTGGATGGTACTTTCGAAATGAGAATATATCGATGCTGAAGGATGATTCTTCAATAAGTCATGGGTTTAGTGCATGTGTACCAGTCTGCTGGATTCTGGTGGATTCTATATATGTTAGCCGTTTGGTGTCTAGTATAAGGATTACATTCCAAGGTAAAGAAACTTACGTGGAAGGATAGTAGGAGTATAAAATTCCGAAAGTAGTATGTATGATGGAAGTAGATAGATCCGTAATATCGAAAAGCAAACGTCGGAACGAAGAAATAACTGTGCAGTTGGTTAATCACTAGAGAGTCTGTAGGCTCGAATATTATATTCAAAACATAAGATCCAAGCGGGGAAATATATACTCTTTCTTCGCCACGGATTCTCAGCACGATTGCCGTAATAACATAGATAGGTAGGGATGCACCGATACCTGGCCGTTAGAATTTCATCCCCTAAATTACGTGTTTTATTCACTACAAATCGATAACAATGGTTCCTTTGCCATCGATGGTTATCGCGATCGGAATTCCATGTTAACGAGGAAATCCAAACCTCTGACTCGGAGGAGCACGAAGGAAAAAAAAGAACTTATCGACTGGTTAAATATAGTACTGTGGTTGGACGGAGGAGACTTGTTTATTACGTATATACGAAAGATTCATGGATACCGTTTCGATCTAGTTATAGCGCTACTAATGATAGCATGCGTAGCTGCTGTGGTGTGTTTATCCGTGTGATCGATGTGATTGATATACCAGGCAGGTAGGTACGATCTCGTCTCTGTTAGGATATATTCGTACACGAGGTATGTTTCTTATATCGTCATGTTGTGCATCACATCTTTAGATTTCTGGGAAACGAATATATCTGGTACGGTCTGGACCTTGTTTTCTTGAACGTGGTTGTAGATACTCTTAAAATAGGACCATCTCATGAGTCGATTGCGTAGAATTTGTCATGTTTGGTCCGGTCAACAGCAAAGCTATGGCATTCGGATTGATGATATGAGTCGTTTCTTCGGAATACGGCACTCGAAAACCGATCAATTAATGTCGTTGTATGTGTACCGTACCCGCCATCGATATCGTTACTGTACCACTCTAAAATCCAACATGTACTTTTTGTTGCATGTAATTACCGCCGCTGCCTATTATCCAATCAAGAAAACTCTGTTCTTCACTGGTACCAACTGACGAGACAAGATTCCGTATACATATATTCGGCACATAAAAACTTAAAAAATGCTCGATTATATCTTACACACGTGCGAAATATAAACATATTTTTTTCCCTGGAAGAACAATGCTAAGAACGTTGTTGTGGGGGGACCCGCTAAACTAATTTTCGCTTCCCAGTTCGAAGTTCTGTGCCTTTTTATAGGGGGGTGTTATATCGCGAGACATGTACTAAACTAACCGTGCGGAAGTATATTAACGAGAAGGAGCGGTAGTGTGATGGTTTGGCGAGAACAATGGTAAGCGTGGCACGGGTGTTTCTCGCTGCGCTTGCTGAGATGGATTTATGGTACTCCAGGCATGGGGTTATCGATGTCGAGGTGGTCCGGTGTATTGGTATCAATGGGAATGCCGTGCGGAAGTTCAACCCTGCTGAAAACAGTATTTACTTTCTACGGGGGTTGAAAAATTGTTCAAGAGATATTCACTTTATTTCAAATTGCTATGCTAGCGAAAAGATAATGGTTCCGCGAGAATAAAAAGAATACAGATTTAAAAATAGGCCACAGGGGACGCCGGCTTTCAGGCAAATGATGAACGGTAAAAAATTGTAAGAAAGAACATAACCCACACAACCACGAAAATATCAGATCAAGAAGACTTCTGTTGTCGAATATCGTCAAGCCTGTCCAGCAAGTATGACAACATATCCAGATCAACTGATGATTCTTGAATATCCTTCTACAGAAAAAAAATTAGCTCCGTTCTGATAATTTCTGCAGTTGGGGAAGGATTAGAATTAAGTCTTACTTTTAAATCATTTTCACCGGTAGCGTCCTCTTTGGTAGCATTCTTGAAAAGATCCACAGCCTTCTTGATAACATCGATCCATCGTCTCTGGATTTCAGTCGTCCAATCCGGCCGGGCGACACTCAGATGGTTCCTAAGATCGTCGTTGGCCCAGAGCAAGTAGTACAGATTGGCGGTAGCCGAGATAGTGGAGTAAGCCTCGTTGAACCGGACCCAACCGTCCCGAAGAGCCTTCTTAAGAAAATCTTCTTCGTAGTCGGGGAAGAGGAACAACAGGAGACTATCGAGGATGATTGGGCTGAGGAAGATGGATTCCCTGTTGGCTTGTCCGGTCTTTTCCTTCAAGGCGGATAAGACTTCATCCTTCAGAAAGCCAATTATAGCAGCTTTGAGAGCTTCGAAGGGACAGTGTTCGAGGGTATCTTTGATGAATGCGAGACGCAGTTCCTCGCGTGAGTTTAGATGGAGAATGGTGGTAACGTGGAGGAAAGTCAGAGCTCGGAGGTCTGGTTCGGATGATGTGGCCGATATTGCCGAGTATTTCTATAGGAAAGGATTTAGTGTCTCATGCCATTTGGGTTACTTGGATTGAGGTTTGTAAAATACCTGGAGGTAAAGGAAAAAATCGTCGTCCTGGCTCGGGATTTCTCCAAGTTCCGAGATATCGCCGTCCTTGTTGTTGTGTCTTATGATCCAGCTACCGATGAAAACCATAGCGTCGATTATGGCGCCTTCCACGCCATCGGGCAGGTATTTGGAAGTAAGGTTGGCATGTTCAGGGAATATCTTGATCTTCAACGGACTCAGGTCTTCGCCCTTCAAGACCTTTCTATTGAGTTTAGCGGCGAACAACAGCAGAGAGCCAACGTATGATAGTGGGATCTCTTCCGCTGATGTGGGGGCTCTTGGTGACATTGGTTCTTCCAGTTCTTCGTGTCCCTCGATATCTTCTACATACTTGGTTAGATGGAGAGTTTCTAACGAAGGGATATATCGCTTACCAAGAGTGGCGTTGAGACATGTTTGGAGCAGACTCTCTATGTCCATCCCCACAGCATCGCTCAAGGTCTAACAGAAATCGACTTGTAAGTGGTCTGGATATTTCGGTGCGAGGAAAGGTACTAACCAAGAAGGCTACTAGGACTTCTCCGACGGCCAACTGATCTTGTGCGTGATCCGAAGGAATCGGTGCTCCAGGATGAGTATGGCCGCTTCCTGTTGGATTCTTGGGAACAACCTTCTCCGGTCGAACTTTCTTGTCCCAAGCGGAAGACCATCCGATGACTGTAGCGTTATCCGTTGGCAGTGTGAGGAAGGCTTCGATGCCGTGGGTGATGAACGCCTGTATTAATTTGATCTGAATCGGAATATCCACATCGATCGATTTCGGGTCCGGGGTAAGAGACACAACAAAGTCGATAATTTGATCCATAATATCACATAATGGCGTCGTTGGTAGCGATTTCGAAGCCTTTGTCGTCATGCTCAGCAGACTCATCAGACTCGTTGCGAGAAACCTCGAAGCCGTCTTCATTCGCAACCTCTTCTGAACCAAGCCCAGCAATCGCAGAAGAATTTTTGCGGTGGCTAAGGCTGTCGGCGAGACCTTTTGCTTTGGTGTGGAAGCTCCGTCGTCCTCATCGTCCTCGTCATCGGAATCAGAATCCTCTTCGACCCGGCGGAAATCGAGGTTATTGATCCTGCCCGTTATGACTAGGAAGACTTCTTTCGAATTGCCATTGTTCGCACAGAACTCCAGTAGTAAATTTGCACGGACGACGACGGCTTTCTGGTCCTCGGCGTCTTCGCTTTCCCTATCCACCTGTCTCGCGGCGAACTTGAGAAGTAAGGGGATCGTATCCCATGCTATATCGGATGCTAATTCACTCTAACCACGTCAGCTGGCCTAGGTTTTATTTGCTTGGGCGTAGTGGAACATACGTTCTGCTTGAAGAGAACCTCTAAGCCCTGCAGGAATTTGTCCTGATCTGCGAAGGTGTAACGGTTGTAGGCCATGGAGGTGTGGACATCGAGAACGGTACTGAAGGTGACATGGTCCTATCGAATAAGTTAATACACTTCATAGTAGGATATTTGGCTATCTAGCGTAGCATACCTGGGACTTTGCGAGTTCGTCGGCTGCTTTGTTAAGGGTGTCGAGGGCGGTATCGACCGGAATGGTATCGCGAACCGAGAGAACCGAGAGAGTACTGGGAGTCCTCGTTGGCAGCGGGGGAGGTTTCGAAGCGGCGCTCATTGTATTGGCTGTTTGGAATTGCTGGAGATGCACAGGAGGGTTGAGAGGCCGGTGAGATGTCCGATGTCTGTCTGTCTGTGATTGTTACGGAGACCGGTTTAATTTGGATCGAAGAGAACTCGGCTTGGTCGCCTGTGTTGAGCGGACTGTCCTGACTGTCCTGGGCTGTGTCGTCATAAGCCTCAGCCTAGTCAGCCCCACTTGCTCTTCTCGAGCTGCCCCTCTGACATGCCAAGTGTGTTGTTCACAGACAGCTCGAGACGTTAATGAAGCAGCTTGAGAGCTTGCTTAGGAGCCTAAGAGAAAGCAATTCTAGTTCAAATTTTGTAGCATTGGTCTATAGCTATAACTCTCGTTCGATAGATCTAGCTTTCCTGACTACGAGACTGGGATATCTCCATTAAAAGTCGTTCAAATCCTTAAATCGATAAATCGACGACATTGCAAGTAGTAGTTCCCCAATGTGCTCCTTTTACTTCTTGGAAAGTGTCAAGGTTAAACCCCAAGTCTTCTCCTCCGCAGCATATACGCTCTCAGTCGTGACCTGATAAACATCGTTATCACCGTCCATCTTCCATTTATGCGCCGGCGCTCGTTCAGCTGCCGTATGTGGGCTCAGCCACGAGAGCAAGATCTCGATAATGTTTTCCCCGTCGCACATGGCGTATTCTGCGCGCCCCTCGGTGTCATCCGTTATCTTCTCCAGGGTCTGTAAGAACGACCCGGAAGTCCGTGGGTCTATAACTTGAGGCGGGTAGACGTCCCAGTCGCAACCGCTTTCACCTTTGAAGCCGGTGAATGTCATTGGCCAGTCGGTGTCATTTTTGAATGTGATATTGACGCGAGAGGTGGTCGGTGCTTGAGTGCGAGTTAGCACAAGTATCGATGATATACAAGGTATCTTGGGTTATCCCGGGTCGATGATTACCAGACTCTGAAGCCATATTCTTTATGTCCCAAATCTTAAGATTATATACTCTATATATAGCTCTCGAATTGTTCTTATATGCGCACTTAAACACTTGAAAGTCCCAACTGTCGAATAGACTTCGTAGTGGGAAGCCTCAAAATCGATTGAGAAAGAGGTCTTATACCCCAATTTATACCGAGGGACTCTGGAAGCGATCGCGACCCCCGCATGAGCCAAGATTTAGGGGCTGAAGAACTCATATTTAGCTGGCGCACTGTGGTGCGCCCGGTGCGAGATGTGAAAGCTTGAAGCTCAATTGCAGATATTAGTCAACGCAGCCAGCCAAAATAGCAGGATTTACCGACCTTTTGATGCAAGGCCAATCGATCATGCAAGATCTTATCACCAGTATTGCGATTCACTAGAAATGAAGTTTAACCTGGGTGGTTTCCCGTTGAACTGATATTGTGCTCGCCACTGCAAATTGTGCGGCATTTCAGTTGCGGCAGCGTTGGTTGAAGCGGTATCGACGAAATTGGAGGACACGCTAAGCACGCGTTAATTGGTTGTTGTTCATGAAAGCGTAATTGGTTGTTAATCCGCAGACGCGAGTTACCACACCAAACACCCTTCGATAACAATATCTTTCCCCAATCCAGCTCCCCAAAACACCAGTCGTACCTAAAAAGTATTCTCTGTCCGACATTTCGCCGTCGGTATCTGGGGCTTCCTTCCTCTCAATCTTCATCGTCATCGTATCTTCTATGCTGTGAGCTTAGCCTGTGTAATACATTCGCCTTCCAGCTCTACCTACCTACCTACCTACCGACTCGACAGCAACCATGCCTGCAGTCGTCGCAAAACGGGTCCTAAACGACCAGACCGCCGCGCATAATAGCCACTTCAACAGCGTCGTCAACAAGAAACGGAAACTCGACTCGTCTGATCCGAATCATCCAAGCCAGAAGCTTGCGAAGCTTTCGCAGGTCAAGTCGTCGTTCGAGGAGGATCTTGGCAGACTGACCCAGGAGATTGGCGGTCTCAAAGGAGGTACGTTCCAGTAACGGAATGAAAGTTTGTAGATACTCGCTAATATTATATTTTCCATCCTCAGCCAATGCGGAGACTGATCAGAAATGGGCTCGTCCGAGTTTGGACAGTTGGACGCCGAATGAGAAGAACTTGAGTACGATATCTCGAATATCCGGCCGTCCAGTGCCAAGCGTTAATATCATCATATAGTATTCCAACAAATCGATGCCGAGGATGGCACCTGGAACGGCAAAGCTTGCGTTAGATTATTCGGTATATCGGAGGTACGACATATCTGCAGCTCATACAAATTTTGATATGACGTTTCCGCTAACAAACTCGAACAGGCCGGCCACTCCGTCTTATTACACGTCACGGACTTTCAACATTACCTATACATCCAAGCACCCGTCGGATTCGACCATTCTCATATCAAACCTTACCAGGAATTCTTACAGCAGCGAGCGGGAAACGGCTACGATGTCATCGCATCCGTTCAGATCGTGATGAGGGAGAACCTGTACGGGTTCCAGGGTAACCAGAAGTCGCCATATATCAAAATCGCGATAACGGATCCGAAAAATATGCCCAAAGTTCGAAGATTCCTGGAGAAGGGAGACGCCAACTATTCTGGATTGTGGAATGGTGTCGATGGCGGAATCAGGACGTTTGATAATATTCAGTATATTATGAGGTTTATGGTCGATACAAAGGTGTGTTCTGGGACCCTTCTAGCTTCAAGGTTTCTCGAGCTGACAAGATGAAAGCTGGCTGGTATGTCCTGGGTCGAAGTCAAGAACGACGCATACACGTATCTTCAACCTGGCCTGAACGGCGGGAGATTGGGATCCGCGCAGATAGAAGCCACTTGCCACTATAGAGATCTTATCGCTCACAGCTCTGAAGGAGAATGGTCAAAGATGGCGCCGCTCCGTGTTTTATCCTTCGACATTGAGTGCGCTGGTCGCAAAGGCATCTTCCCGGACCCCAAGATCGACCCTGTTATTCAGATCGCATCTGTTGTTACACGATACGGTGACCCCCAGCCTTTCATCCGAAACGTGTTTTGCCTCGAAACGTGCGCTCTCATCGCAGGTGCCCAGATCCTTGAATTTTCAAAAGAAGATCAAATGTTGAGGCAGTGGACCAAGTTTCTTCAAGAAGTTGACCCGGATGTCATCATCGGATACAATATTGCCAATTTCGATTTCCCTTACCTGCTAAGCCGTGCCGACACTTTGAAGGTCAAAGATTTCCCCTACTGGACAAGAATGATCGGGCAGAAATCAGAGGCTACCGCGACGACATTCTCGTCCAAACAGATGGGCAACAGAGAAAGCAAATCTACTAATACAAACGGAAGGATCCAACTTGATTTACTTCAATTGGTTCAGCGAGATTACCACCTCAGAAGTTACACTCTCAACTCTGTGTCCGCGCACTTTCTGAACGAGCAGAAGGAAGACGTTCACCATACGATGATTACCGAACTGTTCAACGGAACCCCGGAATCGAGACGCCGTTTGGCGGTTTACTGTTTGAAAGATGCTTACCTCCCGCAGCGACTAATGGACAAGCTGATGTGTCTGGTCAATTACACCGAGATGGCCCGTGTCACGGGTGTTCCTTTCAACTACCTTCTCGCACGTGGACAGCAGGTCAAATTCTTGTCGCAACTGTACCGAAAAGCCGGAGAGCAATCGCTAGTTGTCCCCAATCTGGACGGACAGGGTGGTGGAGATGAGGGTGAACAGTACGAGGGTGCTACGGTTATC
Organism: Orbilia quercus; assembly: GCA_036971405.1. Classification (NCBI taxonomy): domain Eukaryota; kingdom Fungi; phylum Ascomycota; class Orbiliomycetes; order Orbiliales; family Orbiliaceae; genus Orbilia; species Orbilia quercus. The sequence goes on from JAJTUE010000012.1 coordinate 391,416, forward strand.
GAACCTACCAGAGGGTATTACAAGGAGCCAGTCGCGACGCTCGATTTCAGCTCTTTGTACCCGAGTATTATGATGGCGCACAATCTTTGCTATACGACGTTGACGAAGCAGGAACATATGGATAAATTGGGGATGAAGAAGGGTGTTGATTATCATGTTACGCCTAATAATGATATTTTTGTGGACACCAAGGTCAGGAAGGGGTTGTTGGTTACTATTTTCGAGGATCTTTTAGGAGCCAGAAAGAAGGCCAAGAATGTAAGCTTTTACTATGACACTAATTATCCGGGCATCTCGCTAACAAATAGTAGGATCTCAAAAAAGAAACAGATCCATTCAAGCAGGCTGTACTCAATGGTCGACAGCTGGCTTTGAAGATTTCGGCCAATTCCGTCTACGGACTTACCGGTGCTACGAATGGTAAACTGCCATGTTTGGCCATTGCGAGTAGTTGTACCAGTTACGGTCGTCAGATGATTGAAGCCACGAAAGCCGAAGTCGAAAAAAAGTACACAATGGCAAACGGCTACAGCCACGACGCGCAAGTCATATACGGTGATACCGATTCCGTGATGGTTAAATTCGGGCCCACGGATCTGAAAACTGTTATGAAACTGGGAGAGGAGGCAGCAGACTACGTCTCGAGCAAGTTTATCAACCCGATCAAACTAGAGTTCGAGAAGGTCTACTGGCCGTACCTGTTGATCAACAAGAAGCGTTACGCGGGACTGTACTGGACGAACCCGGATAAATACGACAAGATGGACTCGAAGGGTATCGAGACGGTCAGACGTGATAATTGTCGGCTTGTGCAGACGGTTATCGAGACCGTGTTAAAGAAGATTTTGATCGATCGGGATGAGGACGGCGCGCAGGCGTACGTCAAGGGCATGATTTCTGATCTTCTGCAGAATAAGGTTGATATGTCGAATTTGGTGATCACGAAGGCGTTATCGAAGGAGGAGTACGCGGGGAAACAGGCACACGTGGAGCTTGCGGAGAGAATGAGGAAGCGTGACGCAGGTAGGGTTCAAATCTTGGTATTAAAGAGGGGATCTGGAGCTAATGATTGATGAAGGTTCTGCACCGACACTCGGAGATCGTGTGGCGTACGTTATTATCAAGGGTGCGGGAGGGGCGAAGAATTATGAGAAGTCGGAAGATCCGATTTATGTTTTGGAGCATAATGTTCCCATTGATACGAAATATTACCTGGAGCAGCAGCTGGCGAAGCCGCTGCATAGAATTTTCGAGCCCATTCTTGGAGATAAGAGGGCCAATCAGCTACGTAGGTTTCAAATCGTTCAGGTTGCGGTGAGCGGTTAAATAATGTGATGGATAGTTACCGGAGATCATACACGAACGATATCAGTTGCGGCACCTACGACGGGTGGATTGACGAGGTTTACGAAGAAGACGCAAACGTGTATGGGGTGCAAGACGCCGTTGACGAGGAAGGAAGAGGCGGGAGGTGCGGTGTGTCACAATTGCCAGAGCAGGAGCTCAGAACTTTACCAGAAGACTGCAAGTTCCCCGTTATTCAATATTGGTGTGGATTGATGTACTAATGAATTGTGCAGTTGTCCAAAGTTTCCGATCTGGAAGTTCGGTTTGGACGATTGTGGACACAGTGTCAGCGGTAAGATGGGTCTTAAATCTATTGTATATTTTATTTATGTGCTAATTCGTGATATATAGATGCCAAGGATCGCTTCATTGTGAGGTCATTTGCAGCAGCAGAGATTGTCCTATCTTCTACATGCGGATGAAGGCAAAGAAGGAAGTTGAAGAAATGGGTAAAGAGTTGAAACGATTTGATTATGGATTGTCTGCATGGTGAGACCAGACTGGACTACGATTTGTTCGTTTTTTAATTTTTGTGAAGCGCGGAGAGGGCGCGATTGTATTCCCTTGGGAGGTTGGATAATTATAATTCTATGGTCGATTTTTAGATATTTCAGGCGGCCCCTTGCATACAATTGATTTTTTCCTAAAATGCGGGGAACGTTAACCCGCCGATAGACGCCAACATGAATATTTCATTCCTCTTCGGCTATTAATCTTACGAGATGATGTATTTTTGAGATTATTTCGAGATGACGGTCCCGCTTCGCCCGGGCAGAATCCGGTTGCCACCAACTGCCATGCCGGTCAGCGTGCGGAAATGCCGTATTTGGCAGTCAGATGATTGGCGGGCATGCGCCCTGCGTCAAGCTTGGAAACCGGCAAGCCTCGTTGGAAAAAAAACGACATGGGAGAGCTCAGGTCGATGAAGCAAGTTTGAAGAGCGCATTTGTCTGTTAGCTAATTTTGTGTCAGGTAATGCGTATTTGTTACTTAATGGCCCTCGATATCTACTCTTTCGTGAATTGTTTCTTTTTACCTGCGTTCTTATAAGAGACAGATGGGGACAGCTGGATTATATTCAATTGTGCCTTATTCTTATTTTATTCCTTTCGATATAATATTTCGTATTACATGTTTCGTTTCCTGCAAGGTGAGGATATTTTTCCTGCCAGTGGCGGTTGTGCTGTATCCGGGGCGGGATAGTGTGGTGAAGAAGCGTATATCCCGCCAAAACTACCTGCGGCTCTCCAGTCGATTCGATTTAATTCATTCAACCTCGCTGTTTTTTTCATTCCGCACGGATAGCTGATATATTAATTCGACCGAACTTGCTAGATCTCTTCTCCTAAAAGCAATATTCGCTCTACCTCGACCCTGCGATTATTAATAATCCCCTCTCGAGGCCGTTCCCATCAACACATTCGGCGGTGCACTGGTATCCTTCACGGATCCTACTTTTGGCGTACCATACACATTCTACCACGCATCTATCTCCTTTCTATGCTCGTATACCCGCTATACTACATCATGGAATCCGAGTACGATGACGAACATATCGATTTCCTCCTCGCCAGCCTCGCACGCCGCGGTGGTGGTAGTGGAGGTGGTGGTAACGCCGACGCTCCGTCGCCCGATACCGCCTTGAGCAAGGGTATCGAGCTCGCCCTCCGCTCATCCTCGATATCTCTCCTCGATCTCCCGTTCGACGTTCTGGCGATAATCCTCGAACACGTTCCTCCATACGAGATTCCGCGGCTCCGCCAGGTTTCGAGGGCGTTCAATCAGTTCCTGACGTCAGATCACGTGCTGTCGCCGTTACTTCGATTTCATTTCCCTTACCACGTTCGCGATTCGTTACGGGCGAATGCTATCTCACAGGGTGTTACCGCTTCCGCTAGCACGAACGATGGGGAAGGTGATGCTGCTACGGAAGTTACAGAAGAAGCTACGCAAGTTGTTCAAAGTGGTGATAATAATAATATCATCGCTGGAGCTCCAAAGGCGTTCGATGCGGCTCTTAAGCGGTTTTTCAACCGTGCGAGAGGCAAACCCACCTCGTTGACTGTTATCACCGGCGTCCGCGTCGATGCTTGTTATGAAACCGAAACCTCCTACGATCACATGTTTCTCGTCTTCCACCATATTTCCGGCAGAGTGTTCATCTACGACAGCGGCAACCGCTTCCCCAACCACGCTTTCGTCACGCTCGACGTACGCAGCCTCGGCGTTCCCTGGCACGGGTATAGGATCCCTCGCCGGAACGTGCGCCAGTCCGTCGTCCTCGACAAGCGCATCCTAATCGTCAGCGGCACCCGCGAATTCGACCACGATCCCGAACGCCGAATCCCGCAGGCAGTCTACTCGCTGCACAACTACCCGACCATCGAATTCCTCGGGATCTGGCGCGGCGTGCCGTACCAAGAACATCTCAACAGCCTCTGCGGGAACGACGAGTGGATCGGATGCCGCGTCAACCGGCATTTCGTCAAGCTGATCAAGGTGTCATCGTTGAAACCGCACACGGAGGGCGGCAAACCGATGCCCTCGCCGCATCCGTACGAGCTCACATTCCCGCATCCGAATAAAGGGTATATTAAGGATGTACACCTGACTAAAGACCACGTGTTTGTGTATTCGGTTGTCGTCGACGACGAGGAGGAGAGCGGCCACGGACAGGTTGATGTGTTCAGTATTAATCTTATTCCGAACGAACACAGGGATAAACAGCTGTACGAGGTTGCGCATGTGCGGTCCGTGCTGCTGCATAGCTGGCAGGGCATGTTTATGGAGTATATCGGCTATCCCGTTCCCGATGTCGTTCCGGAGGCGATGCGGTGTCAGCGGTGGGATAAGATTTATCCGTTTATGAGGGGTAATCGACACGATGGAATGCCCGAAGAGCACGATGAGAGCGTGATGATGACGCTCGGGAAGACGTTTAGGGCGAACGGGAACGTTCCTATCGGTTGTGCTAGGATCTTTGCGGAGCCGGAAACGCCGACGACGGGACCGCCGGTGCTCGAGACCGTGGCGCCGGGGAATATTATCCCGTTTTGTGTGGCGTTGGAGTCGTCGATTCAGGAGGAGGATGCGAATTATACGCTGTTGTTGCCGTCTATGAGGGAGCGGGTGATGAGTCGGGCGGAGATGATGGAAGGCGGGGAGGGGATCGCTGGGTTTCAGCCGAACCCGTGGGATCCGGACGTTCCTGCGTCGCCGGATGATGTGGAACTGGCGTTTGGGGATAGTCAGGATTCGCAGCCGGGCGATGATGCGGCGTATATTCTGCATTTTGGGAACGGGGCCGTCACCCCGCCGGAGGCGAAGAAGGTGGCGCCGACGTTACCGACCCCGAGTATTCGTGAAGCGTGGTATTTGGATCAAGACCAGACTCAACGGAGCAGCGTTATTACCGAAGAAGGACTGTTTCATATATTCTACGATGAGCCGGGAGTGCACGATGCCGCGTTGAATCTAGTTATTGAATCGCCCAGCGATGGAGAAAACGGCAACGGTCAGCATTTGAAGGATCCGACGAGGTTGTTTCCTAGTCATATGCAGCATATTGCGTTGGAGGATATTTTCGATCCGGAGATTGAGTTGTTAGAGATATCGCTGGATAATGCGGCGGCGGAGGAGAATAGGGCACTGGTGATCGAGGGGTATGAGGTTAAGAAGGCGAGGTTGGATAAGTTGATGAGGAGTATTCGGGGTGGGTGGAGTTGTTATGTTTGGAGCGCTGAGACTTGGAATGGGTTTTTGATCACGACGGCGACGGATGCTACGATGGTTGTTTTACGGTATGATTGAATTGAATAGGCGGGGTTATTGATAATTTGGAGCGTGGTTTATGGTTTGCGAGATAGATATGCATATGTACTTTTTGTTTCTGTTTTTGTTAGCTAAGATATTCCTGTGAGATGGCGGTAAGTATCAAAAGTCACTCCTTTGTGTAGAGCCATTTTGTCTGTTCGCAAAATTGTTTTTTAAGACTCCGGTTGTAATAATTCTAAAGCGATACAACTCGAATAGATAGACTCTACAATCAATTACAGGTTACCATTCGATGACAGTCGACTTCGTGTTGCGCATGTTGTGCGTATAGATATGTCGGTATACGTACTTATGCATGCAGGCGAAAGAAGCTATCAAGCGGGGATGGTATCGTGAAGTCACATTTAGCCAATGCAGTATATTGCAAAAATGCCTACCCTCAAATCCCTCCTCTCCTCCCTTCCCGAAGCTCAGGTCTTCGGCGACGAAAACACCCCAGTAACCCAACTCTACTACGACCCTCGAAAACTCACCAGCGGGGCAGCATTCATCTGCGTCCCCAACGACCAAGACTTCGAACTCAATGACGCAAAACGAGGTACACCGGCCCTCATGGCGGCCGAAGCAGCCAACCGCGGCGCATCGGTAATCGTTGTCGACGACGAAGCAGTATTCACCAACATCCCACCGTCGATAACAAGGGTACTGGTACCCGACACCCGCCGCGCCCTCGCCCTCATGTCCGCCGAATTCTACGACCACCCGTCCCGCAAATTACTCCTGATAGGAATAACGGGTACCAACGGCAAAACCACCACGGCGCAAATACTCGCCCATTTACTCCGCACCAGCGGCGTTACATCCGTCGGGGTGATCGGAACCCTCGGTGCGACATCCGAAACCACGCATTTCGACACCGGGTGCACGACCCCGCGGAGTCTGGATACCCACCGCTTACTGTACGATTTTGTCAACGCTGGGACGGAGGCGGTTGTGATCGAGGTTTCGAGCCACGGGTTGGCGTTGCAGCGGGTGGTCGGGTGCGCGTTCGATGTGGCAGTGTATACGAATTTCAGCCAGGATCATTTGGACTTCCACGGGACGATGGAGGAGTATTGGGCTGCCAAGGTGTTATTTTTCACCGAGGTGGCAGAATATTCGCTGCATTATAAGAAATTCACGGCGGTGATCAATACGGATGATGCGAACGGACGGTTGTTGGTTGATGATATCATAAAAGGGTACGATGTTACCACGTATAGCGTTGAGGAACCGTCGGATGTTAAAGCTGAGGGTGTGAGAGTGGCAATGTCGAGGGTTGGGTATGATGTTATTACCTCCCAGGGAACAACGGGGTTCGATATCCCGTTGACGGGACGGTTTAACGTGCATAATTCACTCGCTGCGGTCTGTTATGGTGTGTATAGGGGTATAACGATGGGTGTTATCCGACAGGCGATGAATTCGCTTATACCACCCGCGGGACGGATGGAGTTTATCTCTGAGGGACAGGAGTTCGGTGTGGTTGTTGATTACGCGCACAGTCCGGAGGGGTTACAGCATGTTCTTTCCGCGCTTAGGGATTTTATTACGGATGATGGGGGAAGGTTGATATGTGTTTTTGGGTGCGGGGGGGATCGGGATCCGTCGAAGCGGGCGCCGATGGGGAAGTTTGCTGCGATGTTGGCTGATGTGGCGGTTATTACGAGTGATAATCCGAGGAGTGAGGATCCCGGGGAGATTGTGGAGGATGTTAGGGCTGGTACTACCGGGGGGAAAGGGGAGGTTGTGGTTGAGGTTGATAGACGGAGGGCGATTGAGTATGCGGTGGGGATTGCGGGGACGGGGGATTTTATTGTGTTGGCGGGGAAGGGGCATGAGACTTATCAGGTGCTGAGGGATAAGACTATTCATTTTGATGATCGGGAGGTTGTGAGGGAGGTATTGAGGGAGAGGGCGGTGAAGGGTTAAGTTTCTATCTGGACATTTTTACAATATAGATCACATCGAATAGTATACATATAAAGCAAGGAAGTTCTACATTGAATTGAATTAAAATTAACCAAATCAGGGCATTAACTTGTACCCTCGAGACTAAGGTATAGACACTCGAGACTAAATTAAAGACCTTGTATCACCTCCAAAATTGTGTGTTGCACCTGTTGGATTTTGTCCGCTAAGAAGACAAAAGTCGAGAAAAGACAGATTTCTCGTATTGATGATCTAATTAAAGAATTCATAATGATAGAGCTCTAAGTTGATAAACTAATTAATTAATTCATTTATTTTTATCTACCTGCTAGTATCGGACGGCAACGGAATATAACGGAGCGCCAGAGCAAGGTTGAGATATGTGTTGGTACAGAGGTCAAGCGACTTGGACGTCATCTGGAACAAGCTACGAGACAAGGCCACGGCCAAGGACGGATATGCCACGGCTTGTTAGTTAGCCTGAATTAGCCCCTTCTTTCCGATCCGCTGCCGCGGGGTAACCTAAAGTATAAATTTTCAGCTCCGTCGTATAAGATCATATATTCTTCAGGTTTCTATATATAACGACAATATACGCTGAGCCCGTCTCGTGTATCCGCTCAATTGCTCAACTACCGAATTTAAATTATAATCAGGTCATATATTGAGTCTATCGTTAACCAATTCGACTATATTCTCGCTTTCATCGAGTATCCTGCTTATCGCATAAGACAGCTCTAATTATAACATTGATTCCCGTATCACTCGACCAGTTATATAATTAATATAATTCAGCGCAGCTAGCTCGCAAGATGTTACCAGAAACCGTATGTGGCGGCTAATACATCTACTTTTTGTCAACTATCCTTCCGCATATGCACCCCCTTGTGATCAAATATCCCAAAGCTGACAGCTCCTGTAGCCAAAATACACACAAGCAGAAATCACCACCAGCCTCGTCCACGCGAAGAAGCAAAAGGGCGTTACCTTCGAACAGCTCGGTAAACTGATCGGACGAGATGAAGTCGCCGTCGCTGCGATCTTTTACGGCCAACACCAAGCTTCCGACGAAGATATCAAGGGACTAGCTGGGGCGTTAGGCTTGGACCCAAAGGAACTCGGGTACCAGCTGTCCGGGTTTCCCAACAGAGGGAGCAGTGTCGAAATGCCGCGTGCGTCAGATATACCCTCTCTCTTCCTTCATTGTTTCGTAATGATACTGCATATAGCGGAGCATTTGAATGTGAACTCGGACTTACGAAGGGGAAATATCGGGAATTAATAGCGAGGGAACCACTAATCTACCGTCTATACGAAATCGTCCAAAACTACGGACAAGCGTATAAAGCCGTTTTGAACGAAAAGTACGTATACATGCTTAATATACCCCAGCCGTGCCACCGTCTTGCACATGCAGTACCCTGCGTTCCTTCCACAACCCCTGGCAAAAAGTTATGTAACAGTTTTTGTTAATTTCACTCGTATTGTGGTTTCCAATCTAGGTTCGGAGACGGCATCATGAGCGCTATTGCATTCTCTACAAAAGTCGAAAAGGAGGTCGACGAGCAAGGGAACACTTGGGTCAATATTAGCATGCGGGGTAAATGGTAAGATAAAGCCTCATTCTTGCGTCTATTGGGGGATATCGGGTATACCCGAGGAATATTCTTTCTTTTTCGTTACGTTTAGTGCTTGCTAAATCACATTTTTCGAACAGGTTGCCCTTTTCGAGGTTTTGAGAGGCGAGGGGGAAAACAGGGTTTTTGGAAGTAAGAAAGGGAAACAATATTAAAAATGAGATAAACGTGCTTTGGTTGACAGAAGGGTCCGTTGCAACCGGTGCGAAGGAGGACCCGCCAGATTGTAGTATCATTCTTTCTATCCTGCATGCCCCCCCAACAAACGAAAGGGAAAAAAGGATGTGGAAAAAAAAAAAAAAAAAAAAAAGCAATAACAGTGGAAAGCTAGCCTCGAGGCTAGTGGAAAGCAGCCACACACCCATTCAACAAACATACACATGTATATACAAACTGCTTTTTTTTATGCTCTTACGGTGCAAGCCCACAGGAACGCCTTTGACTCCAGTTATTACGATTCGACTTTCAGCCTTCTTTCCTTTGGTGATACATGTAGGCATCTTAGGCATTTGCTGATAGGATGATTCCTGGTTGACCGTTATCAGGGTATTGGAACTTGGAGCTCTTTATTGCCTCGTCCCGTTCTTTCTCACCTTGGGCGTAATTTCTCCGTGCGGCATCGAGAATGAAATCCTTTGCCGTGACCGGAGGATATTTCTTTAGAGGGCCTTGAATGACTGCACTTCTGATAGGTTGGTTGAAGAAACTGCGAATGCAGCGTTAGTTATGTTATCATTTTGTGACACTAGAAAATAGAACTTACGCGATACTGTGTCTCGCCTTTTGGCTTTCGCCGGCAGCGGGATTTCTGACCCGATGGAATAGACTCTTCAGTCGATCATCGGACAGCGACATAAGCATGTCCCCAATGTTACCTAGATCACACCGTCAGCATTCCGAAGTTGTTGGGGTCGCACGGGAATGTCGGGTCCGGTTCCACACTCACAGACTATCTCTCCGGTATTCGCCTTGACGGGTGTCCAAACGTCCGCCATGCCAAAACTGGTGTAGCATTCCCGGCCGGGACAGACCTCGAGCCCGTCTTCTCCCGTCCGCTGGAACAGTAGAGTGAGAACGTCGTAGTCCGTGTGAGCTCCGGCGCGGATATGGCCGTCAGGAATCTGCCGGGTCTCGCTTTCGTGGTAGTGCAGGAGTCTCAGCGTCGTCATCGCCTCGTCGGATCTGATGTCGTGGATTTTGGCGAAATGGTCTTCTTCGAGTCCGAGCCCGATCGCGAGACAGGATAGAACACGCATCGATACGATTTGAGTCTTTTCCATGAAGCCGGTGACTGTTTTGTAGAAGTCTGGGATCTTGTCGTCCACTCGAGGCCATGTTTGGTCGTAACGTCGGTGGTATTGGAGTTGGATGGATTCCTTCTGGTCCGGAAGATTGGTAGACGGCCTTATCTGCGCTCTCTTCTCCCATCCGGTGTTTTGCTCTTTGATGAACGGAGTCTGCCCTTTTACATCGTCTGATAATTGGAAAAAGGCCTCCCTGTTGCTTGTTAATACCTCTAGAATGCGTTGTCGCGAGGTTCCGATGCGAAATACAACACACGTCATGGAAGCTTAACTTACGATGTCCGGAAGGCTTCTTCGATATCTGCTTTTGAGGGTGTATCTTGGTCCTTTATGATGAAGAAACCAACATTTTCGGCAGCGTACATTATTTCTTTCTGGATCTCATCTTTGCGGTTTTCCCAGTCGTACATCGAGATGCGAGGGATCTGGCGACTGTCGGTGGTCATAATATTCGGTCGAGAGATGTAAAAATGCTAAGCTTTTTAAAAAGAAAAAGAAGGTATAGAAGACGAGATAATAAAGAACTTATATTATATATTTCGGACGGGACGATGTTTTTGGCGACAATATCAGCTCGAAAATGTTTATAAATTCCTCGGATTTCTCCGACTACTGCCTCGAATTTGAACTTGGACCACCTGCCTTATATATTCAACTCGGATAGTTTCTGACCGCGATCACGAAATATTCTGGAGGGAATACGGAGTACGGTATCCAATATAATATTTCCCAAAGAATCCTTCCTATTTCCAAAGCAACGCACAAAAATATTTACGTACTCGTAGCAAAGGAATATTATTATATATTATTGATCGATTCATGGGGCGATAGACGAAAGATAACTCATTTGGGTTGTTTTTGCTGCGCAAAACCGCTTTAGCCGTTCAAGGCCTTAACCAGGGTTAACAGCAGTTACCCAGTCAAGTCAGCGCTAAAGCTTTCGGCCGTGAGCCCGGATGCAGGATACGATGTGGGTAGCTCTAGCGACACGGCTCAAATGTAAAATCAAACGGGACCGTCTGTCAAGTAATCAAACAAGATTCCTTAGTCGCGGGATGGACTCGTCCCGAACTTTCACAAGCTGGAATGCGGGTTCCTCTAATCTAAAAATGCCCAAATTTGGCCGCCGCCCATCCAAGCGACAGTTGTGAGGACGTCCCAACCTATAAACTCGGTGATAGCCGAATGCGAGGTCGTACTAAGGCCAAGTTTCCCAAGATTTCGAAATGCCCTCCGTGACAGAGAGAGCTCAAGGCCGGTTTGTTCGCTTATCAGTTGGCAGTTGCGCAGGACCGCCAGTTGCATCCAACTCCCGGCTCAGTTGCCCTCTTCGACCATTGCACAACTTTCGCGATTGGCGATTGGACAGGGACAACTTTTATGCAAGATCCAATTTCGGCTATTGTCGGACGCTCAGATTCGTTCTCTTAGAAGTCATGGGAAAGCGCTGGTGACAGTTACAAAAAAGTATCTGGTACACTGTGGAGTGTGGGCTTGCGTATACGTATGCGTCGCTAGCTTTAGGGCTGGAAGTATACTAACGGTGTTTTCGCTCTGGACTCGGCTTTCTCCGCTCGAAAACCCGTCGACGGAACCGGGGGTCCCGATCTCGAAGAGAATGCGACAATCACGAAATTCCAATGTCTGCGAGCTTTCGGGTGGAAAACCCCTCATAGAGAGGCTCTTTGTGGCGGCGTTCGGGCAGATACGATCGCTTGGTTCGACCGTGGAGCACGTGCTCAACCCGTGGCGGACGCGAGAGTATTCAACATGTCTAGATGCGCATATTTTTTTTGAGGATGTCGACGGGTTATGTTGAACTATAGTAGATATAGCCGTTTCACTTATATATCCCCCTGGTGTGCCGAGACAATCCTGTCAAGTCTTTTTTTTTGCCCTGACCCACGAACTCATCAACCGAGCCGCAGATTTTACGACGACCTTACTCGCGCACACGGCGGATTTGATAAAGGCCTGTTTTATTAACATCCCGACCAGTTTTCGCGTCGTCGCGCATTTTTGAAGAATAGGTCTCGTCGACTTGTAGCAAATATATTGCACATAGGGTGGACGCCATCTTTCGCTCCTGGGAATCCTGGTGGTTGAATTATATTGTACAATACGGCTATAATGTTCGCGTTCACCTTGTCCTCGTCACTCGACCACGGCATCTCCCGAATACGGATACCCGCGGTTTCAACTCTGTGGCGCTAGGACTTCATCAATGATTACTTTGACCAAGACAAATTCCGAGAGCTGAACAGCAATAACCGTACCAAACGGACTTGTACCTCCGAACCTGCAGGTTCTCGAGCCCGGCTCACGGAGAGGCCAATGGGTTGGGCTCTCGTAAATACATGATTCGATGGTGCGATTGCATATCCGGGACCAGAGTGCAGTGCATGTGCTGTTCAGCTTTGTAGATTGGAAAATGCACAAGTTTTCGTCGTGCCGTCTTGAAATGAAGGAACAGGAAGACACGACTGGATGCCCCACTCGATATTGCATATCTGATATTCGGACAATGCAGTCAGTTACACCGTTTCAAGTCATCTGATTGTGATAAGTCCGCCCGACGATAGCTGCAGCTGTGAGTTCCGAAGATACCCCAAATCAGTCTCTTCGTGACCTTTTCCCCATATTGCATTGGCGCTGGCGCTGGCACTTTTGGGAGATATATTAAGATCCAATGTGCGTTCGGCCAAATCAACGTGACCGAGAGACGCAAACTCCGAAGGAGGACGGTAGATGCGATTTTCTATTTACGGCGGAGTGTCATCGAACCAAGAGCTTGAAGGCGGCTCCTATTGGTTCGCGATGCGAGCGCTGAGAGCGAACTAAGCCGAAAGAAGGCTGCACTTGGACCGATAAGGTGATCGATAAGCTGCCCCGCACGACATTGGCCAGAGGGTGTTCAATGAGAAGAGTAGTAGCAAGTGAGGAGTAGGTGGCTGGGATGGTATATTCCTTGCGGCCGTTGTAGAATTGGTGCAGATTTCCGTGGTGTGATACCTCCGATTGCGAAGAGGTACGTGCTGGAGGGCCTTCTAACAATTGCATCAGTCCCGCTCGACGTCCCGTTCCACAACCATCCTCCTCCAAAGACCACAACCATCAACGACGTGTTCTCTCCGGAGCGACCCATCAGAACAAGGTTTGTGCATGAAATGGGCATCAATGTATTTCCTGAAATCCGTCCATTCTGACTTTCTAACCGCCAAGCGGCTGATTCGGTAGTTCGTACGCCATTCGTTTTGTGATATCTCGTCAACATGGGGAGATCCAGGTCTCGTTCTCGCGATCGCTCCCGCACCTCTCATAAGTCCAGAGATCGGTCTGGCAGCCGTGGTGGGGAGACCAAAGAAGAGAGGAAAGCTCGCAGACATAGGCAAAGGGAAGAAGACAAACTAAGAGAGCAGGAGGGGTCTTCTGAGTACGGCTCTCGAGGCGTATACGATGATCCCAACTCTGGTTATGGATCAGTACCAGGAGCGTTCGACCAACCGTCAGCCGCTCCATATCTAGGTGGCGCTGCTCCATATCCTGAAAGCCCGCAGGAGACGACACGTGGTGGACCTTACAGCCCGGCAGGATATCACCATAGTGCCGATTACCAAAACAGTTCCGAATATCAGCATGTTGCCGAGTACCAGCAGACACCCTACCCGGCAGATACTTATGCAGCATCACAATACGCCGGAGGACACACAGGTCCGGCAGCGTCCTATCATCAAGACTATTTGGGACATCAATCAGGATATGCTCCAGAAGGTCAACATTATACTTCTCCGCCTCCAGAATCGGCTGGATATTATCCACCACATACCTCGCCTCCACCTTCCGGACAGTATGGACCACCGAATGACCCATATGCCGCAACATCTGTTCAATACCACGATTCAAACTATGCCAGCACTGGATACGCCTCGCAAGCTCAGTCCCATCCCGAGCCTGGTGAGGATCCTGCCCGAGCATCTTCTCAAGGCCATTATGGTGGTACACCAGCCCACAGTAAGGGATACAGCTTCCCCGATTAGTCTGTATTAATGTTGATTGCCATTGCGCAGATTATCAATCCGGAGGCTATGGTCCACCGGGAGGATATGCTCCTCCGGTAACCGGGTACAACGAAGCACCTCGCAATCCGTCGACACACAATCACAACCCCCGCCCCGCACCATCTGGCCCTCCACCTGAGGCAGAATCCGAGTTCGCGATAATTACGCCTAGTTACGGCAATACCCCGGCGGTCTCAGAAGACGACAACAAACAGCCGTGGCAACCAACAGCGCAACCTGAAATGGAAGCCAAGTCAATATTTAGAATCTGGAGAACCGAGGCTCACAACCTTATTCGAGATTTTGCCAGCAAAAATAAGATCGAAGCCCACTCTGGTACTCACGAGGGAGGGCAGTGCACTGATCCCACCCATCACCATACCGACAATCGATTCAAAAGCTTTGCTGCCGTACACCCCGGAAACACTATAAAATGGTTTGTGGATGGGTCAGTAGTAATTCCTAGCCCCAGCTTCTTCTGGTTGACGCTGATTTTCTTGCTGTAGAAAGGATTATTGTGAGCTTTTCATGACCTGCTGGCATTTGGGGTTTCCACTAACAAGATTTAGGTTGGGCTGTTGCTGAAGCCCTTGCTAATGCTCGGGAAAGCATCTGGATTCTAGATTGGTGGCTGTCTCCCGAATTGCACTTGCGACGCCCAGGTGCCAAATATCAACAGTATCGTCTAGACCGAATGCTTCAAGCTGCTGCCCAGAGGGGAGTGAAGGTTAACATCATCGTTTACAAAGAAGTCACCCAAGCCCTTACTTTGAGCTCTGCTCATACCAAACACTTCCTCGAAGATCTTCATCCAAATATTTCCGTGTTTAGACACCCAGACCATACTCCCGATGCAAAAGTTCTTGCGACAGAGCTCGCCTCTCTAAATTTCGGAAAATTATTGTCACATCTAACAAGCGCAGACCAGCTTACCTTTTACTGGGCTCATCATGAGAAGCTCTGCCTCATTGATGGTACAATTCCTGGCTCCGGAATCGCTTTTATGGTATGAGCTTTCGCCCCTAACTCAGCATGCGGACTTGATATGTTCCTGGTATGGTGCTAAATTTGTAACAGGGTGGATTGGATTTGTGCTGGGGTAGATGGGATCTACCGCATCATCCGATATCTGATGTCCACCCAACAGATATCAAAGAGACCCTCTACCTCGGCCAAGATTACAACAACGCTCGGGTGATGGACTTCCACACAGTGGACCAATGGACCCAAAATAAGTTACAAAGAACCGAAAGCAGCCGAATGGGTAAGTTCCATACTTTGTTCGTCTCTTTTGATCAGCTGGTTAATTATTTTTCTAGGATGGTCCGATGTCGCTTTGTGCTTAACCGGGCCCACTGTTGATGATCTAAAGATCCACTTCATGGAACGTTGGAATTTCATCTTCGGAGCAAAATATACGAAGAAAAATGAACGAGGATACACGGCACTTAACGTCCCAGTTCATGGAGGCGGGCAAACAAGTCATGGTCCTATTGGTACTGCAGCCAGTAAGATTAAGAGTGGAGTGAAGGATTTCATGGGTCATGCACCCGATATGCATCATGACCCCACATACAACCAAGGATACTCCCGTGGCTTGGAAGATGAACCAAGGGAAGAAAGGCGTGAAGAACGGCGTGAAGAACGGCGTGAAGAACGACGGGGAGGGCGAAGCCGACGTGGAAAGCAGGAGGACTACGATCCCGATCTGGCCTGGTCGGACCCTGAAGACCGAAAGAAGGAAAAGAAGAAAGCACAACAAGAGCGGGGCTACGAAGAGAAACGCCCGAGAGATCGGGGCGGACCTGGAGGGTACATGTACCAGGCAGAGCAACAACATGTTGGCCCCCCTTCCCATCCTCATCATAGGCATCATCCACACACAGTAAATTGCCAAATCGTTCGAAGTGTCAGCCCATGGAGTCACAACACCAAGACCGAGCACTCCATCCAAAATGCCTACATTCACATAATTGGTAGTGCTCGCCACTTCATATACATCGAAAATCAGGTAATTCACTTCAAATTGTATCTGACGGCAAATATCTAATATCTGATTATAGTTTTTCATAACCGCAACGGATGGTAGCCGGGTTGTTAAGAATAGAATCGGTGAAGCCATAGTCAATCGAATCATTCGGGCTCACAAAAATAAGGAAAAGTTCCGGGTAATTGTTGTTATGCCTTCCGTTCCCGCATTTGCTGGAGACCTTCAACCCGAAGCTGCTCTAGGTACTCGTGCGATCATGGAATTTCAATATGACTCGATCGCCAGAGGAAGCAAGGGAACCTCAATTTACGAAAAATTGCATAAAGAGGGTGTCAATCCCACTGATTATATTAGATTCTTCAACCTCCGCAATTATGATCGTATTAACATTTCAAGGGAACTCGAGACTGCAGAAGCTAAATCTCATTTCGAGTACGATGTTGCTCAACAAGCTTTGGAGGATAAGATCGGTGCCGGTTGGCCATCCGCTCCACCTCCAGGCGGTGATCCTACCCAACCTCCAGGCGGACAACCTACCCATTCATTTTCTCACCCTCAAGACCAAGAACTCCATCGTTGGGAACAGGCGCAGGGCGGGGTTGGAGAATCAGTGTGGGATAGCGTAGCTCAGTGTACAATGTTAGGTGGTGGAGATGTCCGTGATGCTCCTTGGGCTGGTGATCCAGAGAAAGAAATCGATGCATTCGTTTCAGAAGAACTTTATATTCATTCAAAGGTAAGAGCCCCTGAACGAGACGAGAAGATAAATTTTCTAACATGGCAACGCGTAGCTCCTCATCGCGGATGACAAAATTGCAATCTGCGGCTCTGCGAATCTGAACGACCGTAGTCAGCTTGGTGACCACGATTCCGAAATCGCCATTATCGTTGAAGATCACACCCCACTTCACTCGTTGATGAACGGAAGCCCATACGTCGCATCGCATTTCGCTGCTTCTCTACGTCGCTACATCTTCCGCAAGCATTTGGGTCTCATTCCCGCCCAGGCTGCAGACTATGTCGATTCAAATGCTTTGCCTATCCCACACCCAAATGTCTACGATTTCGATTCAACGGAAGACAAAATAGTCATGGACCCCCTTAGCGACTCTCTCTGGAATACCTGGAACTCCACTGCTAAGACAAATACTGATGCATTTGCGACCGTTTTCCACGCTGGTACGTAAGATTTATTTTACCCGGGTAATCATGTCTAACAAATATTATAGTCCCTTACGATGGCGTTCTCAACTGGGAGCAATATACAGAGTATTACAGCAAATATTTTGCGCCTCGTGGCACCAAGGAGAAGCCAGAACCATCAATGTACCCACTCGGTCACGTGGTTAAGGAAAAGTTCCCACCAGGTGCGGAGGGTGCTCGCGCCGTCAAGGCTGAGCTCTCAAAGATCCGTGGAAGCCTTGTTGAGATGCCGCTGAAGTTTATGCAGGATGTTGATTTTGCCAAGGAGACTGCCAGTTTCAATACCGTGACTGAAGAGCTATTTACTTAAATAGGGAAACTCGGGGTGTGTATTTGTAAAATATGAAGATCAGAGAGAAGGTATACGTGTGAGGACGACTGCAGCAGAAGAAACTATCAAAATATGGCTCTAGCAAGTGTTAGCATTGAATAAAATTATATTGACAATATTGGTCCATCCTTCACTTGCGCAATATGAGATCCAAGGGCCGCAGTTTGTCGATTTAAATCGTCGTCAATTCAATTCATGGGATTCTATCATACTAGAACGAGCCAGGAGGGTTTTAAAAAAAATCGAAGGGAAAGTCGAACTATGGCCACATGTTTTCTACGTATCTGAGCCGCAAGATACGTCTGTAGCAGCTAAGAATGGTCTACGGGACAGGCTGTAGATAAGAGTAAAAGATTTGATCGAAGATGAACATCTAGTAAACTAATTTAGTCACTATCGCTACCCGAGTCACTACTTAACTCACGATCGGTCTCATCATCGGCCGCACTACTGTCCGTCTGTAAGGCAACAGCTTTCGTAGCCTTCGTTTGCCCGCCACCTAGGATCTCCATCATGTACTCCTTCAAAAACATTGGACCAAATTCCTCCTCGAATCGTTTCGTGAGCACCTCTTCACACTCTTGTATCATACCATCCCTGTTACTCAGTATTGTCGGCACTCCATCCTCGCCCACACGGGTCTTTACATAATCCTCCAAACAATTGTCCATTCTCTCCGTAAGGTTTCTGACGCACGTTGCAGCCGGAGAATCAACCATCTTTCGCCTGCAAATTCGCTGCAATCCCATTATAAATTTCGCGAGATATTTCTGACTGACTTTTTCACCTAGGTTTTTATTTCTCCGGAGCAGACAGCCGAGTAAGTCTGTGGGTCCGAGGACCGCTCTGAGATCAACCTCAACCGTCTTCAGTCCTCGGATCGCTACATCCCCTAGGGAAAACTTATGGTTCTTCAAATCTTTCGGGGGGATGGCACGCTCTTCATCGCTCGCCATAAGCCACGACGCCATGATATTCTGGTACATGTGGTGTTGGGTGTGTAGATGTTCTGGGAACAGTTCTAGATCCTCAACATTAAGAAACGGGCATTTAGCAAACTGCCGCCACCATGCGATCGAAACAGCGTTTGCCAAATATAGCTTTCTGACATTTTCCGGCGGTGTGATGAAAAACGATGGGTGGAATAGTAGACCCGACAGTTTGAGCTCGCGGAGCCGCTTGAGGCCTGTAAATGCAGCCTGCAGTTGCTCTAGATGCTGTGATAATAGATCAATCGGATGGATGGGGTCGACCCTCGGACCGTACCACTCTGACGCCGTGATTGTCAATTGTTCAAGGTTGACGGTGTCGACGAGGAGATTTGAGACTCCTAGGATAGATTCACATCTTCGATCAAATGCGGATTCACGCAGGTTTACTTCGAGGTGGAGGGATAACCTTCTGAGTTTGCCGAGATCGAATAAACTCGGGCGAATGCAGGACCAGCCTGTTGCGGTTATATTGAGGCAGAAATCCTTTTGGGATCTGGATTCCGAGTACCTTTTGATACTCACGAGAAGTTCGATGGCACTCGCGCGTGCGGTTTCGATACCTATAAACAAAGTTTAGGTTTTGAGTTATAGGTTCGAGAATACGGACAAGATGCACGAGAGAGCATACTTACATTCAGCTAAAGTGAAATCTACACGAGCAAGCCTTGGAATATTGCCCTGCGCGATTTGACTCCCGAGAATTCGTATCACCCCGGCCTCGCCACCACCCCGCAATAGCTCAGATGCAAAACTCATACTTCGGACATGGGAAAGCACCCCGGTGTCATGGCGTAATCGAGCTCCCAGCCGAAGCACCCCATCTCGGGTGATACCGCGTATACCGTCCCACTTACTACGTGGCGGTCTCCAGTTGATGTCCAACTCCGTCCAGATATGGCAGTATCCTACTTCGCTCAGGGATTTGCAAACTCGAAAGAGAGACGCGCGATCCGCGAGTGAGAGGTAGGGGATGATTTCCAATACCAGCTCGGCGGGGATAGATTTTATCGATGCTCGTGGTTCCGGGGCTTCAGAACAGCGGGACTTGGCCAATTGGGTTGCATGGTTGATATAGGATATTAATGACATTTTGTTATGAATCGTGGTTCTCTGGTGCGGATATATGCATTCTCGTCACGGTTCAGACTGGGTTTACTCGCTAGTTGGGACTTAGCGACGAGCGACTGGGCAGTTGGACGGATTCTTACCGAACGGTTACACACACAAACCGGCAGATCTTTCAACGTATTTGCGTTGTACGGTTCGAGAACCGTCGAGATTACAAAGCGCGAATATCAAATACCCGAATCTTAATATATAATCCTTCGGAATTTCGATTTCACATTGCCAAGCAATATCGTAAACGGCCAGGTTTAGACCATGAATCGAGGCGAGGACATGTATGATATATTTTTGTACGACGAGGGGGGCCAAGCATCAAAACCGATGCTTAAATTCCAGTGCCAAGCATCATCTACATCATGCGAGCCAAAAAGAGGCATGGCTTGCAAGGACATGGTGTGAGATATCAATTCGTATAAGGGGCCCGGGTTACATTCAATTCTTCACTCTGTAAGCTATAAATTGCTCGCATAGCCTGTCGAGCGAGCCAAACTCCCGGCTTCGTCTTCACCTGTCGTTTTGAAGAATTTGCGGGCCGGATGATAGACCAGGATGTCAAATCGATTTGATTACATACATAAATTTATACAAGAAAGAAAAAGGGCGAAGAAGCATACTGATCATGCAGCGTATACGGTGCTCAAAGATAGAGTCTGTTGATAATTGTGGAATGGTGGTTTGTCAATCGTCCGGCATCTCAGCCTCGAAAAAGTATTTGGAAACATGGACAGGGGACCCTTGCCACCATTCTTGTTCGGCAAAAGTTTACCTTTTCTGGGGGTTTTGGATGGCTTCAATGAAGGTTTCCCCTCATCACGAGGAGTTGGACGGATTATAATAGAAATGGATCACGTCGGTCGCTTCTTCTGAAAGTTTTCCAGCTTTGATTATTCTATTTCTCCCCACAAAAACCATAAACTTCATTGTCTTTTTAATACTGTGAACTGATTTTCTTCTTGTCTCTCTAAGCTACGAAAAGAAAGGCGCTGCAGTCAGCAAGCTGATACACAAGGCTTCAAGGATCGAGCTCCAACCGAGAACCGTTGGAATTTCGTTCAATCCAGCAAAGCAAAGGCAGACTAAAAAACTCTGAAGGACCAGAACTGGAAAGGTTATGTTTGGAGAAAGTATAATAGGACAACTGAATCGCATTTTTCCATCCCTCGAGATCCATCCTCTTTTCTGAAGGCCCGAAACCATTTTATTTGTATTTTTTCTGTCACACAGGAGCAGGACGAGGGTATCTCAAATACCCAATTGCCGATACAGCTAAACCAGCGCTGTGGACGCTCTTATCAGGCCATAACCTAGCCTTACGAGCCCAGTCTTGGCCTACCGAGCCCTAGCAAAAGCGGCCGGTTCCAGATTTGGCACCACGAATAGCTCAGCCGCAGACCGTCAGCTTTGCTGGATCAAATCCACAAAAATAAACTCCACCTCTAGCTTCCCTCTTATAAAGAATCAAGCTTTCTTTTCTTGGCCCGATCTTCTTCTCTTCTTCTTCTTGCTCTTTTTTCTCTCTTTCTTCTCAGTATGGAACAGCGACTTCCTACACATACCCGTCGAGAATCATTCAGTCCCTCCCTTAGCTCGCCCGAGTCAGACACCTTCGCTGCCGCCCGACGAGCTTCCGTCTCTTCGCACACCGGTTCAAGCTTCTCGCTAATTCACCACCCGGACAGCGACATCGGTTCCAAGAACGGTAGTCCAACCCGTAAAGGACCCCCAGGTCCACTCAAAAAACACCCGGGCCACCAGCGGTCCTACAGCAGCACATTCTCTTCCCCGCCGTCTTCCCCGCGCGTCCCAGTAATCAAATCCATGCGGCCCTCCGGCGAGAAAACCAAATCGCACACGCCCCGCGGCAGCGTGGACGATGGCGACTCGTTGCATAAACCCCCAAAGCTGCATATGATCCGTGGCAAATGGTTCTACAGCAGAATACGAACCGTCGTCTACCTCCTCAACTGGGCTACCGCATTGTCTACTTTCATCCTCGTCGTCTACGTCTGGGCGGACGATTATCTGCCCTTTAAGAATGCCGTGTCGACACCCCGCGCCTACTTGAGGGGTACCTGGCAGGAGTTGACGCAGGAGGACATCAACGCTGGTGTTCGGGGTATGACGCTCCGCGCCTGGCCTCAGGATATTGATTTAACTGGTGTCTATCTGATCATTGCGTAAGTTTAAGAATCCGTTCAATAATCCGTTTTGCAATGTGTGTGAGTCCCGACTAATGTTGATATCATGATAGTTTCTGCGGTACCGGTACGCTCGTCTTCTTCGGTCTTTGGTTGCAGAATATCTTCCGCAGTGCCAAATCGTACTATGTTCTCTTCACCCGTACCGAATATGTTACCCTCGCCCTGCTTACCATCTGGTCTCTCGGCTTCGGTGCTACGTAAGTTACTTCTACTATCGTTGTATACCAAACGAGCATTGCTAATATATATTATAGCGCCGGCTACGTCACCAAGATCTTCAAGCTCGACAACGACGACCGTGACTTCTGGAGCTGGACTTGTTCCCGTACCGGTATGGGTCATGATATCGTCTTCAAGCGAGACATCTATTACGACGGCGACTGTGATCTCTTGGTAAGTTCACCTTTCTGATAATATCATCCTAAACTACATATAAGTATTCTTATACTAACGGCAATTCTTAGACCGGATCATGGTACACCCTCCTCTGCCTCTGCGGCTTCTCTCTCGTCGCCCTCCTCACCTTCCCGGCAAATATCGTCTACCACTCCCGCACCAAGAACTCCGGGTACAGCAAGTTCGAACGTAAGCTCGGCGATGCCGCCGAACACGAAGACCGCATGGCCAGACGGATGTCATTGCGACCAAAGGAGCCATGGAAGATGCCCAAGTGGGCTAAGAAGGGGAAGATGACCGCGTCGCCTTGATTGGCTGATGCATATTTTCTATTCTCTCGATCTCATTGTGATATAGAGCTTTTATTATGAAAAGCTTGGATCATCCGCGGCATACCTCACTATACTTACGTCATTCTCAACTATTTCGAATTCGAATTCGTTAACGGGATACATTACACTCATTTAGTTTTTACGTTCGATTTTTCCTTTTTTCCTTTCCGTATGTTCTTTTATATATTTAAAATCTGTCATTTTACTAGCGGGCTTGCATTACTTGTACGGAGTTTTGATTAAAAAATAGTACGATACTGGTCTCGTTCCCAGCCTCTTCACCAAGTGCGAAGTACGATACTGTACTTAGCATGAAATAAATAAATACCACAATCGTTCCTTCGGTATATAATCTCATAACACCATGCATGTCTTCTATAGTTATATAGAACGACTTCCCGTAGCCAAATTAATCCACCACACGATGCATAATAGCCCGATTCGCCCCGATGAACCTCAAATATATCAACCGTTTCTCATGCAGGAACATGGACGGATTAAACGGCAGATCGTACTCGTCTAGCAGGTTATTCATTTCCTCGTCTATATTAAATTCACATTAACCTCAAAATACCCTCCTGCAAGAAAAGTTATGAGGGAAAGAAGACTGGTGAAATACTTACGATTCAAACTCTTCAACTCCACCCCGTTCACCGGACAGCGTATCGGTAAATCCGCACCAGAGCGTAACAGCACCTCAAACGGCTCGTTCACCTCTGTTACATTTTGGAAATTATAGTTCCTTGCGTATAATCTTTGTCTGCCATCCATCAGTCAACATTAATATCAACTATCACCACCCTTAAACCCATATATATTCCCAGTATATATTCAAGGACTGGTTACGAGATTAATCCAAGGATAGGATACGAAAAGTAAATGAAATACATACCGTTCAACCCCCAACCCCCTCAAACAATCCCTTCCCGCAAACCCCGCCGAAACAAACCTCCGCATCTCAACTACCTGCCGCTCCAAATTCTCCAGGTGGGCCATAATCCCCAACGACAGCGTCGTCTCCTCCTGCACTGTAGAAAACTGATCGACCTGCACGTCCATCATACTCCCTCCGTCATCGATGGCAGCACAATTTACCCCGGGGTCAGATATATACTCCTCCAATAACGGCGAGTTGGGCGGCGCGATGGGCGTGTTTAGTAGTAATTCTGTAGATACGTTGCACATATCGCCACCGCCGCCAGTAGGAGTAAGGACCTCATGGTCGATATGAGCCCGAGCGGTGCCATCGATAATATCGCGATTAAGAGAATCCAGAACATCGTTGTTGATCAGATATTCCTGTATGGAAGGGTTTGAGAAGTCGAGGGTTGGGAGGGGATCGTCTTGTAATGCTAGCGGGAGGCTTAAGGGGGACGTCAATGGCAGTCGGAGGGATTGGAAGGTCTGCGGGTGGGAGAGGTGGAAGAGGTTTGTGGTTGTCGTGTCCAGTTGGTAGTTTTGGGCAGGGGCTGTTGCGAACATGGTAATGTTATCGCGGTGGAGTTAAAGTATATTCTCGTCTGCTGTGGATATTATACTACTTGGGTATTGATAGCTAGATTGAAGTATATGATTGGTATTGATTGAGGGTTAGAGATCCCATTGGTGGCGGTTACGCTGGTTTATATACTCTTTTATGAATGCCATATCGCCGTCTGCACATATCTACACGTGAAGTTTGTAGACGCATTGTTGAAGTTTTCATTGATGTCGACAATTGTAAGCAAGCAGATCGTCGGGGGGCTGGTGAAGGGGCTGTCATTTGAGTGGAATAAAGGGAAGTCATTGAAGCACACGTATCCATCTCGAAGCATCTGGGAACATATCCCAAAATACCACACGACAACAGCGCTATCAGATGAGGCGGATCCTTTGTTGTTTTTCAAGAAAACAGTGTTTCTGGAAGCTCTGTCTGAAGCAGAACCACCCAGAACATCCGGCGGATATACCCATTTATAGCAACCCAATCGAAACGGACGCGGAGGGGTAAGCTTGAACGGTATACTCGGAATCCAGCGCTGGGTGTTTCAGCTTCAAAAGCTGGGGAAGGGTATCGTTAAAACCCTGTTTTTCTCTTTCTTTTCTTTGAGCTTCCGGCTGAGACTGTCCTCTAGATAGCAGTATACCCCCTTCTTGGTCCGGGCGTCGATTGCTTCCCGTCTTTCTTTGAAACAAGCATTTCAAGTCCATAGCCTACCCCAACATAGGCGTCAATGTAGCATACTTTATCATGAAGAGCGGTATTCATCAATAGTATGTACAGTCCCGATATCCTACAATACTCAAACCACCACCAAACCACAGCAAGCTACCCCACCGCCGAATTAAAATCGACACTCATGAATCCCGCTTCTTCTTCTCCTTCTCAGCGAGTAATCGCAGCACCTCACTCTGCAGTTTCTCCCCCTCCTCCCGTCGAATCCGATCCAGCATCGACTCCGTCTTAACATCTTCCTTTTGTTCCACCACATCCTCATCATCATCGTACCGCTGGTTCCAGACGTCTTTTAATTGCGCCCATATAGCTTCGCTGGGTAACATCCCCTCGTACCGTTTATTCGCTTTCCGGTACTTTTCGATGGTTTCCTGGCTAGGGGTGGGTGCTATAGCGTGGAGGAGACCCGGGTGGCCGTGTTCCTGAATTTCAGATTCGAATAGATGTTAGTATACGTATACATATATTTATATTATATTCCTTAAGTGAAAGGGAGTAGATGTGTGTAATTATACATACCTGCATGAGATGATTCGTCAAGAAAGCGGTCATGAACACCAAGCCGGCGGTGTATGCGTCTATCTTCCTCGGCGGCATGAGAATCAACGCCGGGCCAAGGATCACACCCGCCCATGCGACTTTGTATTGCATATCCTTTAGGTATTTTTCTTTCTCTGTGAGTTCTCGGGGCGGCGGGGCGGTGATAAAAGGTGGTGCAGGCGGGCTCGGACCGTGCGCGGGTGACGGTGTGGACAGTGTCGGCGGCGGTATGGTAGGAGCGGCTTTGGGAGCCTCTGCGGAGGAGTCCGCTTTGGAGTCCTTGGAGAACCAATTGGGGAAGATTGCCATGTTTGGGGCGGGAGGTTGTGCGCGGCCTTTGAGCGGCGGGGTTGAGGTGGGATGGTTTGGAGATACTGTTTTGCGACAAAACTTTTTTTGGAATGGAAGGTTTTATGTCAACGCAGTATTAGAGAATTATATCACAACATCTACATGCTGCCAGCTACCTCAGTTTTGATATTGGAGAATAATCTGCGAATGGAATAGATTCATTGAAAAGAAGAGTAAAATGGTGTATATACGTGAAATGAAGGCATAAAAGAAAGTCGCTATACAATAAAATAAAAAGTTAACAAGCAATGATGAGAAGAGATCTGTGCAATTAATCAGTCCCATCTTCCGCCCGTCCCAAATATCCAACGCCCAAGCTCCACCGACACGATTTCAATGCAGTCGACTAAAAACCCAAATTTACAGATGGAAATGTCCCTCCAACCCTAAGGTATCCCTCATATATCAACGTTTTGATAGAATAATCAACAATCCCAATGATTATCACTTCTTCCCCATCTAAAGTTCCAACCAGTTGAATCATTCCGCCCCCACCCAAACATCCGCCTCTGCTCGCCAACAACATTGAAGAAATCCGCCGCACCTCCGATAAAGTTGTCGACAAACTGGCTGCCAGTTCGGATCTGCGGCCTAGGCATCCCCGCTTCGGCAGCTAATTCGATCAGATCTTGTTCGGTAACAGTACCTTGTCTTCTACCCAGGACAGCCCGACGAATAGCGAGTCTCCAATAGTCGAACCACTGGTCTTCGGTCATCTTTACGCGACGACGGCCCGTGACATCAACGGCAGACAGCGGCCAAACGGATCTGACGACGTTGTATTTGCGAGTGAGGAAGAAGAGGATGGGCCAGCTGATGATCCAGAGGAAGGTGAGGTAGAAAAACCAGCGGACGAACTTGTTGTATCGGATTTCGGTGAATTTGTTTGGTGGGCGGATTTTGACTGTGTTGTGAGTTGTGGGGAAGGTGATTTCGATGTTGCCGCCGTAGTTTGTGGATTGGATTAGATGGGAGAGTTTCATTTCGAGGTATTTTGTATCGTAGCCGGGGCAGACCTTCTCCATGATGAATCTGCGACATATCGTTAGCAACAATTTCTCGACCAGAAAAGAATTAAAAGTTGATAAATAAAGAATATTGAACGTACTCTTTGCAGATGGAAGAGTCAGCACAGTAGTCGTCAGCCCAGCTTCTGATGCCTTTGTGCATGACGGGTGTATCCACAGGCAGCGATTTGTTAGTCCGGCCTCGTGTTCTGAATACGCCACCTCTGTATGCCTTTGTGTCCTCGTCGACGGTCTGGATGATACCCTGCTGACCGGGCTCGATAAGGATGAGCGACCGGAAGTCCATGGTGATATCAAAGTCGACAACGGTCTTGTGTTCAGTGGAATTCCTCCTCTCGTTGAAATTCCCATGATGGTTGTGGTGGTGATGGTGCTTCTCGACATGCGAACCCTTCATGCGCACTTGAGGACGCGGGCTTTGCATGTTTTGTGTGAGAAGAAAGCGGAAGAGAGCCTCGCCATCCTCGTTGAGGTGGAAATCGTAGGAGATTACCTCGCCGGTCTTGGTGTCTTCGTGGTGTTCGGCTACGTAGGGTGTAAAGTCCGGTGGAGGATCGAGGGGAACGCTATTGGTTGCGCCCTCGGGGACGGAATGCGACGGGTGAGAGAGAAGACTGGTGCCTTCAGCGTCATAGGAGGGAGGGAGGTCATCGTCGTCGTCGTGGTCCCCGGCCTCGGTGGTCGCGGGAGTGAAGATTGGTTGTTCGGGATGGGGGAGAAGAGGGATGGTTGCAGATGCGGAGGCTGACGAGGAGGAAGATGGAAGGCCGAGGCCGAGCAGGTCGGTGGTTTGGACGTTGGCGTGTGTTGTCACGGTGGGCTCGAACATGGCCTGTTTGCCAGACTGCGGTTTGCCCGACATGGCTCTGTTGGTTATTCCTTCCGTCGACGCTAATAGAACCCGTTTGTGCTGATGTTAATGCTGAGGATATCGAAAGGTGGATAGATTTGAGGGTTCTGTTGGAGAAATGAAAGAGAGAGAGAGAGAGAGAAGAAAAGATGGTGGGCAGAAAGAATAAAATAGGAATTAAAATGGAACATTAGCAGGTCGGCGGGCGCCAAGGCAAGCTTCTTCAAACAGCAGACAGAGCATTCGTCAGCACTCAGATCGATATCTGCACTGCCGCAACAACATCCGACAGGGATACTCTGCACTTTTGTATCATCTACACGAGGGTCTATTATAATGCAGTGGCATCTTCCGGCAATTGTGGGTTCGAATCTTCAATGCAACAATTCGCCATATATACGTATATATACCCCTACGGAGACGATGTGCAAAGATATGATCTGATTCTTTCTCTCTGTTGGCGTACGGTCCTGATTGAGGCTCCAGAGCCTGAATAACAACCCGACAATTCGCCACTGCCACAATTTGAATTAACAAATTTAAACCCTTTTTCGTTTTAGGAGAGGTATATATATATTCTTACCGGACAAAAGGGTGATAGCTGCCTTGTTCGGGATGTTGTTATGCAGAATCGCGGCATCTTTCACATCAACAGGAAACTAAAGCGGCGCCGTTTCGTCTACCCGCGAGTTGTGCAATCTCGTGGGCCAGCGCTTCACTGTATATAACGAACAGTAAGTAATTAATATCGAGGGTTTTATATCCCAGGCTCGAGTGTGTGTGTGTGTGGGAGAACTTTATATATACCGTTCATTTATCTCGTAAACCAGCCGCGACGCACGAAGTTAATGACAGGGATCGCGAGAATACTTACTTGAATATTGATATATATATATATCGATATCGTACCAAACGTGCAAACGCCCGGGGTTCGGTTCTGTCGGACAATCCAATACAATAAAGATTAGAATACAATGCATATGGCACCGGGAAAACCTTTAAATTTAAAAGGTTTGATGAATTAATTAATTCTAAACGACATTTGCTAACTCCGATCGAGAAGTGAGAAATACACAATATAATAGACATCGATATCTGCTGGTCGCGAGAGCTCGAGAGATATGCTGGTGGAGTTCAACTGAGAGACTCTCGAATTGGCCATCCGAGCTAGCTAAAATCGGTGGTCGGTTTTGCCGTGGTATTTTACCCCACGCCGATTGGTATCCTTTTGGCCTTTCTCACCCTTAACCGATAGCGATATACATTCACTTCGCTTTAAATTCCTTCAACTGCCGTCAGATCGTAAAATCGGGCCCGGTATTGTATCGCAATATAATTTTAATACGATAAATGTAAGATCGGACGATATGTGCTTCAACTTTCAACTGATTGATTGATTGGTTGGTAAATCGAGTCGTGAACTGTAAATTCGAAATAGCTGTTCTGGGAAAAGAATGGAATTATCAATGGTCTTAAATTATAAATTGGCCGCTGCTGCCTGCGAGCTGGAAGCCCCCACATGCGTGGGTGCTACACTGGCCTGCAACCGAGCCCAAATGCTCCCACACCGAGAGTGGGTCTCTTCCTTGGTCACCGCCAGAGAGTATGAAATGTACGGCGACCCAGGTTTGGGTATCCTCTTTGCGGTCGGTCGTCCCAGTCAATTGTGTCGTTTTTATTTTATTTTATTTATTTTATCTAATTTTTCATAGGTGGGTGGTAGAAGGATAATATTATTACGGACAGGTGAAAGTTAACTTTTGCGGACAGCCGCTCGGAGTCTTAAACACTATTCTTCTTTCTTTCTTTCTTTCTTTCTTTCTTTCTTAATTCGATAAGAAAACAAAGTAAAAAAAATTAAATTACAATTAAGTAATCAATATAGACGCAGTCTCTCTATCTTGTCCCTTTTCTTTCATCTTCATCTTCATCGCGATATATATTATCACCACCCTCATCGAATATCAGCCGGGTGTATGTTTCCCCCCTTCGACACTATCGCCAAGGCATCAATCAGATCTCTTCGTCGGATCTAGACATCCCATCCATTCCTCCAACTAACCGACTAACTTACTCGCTGCCGCTGGCTGCTTGCTGACTGCTTGCTGCTCCTCTCCCCTTAACATACCTTTGCCTTCTCCCCTCACACGCAGATTGCCGAAGCTAGTCCTGGCCCCAGCAGCTTCCGCTACCCTTTCAACGTGGGTTCCATTGCGAAATCCTCTCGCACGATTTCGTAAAGGAATAATAAAAGACGACGAATAATAACAGTTGCTATCGAATCGAATCGAGCCGAGTTTATATCGCAGCTCCCAGCGGTCCGGGTGCGCATATCCGTGACAGTGGCACGACTGCGAAAGATGCTAGTTCTCTCCGACGGACTGTTCCACCACCTGCTGACGTGATTTCCCCGACCCAGCTCGCTACCCACCCGGCCGGTATAATTTATATTATTTAATATTTATCTTTATATAAGCAGTACATATCCCTTGATATATATTGATATATCGCCATGAAGGCGAAGCAACCCCAGTCGGCGCCATTGCCCGCCGTCGCCCTGCAAACCGCCTCCCCAACACATCACGCCCACTCAAAATCCGCCGTCCCCTCCGCGACCTCCCTCACCCAGGCCACCACCGGCAACATCTCTCGCTCCATATCCGCCTGCAACAGGTGCCGTTCCCGAAAGACAAAATGCGACCAACTCTTCCCCGCCTGCACGGCTTGTGCCAAAGCCAACGTCGAGTGCGTTGGTGTCGACGCCGCGACGGGTAGGGAGATTCCTCGAAGTTATGTGTCACACCTCGAAGAACGGGTCGCCTTTCTTGAGAAACAGATTGCCACTGCTTCCCAGTTGTCAGGCGACTCGAGTCGGAAGCGCAAGGCCGATGGAGATATGGTTAGCCCGTCGACGACGACCAGCCGGCCTGACTTTCTCCTGGATCGTTCCCAACCCAACAGTACCGGTCCCACAAATAATCACCATATAAATATCGTCGGCGGAGGACCGAGACACGATTCCGATGGCCATCACACCAGTCGACCCGTAGGTCACCGAGAAAGCAGTCAGGATGGTCTTCTCGGTCCTGCCGGCAAGGATATCTCGTAAGTCGGCCCCTAAACATCACTACGGAATTCGCTCGCTAACAAAGCCACTATGAAACAGCTTCGCAGAGTTGATGTTTGCTGCCGTTAAGGTCAGCAGCAAGACCAAAGGCCATCTACCTGCCCGTGTCGCCTCATTTCGCGGCAGATTGCCCGAGCACTGGAAGAACGACACCAATCCCACGGAAGAGACCGATGCTCTCCCGCCCACAACTGCCGACCTGCAAACCGTTCTCCACAAAGCCGTCCCTGCGACCTTTCCGAACAGACAAACCGCAGAACTACTCGCCAACGCCTACATAAATCAAGCCAATCCGCAGATACCCATCCTCCACGGCCCGACATTCCTAGACAAGCTGGGCGCGGTATACGACTGGCTCGCAGAACGACCGGGGCTGAAGGAAACCGACCTGCCGGAGGAACATATTTCAATGTTGTACTATATGAACATGGTTTTCGCTATCGCTACGGGAATGAATGCGAATTACCAATCCATGCCCGAACAATTCCACGCCGCCGCTATGAAATATATCGACAGAATATTTTCGGCTCAAAACCGTCTTGACACCTTAAAAGGAGTCCTCCTGCTAGCATTGTACAGTTTGATGAGACCTGCTGTCCCGGGAGTGTGGTATGTCGTTGGTTCCGCATTGAGGATATGTATCGATCTAGGATTACACCAAGAAACACCTCAGGTTCTACGGGTACTCGATGCTCTAACGATCGATGAACGAAGGAGGTTATTCTGGTGCGCGTACTCGCTGGACAGGCAGGTTTGCGTGTATCTGGGTCGGCCGTTTGGTATATCAGACGACGCCATCAAAGTCCCCTTCCCGGAGGATATCGACGACAGTCTGATATCAGAATACGGCATCCAGAAGGAACATCCAAACGCTATAAGGAAGAGCTCTCGCACGATAGCATGTCACATGTTTAGAATCCGACAACTGCAATCCGAGATCCAGAGAATTTTATACCAACAAAGTGAGGTCCCGCGGAAATTCACCGACGTTGTCGAATGGAGGAAGGATATGGAGAAACGGTTAAACGACTGGACGATATCGGTGCCCAAGAGGGACAACGAGGCGAATTGTGGTTATAATATGGGATTTATCGACCTGAATTACCAGCAAACACGGTTGCTGCTTTACGGACTCAGTCCCGCTGTGCCGAAACCCGACACAGCGGCCTACCTAGTCATAGCCGACGCCGGTGACCGCATAATAAAAGCTTACAGATCGCTACATCGGTCGAAGAGCATCAATTACACATGGTTGGCCTGCCACAATTTGTTCACAGCCGGTATGTTGATTCGCAAATTCTAAATATCCCCCCCAGATAGCTAATATTTCTCGCAGGAACGTCGTATCTGTGTTCATTATGGCACAGTCCCGAGGTCCGCAAACGAACGACAGTCGACCAAATCGACCACAACGCCATGGCCTGCAAATCGATATTCGAATCGATGCAGGAGCGGTGTCCCGCAGCAATCGGCTGCCGCGACGTATTTGAAAACCTCGCCTCCGCAACAATTCAACTCTGCACAAAAAAGGGCGACCTCCTAGGCGGTTCGCACTCCAACAAACGAATGAGAGGAGAAGGCAAATCCGTACGGCGAACCATCGAGAAATCGGCTTTAGAACCCGTACAGCACGCCCTCCCCGCCAGTCTCGCCAACATTGTCCACCACGTCCCCTCGCCACCTCCCAGCGAACAAATGCCCACCCCGCTCTCACAAGCCCGACATACCCCCAACATGCAAGAAAACACTCCTCTCTCCGTATACGACGTCTTCCAGCAGGACTCGATACCCACCACCAGTCCACCTCTACAGCAGCAACAGCCCATGGCGCCTCCGGCAAACCACTACCAACGCTCGATCCAACAATCGCCACCGATCCAAGACCCCTTCGTTCTCTCACCCCCCTCACAATCACCGATACCCCAACAACCGGTAATAAGTCCTGGCGCACACTCACACCACTCGTCGATATCGATGCAGACACCCCCGTCAGCGCACGATTCGATGTTCAGCCCCCATTCAGGCTTCTTACCGGAGAACCTCCCGCATCTGGAACAGATAATGCGTACGGCGAACGATCTGACGAATGATGCGTCGTATAATGTGTTCAATAGCGTTTATCAGGATGATAGTAGCGGTGCCGGTGGCGGGGAGGACGCGATGGGCGGGAAGATGTACCAGTTGATGAGTGATGTGGGTGGTGGGTCGATATGGGGGGATCAGTTTATGTTTGAGATGGGTGGGGCGGCGGATGGTGTGGGTGGGGGGTACTCGGGGGTGTATAATGGGACTTTGAGTATGGGGATCGGACAGATGGGTGGTGCTGGTGGTGGGGGGGGAGTGACGGATCATTTTAATAATTTTGTGGGGTTTTCAGGGGGATTATAAGTATTCTATAGACTGAGATGGGTCTGCTGATAGATATAGTAGAGTGGAATACGCGGAGGGTCACACAGTGAGATGAGTGAAGTGGTGTTTTTATGGTGATATTATGGGAGACGATTATTTTTACGGCCGAACTCTCAATTTAGTGGATCTTGTTTTTATTTTTTTTGTTTTTTTATTTCGTTTTAAAAATCTCCTCTGATATGTCTGGTGGAGTATATAGGTTTGGACTTTTTTTGGTGCGGATTTTTATTGAGTCGAGTGAGCGGGATACCAATGGATGGATGTATGGATTTTATGGGTCTTGTTCTTTAGTTTATATATATATTATAATATATATCATATCTTATTGTATTTGGAGGGCGGATTTGTCTTCTTTTTATTGTTTATCGATAATATCCACTTGAGTATTTGAGTAGTTTTAGATGGGGTTTTGGTATCTGTACTGACTGAGACCAGTCGACCCAAGAAGATAAGAGTTGGCCTACCTAGTGGTCCGGCCAATTCAGTCTAATATACGATCAATTCAAATAATAAGGTTAATACAAAAATAGAATTTTGTCGGTATAACATCCGGATTCCCGGCTATGCATTAATGCACTATGAATTAGAGCGCCTTGGTATACATAACATCATCCACCTTATCTTTCGTAGAATTTTTTTCCCAAGAGAAAGAATCGCAAAATTAAAAATTAGCCATTAAGCCTAACGGCCCCGTCGACGAATGTTCGTAAATGCAAGAAGGTTTCCAACAAGATAAAAACCAATAATGAATACCGTTATGCCCCAGATCTCATGATAGATTCTCTTCCTCTCCAGAACCCCGAAAATGCAACAAACCTCACAGTTTGCACATCCTTATAATTTATAACACCCGATTCCTTCTCCCCAACGTCATCTGTTCACGATCGCGAATCCCGCCATATAGACAGCTTTCGCAAGGTACCTAACCAAGCTTCGCTCTCAACGGCAAATCCCTCGACGACCGTCCGACATACACCGTCTTCGTCGCTTTACTAATAACCCAATTCTGCGACACCACATCCCAGCGCGAAATATCCCTCCTGCAAATCGTAAATATCACATTCGTCGTTCCGCCAGCATTAACAGAAACCCTTCGGAAACCTCTAAGCACACGGACCGGATCATCGTCCTCTCCCTGGGAAATATACAACTGAACTACTTCCTCGCCGTTGCGTTTCCCGCTGTTCGTTACCGTGACGTTGACTTCGTACAGGATATCGTAGAGGCCCGGATGACCGCCTGGTGCGCCGCCCGCGGGACGGATCGGGGTGCCGGATGCGTCGTAGGCGGCGGAGGGGCCGTTGGTGCCGTTGCCCGTGAGGCCGTATTGGTGGGTGTTGTTCAGGTATGGATAGATGTATGAGGAGACTTGGTGGAAGTTCGCGGGGAAGAGGAGGGAGG
Organism: Orbilia quercus; assembly: GCA_036971405.1. Taxonomy (NCBI): domain Eukaryota; kingdom Fungi; phylum Ascomycota; class Orbiliomycetes; order Orbiliales; family Orbiliaceae; genus Orbilia; species Orbilia quercus. The sequence continues at coordinate 425,998 of JAJTUE010000012.1, forward strand.
ATGGGGTTTCTGTTACGTTTGTGGTTGTGGCGGGTGGGGTGCGGGTGTTGAGTGGGTAGTATGGACCTGCGTTTATTTTGCGGACGGCGAGGTTGGTGTATTTCCATGTGGTGTAGGAGAGGCCGACTTTTTGGATTGAGATCAGCTTTTGTGTTACGGGGAACGTGGGGATAGCGTGTCGGCGGCGTGTAGACGACATGTAGAAGACGTGGTCAATGTATAGAAGGGGCATGGGAATGGGGACTTACATCCGAATTCGAAACGGGGTTCGATGTTATTCTTGTCGAAGTAGCGGTAGTCGATTAGAAGGCCGCTGGTGAAGTTCTGCTGGGGTGCGTAGGTGTTATCTGGCTCGTACATCAGTTTGACGCCGTAGTCGGATTCATTCTTCGCGATGGTGAACGGGAGACGTCCCGGTTCGACAAGACCGTAGAGGACGTCTACGATCGAGTTTCCACTTTCTTGGCCAGGCAGACCCGCGAATAGTACAGCGGTGACATTGGGATGCCTACGGTGCGAAGGTGCTTTAGTATAGGATATTTATCGCCAAAATGGCAAGCGGGTTGACTCACTCGATCCAGTCTTCCATCGTCACAGGTCCTGGTGCGTGAACGGTGACGACAGTTTTCTTGCAGTTTCCTGCAACGATCTTGATCACTTCCTCGCCGTTCGCCCACAGGGTAAGGTTCTTGCGATCACCTTGGTTGCCATCTACAGAAATGTATCCTTCACCGGATAGAGCCTTCACGAAGACGAGGCAGACGTCCGCCTGCGTCGCGGTACTCTTCATTTGTGCCGTGGCATAGTCATCCGTGACCCATTGGATTACGCTGCCGTCCGCGTACGCTTTGTTTTGCAGCGCACTCAGAGGAGAAACCAGGTATGGGAAGTTGGCTGTGCCGGATCCCCATCCCATTGCGACCGTTCCATCAGAGCAACCGCGATCAGGGCATCCATTCGGGCCCTTCGAGCTATCAGCAGCGTCTGATCCGAAAACAGCAATCTGTCGGACTTTCTCGAGTGGCAGGCTTCCGTTGTTTTTCAGGAGAACGGTTCCTTTGGCGGCAACTTCACGGATGAGAGTAGCGTGGGTTCCTCGCACGTCGACGTTTCCATTGACGACTCCGTAGTTTTCTCGCGCAAAATAATGTTGGAAACCGTAGACATCGGTGCCCCATGAGTATAGATTCACGTCCTCTCGATCCTTGTCCAGACCAACCTTGTAAAACGAGGCCTAAAACATCCGGACATTAAGGTTAGAGAGAAATTATATTACCAGCACATATTGATTATCAGATCATTACCATAATGCGGGTCGCCATGTCTAAGCAGCTAGGGTGTTAGCCATCGTAGGAACTATAGCCGAATGTACGCAGGGCTTCCTGCAGAAACGTACCGTCGAGTCTCCATACCGGAACACTGCCGTTGAGAACTGCAACGGTCAAATTGGCTCCCCTGTAGACGTGGTTAACCCGTGTACTCTACCCCTTTCATAGATTCGATTAACTTCTCAGATCGCAGTGACACGTACCAATATGCGTTCGCTGAAACGAAGATTTGGTCACCGGGCATAGCCTAAGTTACAAATCTTGTGAGGATCCTGCATTACGAATAAACTTCCCCGAGAATAAGAAATTTCTTTACCATATCTAAGGGATAGTGCATGCGTTAGTTTGATAATATCACAGTGGATCCTTTCGGGATACTATGGCTACTCACCGAGCCCAGCCAATGCCGTAGCTGGAGGCAAATCATGTTAGCATATTCATCTATCCCGTCCTGTACACTTCAGGGGCTTCTTCCATACCGACTCCGGCGCTTTAAAGGTTATAACGTTAGTAAATCTATATAGACGATGGGTCCGAAGTATAGGAACTTACTGCTGTGCCTGCCAATCAGACATCACGAAGCTATGAGGATCCACATATAGTGTCAGAGCCCTAGTCCCCATATTGAGCCGCCTTGACTGGGGGGTGATTAAAGTTACCCTGGGAATCCAAGTTCGTTCTTCAAGATGCCATTAATCAATTCGCTGTTCTGGCAGCCGTAGGAGTTGTTGATCTGTCTCCTTGTCAGCCGGTTGAATCGCCGTCTGCTATGCATTTGGCGATCTTACCTGATTGTAACTATGATACGACGGATTGTTAGTCTTTTCCGTGACACAATCCTAAAACCCGACTCATAGCCACGGTTGAAAAGTGGGATTGTGGTTACTCACGAGCACATTATGGAGCCCACGCCAGCCCGGACCGCGTCAGCGAACGGCCAGGCGTACACTTCATGTAACGTACGATCATCAACATTAGAACTGATAGCTTCAGTGACTGGGATTACGCTTTCTCCTCTTTGTCGGTAATGCTCCTGCAGAAAGAAAATAACACGCCGAATTAGTGTTTTGCTTGTTGCTTTAAGGTTGGGACCGTTCTGAAGTGCCCCGCCCAAAAGCGCATTTTTCAACAAAGAACTTTTTGTACAAACCTGTTCATTGGCTGCATATTAAACATCCGAAGTCAGTCAGTCAGTCACGCTTCGAGAAGAATTCCAAATATCAGGAGAATTAAAAAGGCGGCTCAAGTGAAAGACCCACCGATGTAGTGCTTCGCGCATGCAATCACCCCTGCGTCCTATTCATTGATAAGGTTAGTCATCGTGGAAAATTGAGGCTTCCCGCTCTTGATGCAGAAAAGTACCTGGATACCTTGCACCGCAGCTGCAAGTCCGATTCCGCTGAGATAAGGATCTGAGCCTCCTCCTTCCCAATTCCTGCCGCCTATGTACATAACGAGGTTTGTTAAGTATTTTTTGTATTTTATTTTCGCGAGGACCTCGGCTTGTTTGAATGAGGCGACGTACCCTCCGGGAACAGACCCAAGGGCCCAGAGACGGGCCCGAGCTGGACATCGACTCCCTTGCCGCGATGCTCCATGCCCATGGCGAACCCTCGACGGTATGCTAGGTTGTCATCCCAGGTTGAGGCGATTGTAACTCCAGCAGGAAAAGCCGAGGAGTACAATCCGAATCGAATGCCTGTCGGGAGAGATCAGCAAAACATCCCCTTGCAACCAGTGCGGCGGTATCGACACTACATGTTGATATAGCATGTAGGTGATAAATTTGACTTCAGCTTACCGAGCGGACTGTCCTGAAGACACAAGCCCCTGATTCCCAGTCTGGGGACACTACCAGTGTTACCCACACATTTTTCACCTTCCCAGCCAACTCCAGATGTCAAGTTCACTGTGAGAGGGCGAAATGTTGTGATCAGCCAAGCCCAAGGTAACCTCGATGACACAAAAGTTGTGAGTAGAAACAAGCTTCAGGGCGACAGGCTAGGCAGACATGCAGGCGAAAGAACGAACGAGTCATTCTATGCCGTAAATATACCTAGGTACTTGATTCTGAAAAAACTTCAAAATTCAAAAAGTTGGAAAGTGGGGACGATTCCTAAACTTGGAATCGGCAGGGTCGTTCTAGTATGGAGAGGAAGTTGTGTTGAGGTGTGGTCGAAAAGCATCGACGATGCTCAGCCTCACTTTAATTTCACCGGCACCAAAGCAGGCGGCTTACCTTTCTCTGCAATAGTCATTTGTGCAACGATATCTTGCGCCTTTGAATATGCCTCGCTCCATCCTGGGAGACCGTTCCCGGATCCGATTGGGGCCGGGTACGCTGGGGGTGATTGCGGGTAGAGAGTCGGAATGTCCTATACATCAAAATAGACGTCGCGCAAAAGAGCAATTAATAAACAGGCCCGTACATGAAACCAAGCAAGCACTTGAATCTGATGCCACTCGGAATTCGAACTTCAACCTGGCGAATCCCAAATCTTGCAAGGCAAATATGGAGCAGCTTTTGCCGGTTCCAGGAAAAGTATCCGGCGCTTGGCCTGACGAATCCATATTATTGGGACTCACCGCCAGGCGAAGTTCATAATGGCATCGTCGAAATGGAGTATAAGGAAGCAAGCGAGCCATACCGATTGTTGTTGGGCGCCTGTTAGGGCTGAGAAGAGCAGAATGGCATTACCAAGGACGGAGACTGTACTAGGCGCCATTTTATTTGCAAAAATAGACAGTTCGAAGCAAGAGGCTTCTCCGCGGCCGGGTATGAATAAGCTGTCGGATTTCTACGGCCTGGTGAGAAAAAGATGTCAAGATGTCATAAGGGGATAAACTCTCGAGGGCGATGCAGCGCAGTAAGAGGTACCTTTTTGCACGGTCCTGCAGGTCGCTGGCGGTGGATTGTGGAGCGGAGGAAAGTGGAAAGAAATCCAATGGCGTCGCCTTCTCGAATTCGAACGTTCACCAGCTTTATTATGTATCATTCGACCACGGTTAATTCGATTCCACTAACTCTGCCAGGAGAGATCCTTCAGGAAGCTGTCACCTCGAACCTGGCTTCCAAAAGCTAAAATTCCTTGCGATTCACATCGCAATGTTTTTGTACGCTCAGAAAAATGCACATGTCGAGGGCCACACGCAGGGGTACCTTCGCTCCAGTTGTAAGCAATCAACTGCGAAGGGAAGCCTAATTCGTCAACATTCCGACCTGCACCTGGCTGTTTAATTTTAAACTGTCAATCGCACAAACATGTTCTCCAAGTGAAAGCGGGGAAGACGATCATAAACCATATTGGAGATATACAAAAGTTAAAAGTTGGTTATAACCATGGACCCGATCCTGGTGCCGTGAATCACGGCACCGGCATTTTAATCTATTCTATAACATCTCGTCGACGTAACGTTACTTTGTAACCGTGAGAGGTCGCATATCGATACCTGAATGCATATTATTAATTGTTGAACTCGCGACGACGACTAAAACAAGGTTGGTGCCGGCACGAAAGTTCGGATACACGCTACTCCATCATTTCGGCTTAAAGGGCGGAGCCAAGGGTTCCTGAGCAACGGCAACCTGCTTACCAGGTCGGGCGCACTAACGGCTCTCCGCAAGTCTTTCAGGCAGTTCGAATTGTATTCTCTCCAGTCGACGGAAAGTGTGAAAAATATTAAAATGTCAAAATATAAACCGCTTCGAACAAAAGCGTAGGTCGGAATATTAATCACAATAGAAAATTTCCTTTCTAAATAAAGCGTTACTCTTATGCAATACATTGGCCAATATGGTCATCTGCCAGTGGCTCAATCCGATCCCTGAAAGGCATTTGCAAGCTATTTCCGAAGGAGCTATCAAATTTACTTCTAAGTAGCGCTCTTCATGTAAGGTTCTTTCGATCGCGAAATTCGAGTTCGAAAATGTTCCCGTCGAAGAGTCTCATGCAAGGACAGCAAATTAACAAAGGTGCAGCTGCTTGGATCCGTCGTCCAATACCCGCCGTGTGACGTCAAAAGACTTGCAGCTTCGGATTGCATTAATTGTGGGGTTCCCCGACGCCTCGAAGCAGCCAGCCAAAACTGTCTGCAGGGTTTTTGGCCCCGAGTCAATTGAATCAAACAGCCCTACAGCGCAAAACAAAGTACGAGTCGAGTACGAGTCGAGCATCGACAAGCCAAGAAAAGATGGCGGAGTTTTGTGTTTGGCGAGAAATCCTCAACGTAATCACGATGCCTATAACTGATGCTTAGCTATAACGTATGCAATGTACGAAAAGTTGCATTTGATTCAGTTGCATTTATTGAAAACTCCCAATTCTGTTCTAGAAAGACTCTGATACCGGTTAGAGTCAATCAATTCGAAGTTAGAGGCTGGAGAAACTCCAACTCGCCGTTCATGAGCGAAAGTCACACAAAGCGGGATCCGCAAAGCCTCAGTGGGGACGACAGGCATCATGACAAATGCTCGAAGCTTGACCAGACGACCAAGAAACACCCTCTTGTACAATTGTACCCTTGATCGATGCCTTAATTAAGCCACACGTCCTTTCTTTTCCCGTGTGCCGCATTTATGTTTCAAATTACAGCACGATGACCAGAAACAAATTCCGAAGGACGCCCGAGGTAGCGCGCACGGTGGTGTGTGTCTACGAAGTTAATCTGCCAAATTACCAGTAGGACATCGAGGTGGTGTGTTCCCAAGATCCGTTCATCTCAATTAGATTGGCATCCCACAGACACTCAAAGATGCGGGAACATGCACCGTGCTGCAAACATCGATCGATCAATCAATCGGTCCATCAAACCAATTGAAACGTGGAATATTCCGTGCTGTACCTGAATTTAGGGATGATGCGACCAGGAGGTCCGGCGTTCGCCATGCTGCATGCGCTTAACGATAGGAAAGTCGCAAAATGTGCAAACGTCTACTTTGTTCGCAGGCAACCAGTTTGTCTGCTTCATTCACATGTCGCCAAAAGGGGTGCTGGTGAATTGAACTTGTTCCTCGGAGATTCTAGAAGTTATCGTTCAAACTGGCATTTAGCCGCATTATCAGGATGCACATAACTGTGGCTCTGCTTTCACTTTGGTCGCACAAAGATCCAATTGTCCTCAAAGTTAAGCGAGTGAGGCTAGTGAGAACGTGGATCTTGATGGACATCTCCTCTCACTTGCATCGCCGTTCCCTCAACCGTCTACAGGCCCCAAAAATAAGGAGAGTAGTATGTACGGCGACCCTGGGCGCTGAGGCTAAGGAGTCGACAGATTGGGCGGCGTGCAGAAGAGTGGTGTGTGCCGCGGCCATTTTTTTTGGAATTATTTCTCCACAAGGGGAAATATTAAACAAGCGAGTCCAATTCATCCAGATACAAACCACCACCACCACAACCACAACCACATACTATCCGAACCGTCGACGAAGATGGACTTGGGCTGAGCCGACTGACTAAGCTCTAGGTCCGGGTAGAGTTGTGCGGTGCGAACAGACGAACATGTGCACCCCTGGTCCGAAATAAGCAATAAGCAGAAGGCCTCAGAGAGTGGACCACCCACACGCCAAAAGCGCAGGTTAGCCAAGGCAAAAAATTTTCTTTTTCGAAGAGTCAGCCTCTACAGTGCCTAGGACAGGCAATTAAACTATGGCGTCTTTGTTGACTGACTGGAGTGTTAGACTAGAAACTAGGGAGAATCGATCTTTTGTACCCAAGAAAGGCCACCAGAAACAGAGAGCAAAGCCTCAATCCCGATTGCTGGGTGTCATCCGAAGCAATGAAGCGTTCGTCGGCGGATGAGGAACGTCTTTCGTGGGCCTCTGCAGCCTGTCGTCTGGCCTACCCAGTTCCCCGGGTTAAAGACTCACACACAACGGAATATCATATCAGCCTCCTAACCTCGATACGGCAACCCTGGAGCAACATCGAATGCATTCCTAAAACACCTTGATGACAGATATTCGGAATCTGAACCATGTCTCCTCGTCTAATGAATCCCAAAATTGGCGCCATGCGTATGAGTGCAAGAGGTCACGCTTCCCGTACACCCGTTCTTGGGTATCCCCACGGGTACGTCAGGACATACGATACAGGGTCTATGACTCCAAGGCTGAAATACAGACTGGCCAATGCTGCGTCCAGATTGAACGCGAAGTATCGTCACTGCAAACGCGGTTGTACTCGAAATGTCCACACCCACAATACCCCCCAGTGGGTCCTCGTCTTTTCCCTTTTCTTTTTTCTTTTCACTCCCTTGTATTTTTTCTTTTCTTTCCCTCCTCGACGTGGGAGGCCTGCTTAGACCTATTCGGGTTGACTTGATTCTGAGCAAGCTACTTTGAGATGTGCCTTGCCGTGCAGCAGCACGTTAAAGGATCTCTCTCACATAAGGATCGAAACGTTTCAAACACAACGTACACTAACATCCTCAACCGAGTTTAAATAATTGGGATCGTCCCACCTTCGATGACACTTCTTTTCGAGGCTCATCACTATATCATCGTATCAAAGACTCATAGAAGTCCCTAAAGGCAAATCATAAAACGGTCTCGACCTCTCTCGATTCGATAGCTCTCGTCTCCAACATCCCGTTTTACCACACACATCCCAAACCCGTCTGTCCCAATATATATCGTAATCTTACTCTTGTCTATACTTTCTGTCTGAGTGACTTTATACACACACAATGGGTAAACCATGGGAAACATATAAACAAGAGATCTACCATTACTACATCGAGGAAGGGCGACCCCTCGCTGATGTCCGGGAGATTCTCAAGTCGAAATATAACTTTGAGGCTTGGTAAGCCCTTCCCGCTCTTTTTAAACTGCGGTTTTAAGTATTCGGCTGACTAAGTTTTCCGTTTTTTTGCACTTTTAGCAAGCGAAGCTATCAAAACCAGATCGAAGTATGGGGTTTCAAGAAGAACGTACGATCTGCGGACATGCGAGCCTATCTCGAACAGAGGTCGCAAAACGTTCCCGATTCCGAAATGGGATTGAGCCGGGACATCATCGACAAGATCACACCAAGGAAGGTTCGAAGGTACGAGAAACGGTACGCTGGCAAGTCCAGCCCGTCTCGTGAGGCGACGTCTCCAAGGGAAAGCAGGCGCTCGGAAGATTACGATGCGAATTGGGATTACGAGCAACCGGGACTTTTTGACTATCCCGAATCTTATCCTGTCACTCCTTCTCATGGGTCTGAAGACCAGTTTTATACCGGCGATATGATTTCCAAGTGAGTGGCACAAAGAACCTCTCCTTGTATCTTAAAAGACAAAAAACAGGAGCATAATCTAATAGTAATATCTTCTTCTTCCTTCTAGTTATCCTAGCTACCACGACACCCGGTTATCTTATTCCGCTGCCACGCTCGGGGAAACTCTCTACGCATCCACCAGCGAATACAGCACAATGGGCTCCCTAACCGCAACCGACTACTCCTACCGGCCCTCTCATGATGCCCACGCTCGGTATAGGTCAGAAAGCCAGTGGCAAGTTGAAGAAGCCTCCACTGATGGTATTTATTATCCAGCCCATCACATGCATCTCCCCACACACCTACAGGCGTAAGTCAGACATCGAGCTCGATAGAGCTCATGAAGGCCGCACTGTCGGGGAAGCACGATGACATTCGCAGACTGTTAGCGGGCGGAGAAAGTCCAAACATGGCAGATCGTGACGGAAACACATCACTCCATTATCTCGTCCGCGGGTTTCACAAGCTTCTCGACCGCGCTGCGTCGTCGCCGGGTCTATTATCCGGAGATCGCAGCGTGGGCACGTCCGAGGAATTCGAGAGACGGATGGTCGGGTTTAACGCCTGTTTGAATTTGCTTTTGAGTTACGGCGCTATGGCTACACCAAACAATAAGGGGGATACGGCAGCGCAGATGGCTTCGGCGAGACTCGTGCGCTACAGGGAGGATCCGTTCAACGCAGCTGCGGGGACGCATAAGGAATGGATATCGTTTGTCGATTCGATGGCAACCGCGGCTCGTAAATATTCTGTATAATTCGAAAAGCAACCTATAGAATATTTACGACAACGAGCTCCAAATTCGAATATTCTCATCAAAGCGGCCTCTCGATGGCATACAATCGCGCGACGGAAACCGATACCCTACCGAATTTCACCGTACTACGTTTGGATGGATTATAGATTTACTTGCTTTATTGTTATCTTGTTTTTTTTCACTTTACTGTTTGGTTCTAGATTTCTAGAGAATTTTTCTGGGAAGCATATTGATATGAGTTCAGGGCGTCTAATCTGTTTTACTTTCTTTCCTTTTTCACGTTGGATTATATGAGTGTTTTTTGTTTTTTCTCCCTCTTTCCTCGCGTGTTTCCTTTCTCTTCTCTAGTTTCGATTTACTAGTGTCTCATATTTCTTTTGTCCAGACTTTTTGGATTTTACACTACCCAGGCGTTACGATAGGCATATTTTGAGCATCTTCTTGTTTTTATTTTTTATTATTGAAATCGCGTTTACCGTCCTCGGTAATACATCTGCTCTGCATAGCCAGCGATTTTTGCTCGGAGGAGTTTCAAATAATACACACAAGCAATTTTCTCGTTTACAAAAAAACCCCACCCAAGCTAACTAAACTCATCCACTTTCCAAAACCAAGTTTAACACACGTGGTAAAATAACAATTCCCGGTTTTTAACTCTCATAGGCCCACGAAAGAAAAACCTAAGCGATTGCAAGGCGTCGTTTTGCTGACTGCATAAGCTGTGCCGCCTGAGGTCGCTCCTCAAAGCCTAAACTTATTTTTGGGTATACCTGATGTACATATTCATCATCCGCTTATCTGGTATGTAATATGCGGGCCCGGACGCTTGTCTGGATCCTGTCTGATAGCCTGATCCTTCGTATATTCGGTAAAGCCAAGCACGTATCCGGAAGGACAGAAAGAAAAACAGCCAATATTTTTTTTTATTATGAGTATGAGTTTCTATTTTTTTTTTTTTAATGTGGGATCAAAAAGTTCCGACGTGTGTACGTTTGTCTTGTAATATTCGTCAGATGATTCGACGGGCGATTACGACGATTGTTTGGCGGTCATGTTCGTCGTCTGACGTATGACTCTGGAGAGCCTTCGGTTCCAACACGGAAGGTCCACAATCCAATGAATCGAATTAATTGCTAGTCTTAAGCCTCTCTGTTTTTTGTTTTTTCTCGTTTCCTCCGATTTTATTATTATTATTATTATTATTATTATTATTATTATTATTATTATATTACACCTCGTGAATAGTTACAGCGATGGAGGATAGAAAATACGTAGGATTCCTGTGATCTATGCAGGAATTCATTACTTTAAAATTTTTGGTTTCGCATCCATTTGTTCGAGAATAATCCATTGGCTGCCGCGCCGTCGCAATACAAGACAAGGCGTTAGTTTGTGTTCTGCGTTGAGTTCAAAACCACTGTGTAACCGGCCCCGGTTGGGATCCGTTCACAACGTCGGGCGGCAGCAGAAATTACAAAAAAAGAGGCTCTGTACATTAAGGAAATGCGAGGTTTCGTTCTCGCGCCGCAGCAAGCAAGCAGATCCGTCGGGCTGGTCCTTGCCGGATACCGACTGCGGGTCGGGTCACCAGCACACGGATCCATATGCATATGCAGGTAGGCGTCGAACCTTTTTGTGAAGCCTTTCGCGTAAGATGAGGATAACTGGCGACCGTAAGCTACATAGATAGCTACAGCTAGCCAGGTATGCTACGGAGGTGCCGTTACTATAGCTACCTTAGGGTAGATATCTACCTATGAACACCAAAACGCCTCTTTGTCACACATAATTTTATTTTTCAAGTGAGGACCACCATTCATTCCCACGTGAATCCAACCGATATTGGATCTTGAATATTGTTTCTGCTAGTTCGAGAGCCGGGCTAGATTATCGACCACCGACGGGCTGCCAGGTCCAGAGGATCGATCGAGCCTAGCCTAGTGCCCAACATGTCCCCGGTAGCCCAACACATCCGCCGGCAAAATTCAGGCCAAAGAGAGCTAAGACGGCCAGAGAACCTCCAAGTGCTGTCCGACTTCTTTCCGCACATCCAGCTGTCTAGCTTAGTGTTCCGATCGAGTTCCTGCACACCGCTGCCAAAAAAAAAACTGATATTCGTGTCCGAACAGCACGGCATGACATAAGCACGGGCTAGCGGCGGTTCTAGGAAGCTTGCTTGCTGAATGCGGGGCCAAAGTCCCTTTTTTTTTTTCTTCTCGAGCAAGGGTTATCTCCCGTCGGCCGTGAAGACCGATGGTATATGTCTATGTACGATTTTATATATAAAGCTAAACTCGCCAGGGAGGAGAGGAGAAAAATTCCTTATCGCCACCTGCTCCTCAGAAAACGGTAAATTATCGTTTCGGAAAAACCTGGAAAATTATTCTGCTTTAACTTGGTATTTCTCTCCTCTGTCATGCACAATCAATTGCCGATCTTGCAAGGCTCACCTCACAGTTAAGCTTTTTCTCAACAACAGATTATCGTTTAAGTCGTCGTCTACATTCAATTGCCAAAAATGGGTTATCCGGAAACTTTCACCGCTCTCAGATCGCCTGGTCAGGAAAACTGGTCGGACTTTCAAAAGCAGGAGTTTACGCCAAAGAAACTTGAAGACCACGATGTTGATATCAAGATTGAGTGCTGCGGTATCTGCGCTTCGGACGTTCACGTAAGTACTCTTTCTACCTCCCACCTTATTCTCCGCGAATTCCTCACACGATGAGTAATACCAATTGTTTCCCACCGTATCCGCTGACAATCCCCCGTAGAAAATCTCCGGACAATGGGGAGATACACCCTACCCTCTCGCCGTAGGACACGGTTAGTTCAACCTACTTGACCCTTCCATACTTAATGATTTTCTAATATAGAAAAAAAACATGTGTAGAAATCGTCGGTCGAGTCGTCGGAGTCGGCCCGGCGGTCAAGGAAGTCAAGGTAGGCCAGCGAGTCGGGATGGGAGCTCAATGCTGGAGCTGCGGTGAGTGCAAGCAGTGCAAGAATAACAATGAGACCTACTGCAAGTTCCAGAAGGATACCTACGGCGCCGTTCAGACAGACGGAACCATCTCCCAGGGTGGATACGCCTCGCACGTCAGAGTACACGACTATTGGGTCTTCCCCATCCCGGAGAAATTGGCGTCTGTGGATGTTGCGCCGATGCTGTGCGCCGGTATCACCGTTTACTCGCCATTGGTGAGGAACGGGGTCACAACCGGTCAGAAAGTCGGTGTCGTCGGAATGTAAGAATCGATGATTCCCAAAGAATTGGATCCTCGGGGAATTTGCTAACAAGGCTGGATCTGAATAGTGGTGGTCTGGGCCATTTCGGACTCATGTTTGCTAAAGCTCTCGGGGCTGAGGTCTGGGCTATTTCCCGTTCCGAAGCAAAGAAGGAGGATGCTCTGAAACTCGGCGCGGACGGATACATTGCTACTGGTGCGAGCGAAAATTGGGCCGAGGAACACGAGTTCAGCTTTGACATTATCATCAGCACCGCCAATTCCACCGAGAACTTCGATCTCGGCAAGTACTTGAGCCTGCTGAAGGTTCACGGCAAGTTCATCATGGTCGGTCTGGCGCCCGGTGACGGACAAAAGGTGTCCGCGTTCGATCTGCTTGGAAACGGTGCTTTTATCGGTGCCAGCCATCTCGGAAGCCGGAAGGAGATGCTGGAGATGTTGGAGATTGCTGCCGAGAAGGGCTTGAAGTCGTGGTCTGAAACTATTCCGGTTTCCGCGGAGGGCTGCAAGCAGGGTGTCACGCGGCTCTTGAAGAACGATGTGAGGTATCGTTTCGTTCTCACTGACTATGATAAGGAGTTCGGTCAGTAAGTTAGTAGTGTTATCATGTATGCATGCGAATAGCATATTTTGTAGATAGGGTGATGAATTTGAAGCGTTTCGAGCGAGGTCTATGCAATGAATACTGGAATTGATCACGTCATGATACTGAGACTGCTATATATACTCGTAAAGTAAAGGGTCTAAAAATAAGCTTCAATGGTGTTAAAATCCTGCATAGATATCATTATATTGTCTGTCTACATAGACACATCGGTATGTGGTCCCGGGGAAACACTGGGCTCAGGGCCACCCCGCGCCCGGAGGCTCGGCTGGATTCCGGCGACCCCACGCCAACGCGCAGAGGGTGAATAGGCGAAAGGCTTGGCAGGCGGGAGGAAGATGTTCCACCAACCGGAGGCCGAGCGACACAAATCAAACGACATCCAGCCAAGTTCACTTGACAAGCCGGCGGCTGCCAACCAGCGATATCGATCCATCCGACCTACATTCTCACGAGGGAATAGTTTAACCGGTGCGGGGAAACCTGTTCCTTTCACTAGCAAAAAGCACTAATTCTGCTTGCTCGCCATTGGAAGAATTCTAAAATGGGGCGATTGACAGACCGATGGCCGGCAGCCTGCGATACGATCCTGCGGCAATCCGCTGAGCGATGCTCACATCTCCCGATGTCCAGCTACCGAAGGCACCCGGTTCATGAAAGAACCGCTTCAAACGATCCGGAAACTGAAATCTGTGGGGCAAAAAAGCCAGAGTTTCATTGCCCGATTGATTTCAGTTCAGAGGGAACTCATCCTGTCCTGTGGGGTCTCCTTTCATCTCGAGTCAGAATAGACAGAGGACGTCTATAATCCCAACCGGCCGCCACTGCGCACTCATGTAACATTAATAAAACCCACATTCGATCCAACTCCGGTGGCGATCAACGGAGAATTTCCTAAAGGCTCGTCCAGCTTAGCCTGCAAAAATTATCACAGAGAAAAGCCTCTAATCACCATTCAACGGCAAGATTCCATTGACTTGCAGCGGTCTTTCACCCAAGCCCAGGAACCCCATTTCCTGGCTCTCTCGTTTGTCATAAAATCCGATTTCGTCCCTAGCGGTTTCCTCTCGTAGACATCGACACGAGGTTTTGACTTTTTGCTGTGTCCAATGCACGTATGATGCTGTGCAGCTTCCATTAAATACCTCGTTTCTCTACTTGCGCCTAGGCCAATCTCGTACTGTTTGGTTATAATATTCTACAGTCAACCCGACGAAACTCCGAAGACAAACCCCAATAAGCTTCTGTCGAGCTAAAAGGAAGAGCTTATCCCACTGCCGGAATAAGACCAATTGATCTCCTCTTCTTACTCCATTTTCGCTTTCCTGCCGTAGAAAATAAACGGTTTTCCCGGAGAAAAGAATAAATTCACTAGAACTCTTGAGAGAAGAGTAACCAAAAAATACCACAATCATCTGAACTTCAACACACAGACGATTCGTAAATCGGAATAAAAAGTTAAAAATTATACATTCGCAAAAATGACACACGAAAACGGTACCGCTGTCGAACGGCCACTCCAGCCAGGCATCTACTCGCCAACCATGACCTTCTTCGTCCCAGAAACCGAAGAACTCGACATCCCCTCCATCCGACGGCATGCCGTCCGCCTCGCCGAAGCCGGCCTCGCAGGTCTCGTCACCATGGGTTCTAACGGCGAAGCCGTCCACCTGAGCCTGGACGAAAAACGCATCGTCACGCAAGAAACCCGAAAAGCCCTAGACGAAGCCGGATTCACACACATTCCAATCATGGTAGGCGCCTCCGAGAACTCGATCCGCGGCACCATCGAGCTCTGCAAGCACTCCAAGGAATCCGGCGGCGACTACGTCCTGTTAATACCCCCCAGCTACTACCGGTACGCCATGGACGAGCGCGCGATCACAGAGTACTTCCTCGGGGTGGCTGATGGATCCCCGCTCCCCCTCGTACTGTACAATTACCCTGGCGCCGTCGCCGGAATAGACATGGACTCCGACCTGTTGATCAAGTTGGCCGAGCACCCGAATATCGTGGGCACAAAATTCACCTGCGCCAACACGGGCAAACTGACGAGAGTGGCGCTGGCCACGGACGCCGTCACGCCGACGAACGCCGGGTCCGGGTACATGTGTTTCGCGGGTATGGCCGATTTCACGCTTCAGGGTCTGATAACCGGCGCTTCCGGTGTGATCGCTGGCGGGGCCAACGTTGTTCCAAAACTGTGCGTGCACGTGTATAACTTGTTCAAGGAAGGGAAGATCGATGAGGCTATTGCTGCGCAAAAGATCCTATCGAAGGGCGATTGGGTACTCACCAAGGCGGCTATTCCGGGGACTAAGAGTGCTATTGAGAGCTATTGCGGGTATGGGGGTTATCCTAGACGTCCATTGAGGAGGTTGTCCGACGAGGATGCGCAGGCGGTTAAGGATAAGATTGCGGATATGATGAAAGTCGAGTTGAGCTTGTAATTCTTCTTACAGTTCGTTTGTTCCTCTTTTTTGGGGGTGTTTTCGGTGGAGCGGGGAGGGGTGGTGAAGATTGGGGAAATTCTTCCGGCTCTAATCCCTCTTCGTACCTTCTCCCCTGCATTTCCTATATTTCTCTTTTTTGACAAATGTACTCACTTTGCCACCCGCCAACATGCCAGTTGTCACGAATCCCGTGATTCGAATCTCTTTTCGGTCAGCCAAAACCATTGTATTATAGAATTCTCAATCCTATCCTATAACTATAGCGATATCAATAGGGATCCCCCTGGACATTACCATAGAATAACCAGACTAAAGAAATATTTCCGCTAGACCGAGGTCCAGTTAGGCACCACCCTGTCTGTTTCCGCTTAATTCTGAGTTCATCTGAACACGACCTTAACGACATGTATTTCCCACGGCTCACAGACAAAAAATCCGGGTCAGATCCATGGTTACTCTTGGCTCGTAAATTAAATTCTAGCCTGTCTAGTTTCGATTCCACTAGGTAAAGGAAGCGGGGCAGGACTCAAAGTAAACTAGCAGACAGGCATTGATCAAGGGTTTTTTTTCTTTGGTGGTCCCTTAGCCCGCAATTATCAAGAATAAGCTTAATTCGGACTATACCATATCGCTGGGCGACGTTATCTGGTCATCTGAGAGTCAGAATCGAATCGGAAAAATATATTATTAAAGAAAAGAAAATATATACCTGTAACCAACGAAACTCTAAAAGACGCGGTGTGACAGACTGTAATCACCCATGTCCGCGAGCTTACCTAGGCAGTATGATCACATCAACCCCAAGACAATATAGTGTGCATCTTCACGATCATATATTTTCCTGCCAATATTTATTTAATTTCCCCGCCAATCTTCTGATAGAAAGGTAAACCCCCATCGGAACACATATATCCAACTCCCCTACATAAAGTCTTGGCCTCACTGACATCCTTTTTTCCCCGGGTTTTACATTTGACAGCGTTCCCCCTCGTTATCACGCTTTTTTCTTGTGTTTCCTGTTGAAATAGCCTTTTTTTAGGCCAGTCTCGGTACCAAGGGCGCACCCACAGTTTATTCGTTCGTACGCATATTTTTTGTTCGGTACAGGCTCGTTGGCTCCCCGTTGCGTGTTGGCTAATAAGGATGCCGTTTCTGATATATTAAGATCGGCAGCGAAACCGGGTACCAGTCCGCCGTGGCTCGAGGGGGTGCGTGCGGGTTGCCAGGGGAAAAAAAAGAGATCGAATTTAGAGCGGAGGGTTTTTTTTGTTTAAATCTGTGGATTATACAGTGGGATTTTTAACTTAATTTAATCCCTTAATCTAGAATATAGTATAGTTACTCTTATGAGAAAGTTTGTAAATTCGCATGTACGGGGATCATGGGCAATTTTCTTTTTGGCTTTTTAAATTGTAGATTTCGATTTCGATTGAATTTCAGTTTTTATACAGATAACGATTTAACTGTACAGGCAAGGAAATAAAAGCACAGAAATAAAACAGAGCACAACGGAAATTTCGAAATAAAAAAAGGAAATAAAAAGAAGGGGTGCCTTGAGCTATACACACGGGTAGAGAATTGGGTGTGAAAAAAAAGTTGAGGAGGTTGAAGAGAAGTTTAGCTGAAACGCCATAGAATGCCCCAAAGAATATTAGAGAGACAAGAGAGAGAGAGAGGAAAAAAGAGAGAACCTTCTAGTAGAGGCGAGGATTAAGAAAAGTAAACTATGGGGGATCTGGTAAAAATGTGCTCAGACAAAGGAAAAGAAGTTGACAGTTGAAATGTCGAAATTCGAACCCAAATTTTTTGTGATTTTCAAGGAAATGGTGATTTTTTTCAGGAAAGAAACTGTCACACGCTAGCTAAATTGTGAGGGTAATGTTGGCGAAGAACTAGAACGGGATGCTAAATAGTCAAACCCAAGAAGAGGAATTTGATCAAATGAACCAATGATAAAAAGAACAGCTGCTTAAATCCCGCGGTATTAGAATCAATGGAATAAAAAAGGTATCTGTCGAAAAGAGGCGAAAGAAAAGTAATCCAGCAAATATAGCTCTGAAGACGCAAAAAGGAAGTTTGGTTGAAGTTGTTAAGCGTGGGTTTCGACAACGGAGACAGTCGACTTCCTGTTCTTGCGCTTCTTCCACCAATTCAAAACACTTTTCTGTCTCTTAACAAGACTCGGTAGCGAGGAGTTGGATGTCTTTCTTTCGATGACCTTGGACGCGGTCGCCTCCTTTGGCGGTTGGACGGATGAATTTGGGGTTGCGAGGGCAACAGTTTCGGCAGTGGTGGTTGGTTCAGTAGTGGTGACGGACTTGACGTCTGGTTCTTCTCTGACGGTGGTACCGTTTAAAGATGCGGCAGCGGTGGTGGTGGTGGTGGTGGTGGTGGTGGTCGTTGTAGCAACAGCAGCGGGGCCGTGGACGAGGCATGAAGATGATGATCCAGCTATATATTCGTGTGACGAAAAAAATCCCATAGGGAAAAAAACGAGGGTTCGAATCAACAAACTGTTACTCTATCCTATGTATAAAGACATGTAGTGTTTATGGTCGCCTACAAGCACATCCTAGTCGCCAGACACCCTCGTTCTCTTCAAGGTAGACCGTTCTCTTTTCGTCGAGACTGATTCGGCCGGCGTGCAAAATAGCACCGGTGGCAGCGGTGTTGGCGAGCGTGGGGAGGCCACGCTTGTCGAGCTCGTCGAGGGTGATTTCATCGGCGTTGAGCTTGTTGCATGCGTCGACGAACTTTTCGAAGGAGACGTAACCTAAGTATTGCAAATTAGTAAGAGAATTATACGTCAAGGAAAAATACGTAATTCTACATACCATAGCCGCTCTGGCCGCCAAAGTTTCCTTCTTCATCGGGAGCGTAGCGCATGTAGAATGGGTTGTACCACATCAAACCGGTGGTCTCGTCGTCGGCAACATCGTAACCACGCTTGGCCTGGTTGATTCGGATTTCACCCTTGCTTCCGAGGTCTGTCGGCCGTAATATTAGCGAAAATCCGGGAGAACGGGTCATGAAAATCGGTCGACTCACAGTGGAAGTACTGGTTGGAGTGCACACCGGCCTTCTGTGGAGCAGTCCAGCTGGAAGTGTAGACACCGGTGGCAACCTTGGTTGGGTCGTCCTTTTTTACCCAGTCGACCAAGAGGGTGATAGTGTCTTCGGTTCCGGGAACGCAGCCAAGGTCGGTGGCGCAGCCACGTGAGCCGGAAGCGGTGACCTTGTATGGCTTCCATCCGGGGACCATGGACTCGTTGATGTCGACGTGGTGGGAGTTCAAATAGTAACTACGACAATATCAATATAAATGCTCGATACATATAACAGAATTCGGAGTACGTACGAGATATCAGAATCCTTTCCAGCCCAGGCCTTGAAGGTTTCCAACTGGCTCTTTGGCTGAGACATGTAACTGTAAAAGTAGTTGAAATCACCCAGCTTTTGTGCCTTGGCACGGGCATCGGAGTAGGCAGGGTCGAAGCGCTTGTGGTGCTCGACGTAGACGAAGACACCATATTTCCTAGACTCACGGATCAAGTGCTGGTGCTCCTCGATGGTCTTGGTGGCCGGCTTGGTCAAAAGAACGTGGATTTTTCGTTGGATGGCGTAGAGAGCGATTGGGTAATGCGTGGTATCCGGCGTGAAGATGGTTATAGCATCGCCTGGCTTGAGCTGATCTATGGCAGCCTTGTAGGAGTCCGGGTCGATGGCGTCGTCGGCTGGGAAGGACTGGAAGGAGACATCGAGGCCGTTATAAACCTTGGAAATGTTCTTTTCGAGATGCTCGCCTATTTCCAGAAACCCGGGTCAGCGATCCTGTCCTTTTGGATTTTTGCGTTGACAGTGTGGTAAATTGGCGATAGTGATAATGCACGGGCCAACAGAAGCAAAGAAGACCGAAAAGGAGGTCGGGGTAGTAGTCTGCGGGGACGGAGTGGAGTCGTCTGGAAGACTTACGAATGGCGGGATATTTCTTTCCGTTGACACCAACCATGGACAAATCGCCAACTTTGCCACGACGTCTCAAATCGAACATGGTCAAACCAACGACACCGACCTAGAACAGCCGTTTAGTTTCGTTTCTTGCCTTCGCAGGGATTTTTATTTTCTATTTTTCCAAGTGGCGATGATCTACCTTCTTATCAGAAGTGGAGGCGCCTGTCCCGACGAATCCGGTCGTGTACTCGCCAGTACCAACCTGCAAAAAACAAGGCATTAGACCAGTCCATTATAACTAAGAGAGACCGTGGATTATTTATTTCCTACCATCAGAACGTTGACTGGAGCCATTTTGGTGAGATTCTGCTTGAGAGTGGTCTCGCTGCCGAGTTTGTGCTTGGATTCGACTTCGATTGGAGATATCTCTTCAGACGAGAGAGTGCCCGAGGATGGCTCGCTCGGGGTGGTGATCGGGGCACGGGTGGGACCGAGGGGAGTTCCAATCACAGCAAATGGCGACCCGAGACCGGAAGAGGACTCTGGGGAATGCGATCTTGGCGAAGACGACGACGAAGAGTTGTGTCCTAATTATGCACCGCAACAAACGAGTATTTTAATATTGAGATTCTTTTTTCCAAAGTTGAGAAATGAAATTTAAATAAAAGGACCTTTCTTACTATTGCTAGCTGGGACTGTTTCTAGGTGAGAGGTTGAAGGATCGACTGGCGGCATTTTTTCAAAGAAAAGAGCGAGAGAGGGTTTACTTAAATGATGGGGAAGCTTCTTATCCTTTAAAGGAACCCAGACCTGGCGGAAAACTATACGAGGATGGGGATCTGACCTTGACAGCCAGGGAAAAGAGAAAGAAAAATAAAAATAAAAAATAGAGAAAAAAACAATAATCGAGCAGGTCGGTGCAGCCGGCTTTAATCTCAGGTGGGAACCATCCTGGCCATGGGGTAAATAGTCTCCACAGACCAGAAACCCATTCGCTGGCATATCATCGGTGGATTGGATGGTGGCATATTTCGGGGTGGTTATGCAAGACGTTCGAAATAGTTCCGCCGTCTTGACCAGCCGGGCTAAGCCTTTCCAATCCCATTTCGCACAAATTCCCAAAACTGATCTCTCGATATTGCGCACTCGTATGTATGTAAATTTTGTCTTCCCAGCCGGTTTGTGTATTTTATTCGACTAGAAAAAAGTACGAGACGCACATGCTCAGGCACAGACAGGTACAAGACCGGGACCAGCGAGCCGCTGGTGGATCTGCTGCTTAACAAGGTCAAACTGCTTGGGGGGCACGTATATGTCTACGCTGACACATTTGAACATTCGAATATTCCTCCCATATGCCATTCGGTCAAGTGCATTTATCTATCTATCGATTGTGCAATTTGGACTATAGAATGCTGTATTGTGCTCGGATTGGGGGAGGAATTGAATAAACAGCAGAAAAAGCACTGCTAGACACAACCGCCTTTTCGGCGAAATCCAAATCCAAAAGTCCAGCAAAATTGTTCCTATCTGTTTCTATTGGCGACCCCCCAAAAATCCTCGGTTGGCTCTTTAGGCCCAGCATTAGCCATTCTGTGGTCCATAGTTCGCTTGTTCTTTTTTGCCTTCGTCGAAACTATCCAAATGCTGCTCTTCTTGGCCATGGGGGTTCACTCTACCGAACTAATTAATTCCTCTTTTCCCCTTCTTAATTCTTTTGCTGGCTGGGATACATGGACACATATTTCCGGGTCACGCAGCAAAGCCAAAACCTAGCCAATCTTCTCTTAGCTATCGGTCCGGCTGGGCTGACCGGGTCTTGAACCTTTTTTTGTTTGTTGGTAGGCCTGTTCTTTCTGCGCGCGTGCTCTCTCCAGTTTTCCAAGAAAACAAATCGAATGGGGCCCTGCGGACGGAAAATTGAGGCCCGTCGCTCGTAAAGGGCTTAGACTTCAAACCCGTCCCTGCAACACAGGCGGATCCACACTTCCTTCCTTCGAACCCTTGGTATATCCGCTCTCCACAGAGCCATGCATCTGCATCGTGCTTCCAACGGAGCTGGGCCCCCCAATCGGTGCGGGTCCAGCCAGACCAGACGTGATAGATAGTTTTATAGTATGGATTACCACCGTCTCTTAGAATGTTAGCTAAATGATGCCCCGTTAACGCTGGCGAATTAAGTTTCGGTGTATATATGCACCACGATAACTTGTACAAATATTGCGCATGCTACATGCTACACACGTCCTCTATGAGCTCTAATTCATATTATCTTCATCGATGCCTAGCATCTTAGAAAAATTAGACAGAATAAATAATATTATGAGAGAAAAGAGAAAAAGAAAAAAAGCAAACTGTAAACCTGTGATGCTCTGTCCACTATTCTGTCCGCCGGTCATCTGAGCTCCAAATGCACAACCCATCGGGTGTGACTCCGATCTATATATTAATTAAAAACGAAAAATAAAATAAAAATTACTTGAACGAAACAGAAAAGAACCTGAATAGCCGCGAGATATCACACATCTGCCTAGGATCTCTCACCTCAACTCATTCGGTGAACGTTCGAATTCGAGTATTCTGTCAACAATTGGTAAAGCTAGGCACTGTGACCTTAATTGACCGTTTTAGTGATGTGTTTCTGGGCCTGGCTGGGCCAGCACGCCTCCAGCGCCTCTCGTCGCTCCCTGTGATCAATACGAACTTCCCTCAACGTTACAATCCNCCCCCCCCCAGCCGAAAGCGTCCCGGATGAACTATTTTCCACCTTGCAAATGCCACAGAAAATTCCTCCAAGTCTAAGATTTTTCTTTCGAGTGCGTTTCACTCCCAAGCATTGGTCCACCACTAGATCTAACGTTAACAGAGAGGGTCTAACAGACGAGGGTTTTAATTTACAATATCAACTGTATGTAGCACGTCGGCGGTCTTCAAACCACCTGTGATTTAGATTTCTGAAAATAACTCATACTCTCATTTCCTTTTTCTTTTCTCACAAATACTCCATGATGACAGTGGTATTGAATATTCCACTCTCTTTTTTTTTTTTCAAAATTAAAATAAATGACAGCGCTAAAGGATAATACAATGCAACGAAAGAGCACCACAATCTCGAAGAGATCAGTATTATTACACCCCTAATCGATCGATCGATCGATTGCCTGCCCGAATTCGAATTAAAATTGAAATTAAATCCATCGCTGAAATGTTGTTACTAAAATCGGGCGTGGCAATTTTTTTATTTTTAAAAAATCATCTATTTGGATGTCAATCCCCCACAGTCGTGATCGGTCACCTGGTTCTCTAGCTTTACGACTACACTCTAACCGAATACCCGTAAATTTCACTATACCTGTTACTCCTACCGGTTTACCATGCACTGCACTGAAATAGAAATATTGTAAATCAGCCGAATGAATTATTTACCGCCTTGAACTCTTAGCGTTCAGACGAACGATCTATCCTTCACCCAGTGCATCACGCATAATACCATCGCCAGTGCAGCGTCGCCATACCGATTCAGATCAGCCTCCCACGCAACCAACCGACGCTCTACACTGGTAGTTTAGCTCAATAACACCGTCGCGATATTGATCTCAGCATGCACACTGTACCTATGATACCATTGCATACTCCCTCCAAAGAAAGACCAGAGCAGTCGACGATCGACTATTTAGCTAAAGCTAGCCCTGTAGAATTCAATACCCCCACGTCTACGTTAGATATATAGTAGCCTAAGTACTTGGTTAAATTTAATTCTCTCTTTGATATAGCTGTACGTCGACAGGAACGTGCGCCTTAATTAACCCTGCGGGGCGGGGGCTGTAGACAATATCCAGCGCATGAACGCCTGGTTGCATTTAGTGAAACGTGTACCTAAGTAGCAAGGAGCACCGTCTGCACCGTGTATGCGTATGTACCGTCCTTATGGATGATTTCCGTAGATGCTATGTATGTAACCAACACCCATACATCCATACCTAGCAGCTCTCGACATTCAAGTTGAAGATACAAGCAAAAGACCTGGCCAGTATCAAACGTGTACAAGTGAAGAAAGGACTAAACGAGTCCAAAATGCAAAACACACCCCGAACCCCAGC
The DNA here is from genome assembly GCA_036971405.1 of Orbilia quercus. Taxonomy (NCBI): domain Eukaryota; kingdom Fungi; phylum Ascomycota; class Orbiliomycetes; order Orbiliales; family Orbiliaceae; genus Orbilia; species Orbilia quercus. The sequence continues at coordinate 449,695 of JAJTUE010000012.1, forward strand.
CCGAACCGCGTGTGTAAGTGCAGCGTTAACGAAACAGAAATAATAAAAAGCCAAGAACAAATCAAATCCCACTTATCCTATCGGAACCAGCTTTTCCCACCACTGGATAAGGAACAAACCACACCACACGGAGAATCAAGGTGGTGGCAACCCGTCCTCCCGCCTCGGATCTCCGAAGAAAATGTCAACCAAGAAAAACGGTGCGGCTTTGACTGAGTGCTTTTTTTCGTTTTTCTTTTTGCGCTTTTCGGCAGAATAGGCCGAACGGGGTATGAAATTTGAAATATTACAATAAGGACGGAAGACTGGTTAGGTAGTACTGTACCAAGTCAAAAAATCTTCCTACTGGCCAGCGTCAGCGAAGGTGGTCCGAATTCTTCAAAGCGGCGCCAGCGCGGACGATATGATCTGGTTCCAAAGATCGGATTTTTAATCCCAAAATGCCATGCATAACTAATCGCGCTTTAGTTTTGCTATTTCTTTCTTTTGTGGTCATTATCATCCTATTCTATGCTATGCTATGATGCAAAAAACTTAAGTAGCCACTGGCACTATTGGTGTTTTTGCCAACGAATGAACAAGAAAAACCCAAAAACCCTTCGAACGAATGGATGACAAAGAATAGAAACAATGCTGCAGAAAAAAGGAAAAAAGAAAAAGAACTTGCAGGATTCTAATAAAAAAGCTCGACGGAATCCGGAAGAGAAATACACCTGCTAATGCTTTTTATGCCCCCATCTATGTATGCCTTTCAAGCCCAATAACCAAGTAAAGCCATCAATCCTAAACAAATCCAACCGGAAAAACTTTCGCGTTAGCAAAGAAACGTATTTTCGTCTACGAATATGCACTATAGATAAGCGAAACTTAAAAAATGAGAAATAAACTCACCAGCACCAAGCATCATACACCCATACGCAGCAAACAAGCGCCGTCGCTTCCCTCGTCTGACGGGCCGGAACGTCTCGCTAAACAGGAACTCGTGCGCCATGAGCTCTATTAACCCGGTATACAGGAGAATTCCCGCACTGATCGAATCGAAAATCCCTTGCACCAAGATCGCTCGCGTCGCGTTCGCCGTATACGACTTTCGGGCCGCCAGGCCGATCGCGATGGCGAGTGGGGTCGACAGTCCGTAGGCGATGGCCATGATGTATGGTGTTGACCGGCGGGCTTTCGAGAAGGGTACAACGGCGAGACGGGTACCGAGAGCGAGGCCTTCGAAGGTTTGGTGGAAGACGAGGACTATATAAAGGGTTGTGAAGTTGTCTCCCGTTACCGCTAACGTTAGGCCGATGATTACGGAGTGGAAGACCACGCCGAATTCGAATATGAAGACGGAGATGAGCTGCGAGGCGTAGTCTTCGGCTGCTTCTAGGGCTCGTTCTTCGTCGTGGTGGTGGTGGTGCTTGACCTCCGTCGATGATGATGCGGGGCCCGTGGATACCGCCTGAGATACTGCGTCGATGCTGTTGACGGTCGAGTCCATCTCCCTGGTGTCATTTTCTTGGTTGGCTTCGATGCCCCGATGTTTTCGTACGTGGCCGAGATGGTCTTCACCGGGCAGGGACGTCCGACGGTGTTTTTCGTGGGAGTGAGAGTGGTGGTCGCCGTGACCGTGTCCGTCGCCGGAGTGAACGAGTGTCGCGAAGGATGTTGCTAGAAGCTCAACAAAGAACAGCGCAAAGACAGACATCAAGGCAATGCCCTCCGGCCATGGGTAACCCGTAACGGTGTCGCTCAGGCACGGGTTCGTCAACGCCTCGTTTGCTGGTGCGAGTAGCTAGAATGTTCCATATAAGCTAGCTGTACACGCACAAAGCGGAATCCCCACCAACAACGGCTGCGAGGGAGGGGTGTGTGTCTTACATGGATAAAGGCCGTTGCCACAATCACACCTGATCCGAAATATTTCACAAAGAAGAAAACTCGCTTCTGTCCGCGTATTCCAGGGTATTGGTGGGCGATGATGGGGAACAACGCGCCTATTGGGAGAAAGCTGTGTTAGTTGATCCCACGTTTGTGTATATCGCGTAGTAGTGGGGCAAGCCGCACCAAACATGGAACCGACGAGGATGACAAAAATCGCAGAGATCCTGAGACCTCGGATGTCTTCCGTATTGGTGTTTTCATTGCAGACGATGGTCTGGGTGATTGTATACGATCCCGGAGATCCTAATGATTCCGCCATCATGGCCCCAATGTTGCCGGCGTGGGGTGTACACGGTGGTATGGACCGAGGAGTCGAGGTATATGAGGGTAGGGCAATTGACGAGCGATGATGTCGTCCCTTTTGGCGGTATATATAGCCAAATCGCCTATGTGCACCGGAGCGGTCGGATCGGTGCCTGAGAGTGTGGAGAAGTTGAATGGAGGGGTCTCATTCCTTCGAGCGGTTGACTGGAATGTCTGCAGAGAGATTAGCAAGAACGTTTACACGATTATCCCAGACATATATATAGAGAAATATCTTTGAAACAGAAAACATTTTAGACTGGAAGAACGTAAGAGCGAAAGAGCAGTCTCGGAGCCGATATCATGGGCCTGCGCTTTCAGGTCATTCACCCAAGAAACGAGTGGCGCGGGAGCAACCCTATTTGCTGGGTCCAAAAGTGAGGTCTGAGTTTGCTTGGGGGTTCGAACAAAGCACGTGGAAACAACAATGCTGCCGACAAACGCTGCAACAACGTGACCGGAAGAGAGCCTTCAACTGACCTGGAAGAAGGAAAGATATAAATATATCTCGGTGCCGATACAATTGATCGGACCGGTGGAGATGGATGACGACGACGACGACGAAAGAGAGCCTCCTTCCAGCTGACCCGCTTGCCGAGCTGAAGAGAAAAATAAGAACGAATTAAAAATTAAAAATAACACACGGCGGAATAGATGAATAAGCGTAATTTACTCGCCTGTCGCTGGGCAGAGGAGAAAGAGAGAAAGAGAGAAAGGGAAAGAAAAAACGCGCCATGCCATGGGTGGTACATGCCTGCAGTGGCCGCGCCAGATTGGAAGGAGGTGCTCTCGGTACCGTCTGATAACCCAGGAATTGCAATTGTCAGGTCAAAAGAGCGATCTTCCCAGGCTTATCGCTGCCGACGGACATGCTAATCTGCGCATGGCCTCCGCATGCATTGGGTCATACGCAGCACTTGCTGATGGGCAGAGGCTTCCGTCTTTGTCGTAGTATAGCGGAGGGCTCCTTAGCCCTACAGTATTTCGTGCATCTCGTGTTCAGGTATGAAGTTCGCTTTGCCGATATGCATAGCCTCATCGCAATTTAACTTGCCATCGCGATACGTGTGCCATGTGGGGGCTCTGATATTGGAAGCAAGGCATTCGTTAAGGGTTTTCTCAAAGTTGACAGAGACATCAGTATCGGATAGAGAAAGACCCGTATGGCCAAGATTCTGAATTGTCAGTGGAGATGTTGTATTACGATGCGAGGTTGATTCGAACGAGCAGCGGTTCTTGTCCAAAGACAGAAGGACGGAACGAACGGTGGTTCTTTCTTTGGCGGACCAGACAGCACACAACACAACACAAATCCCTTTCTTGCATGTGCATCTTCAACTTCATTCTCAACTTCCAATTCAGGTGCACGATAGTGCTAGATCTTTGGACGAGTATCTACTCGCCTATTGTATTAATCCTCTTGCCGACACATCCGATTCTATACAAACCAGTATATACGATATCTTATATGGTGCATCTGCGTGCATCTGCACCTGCTGAACTCCTGAATCGAATATCAAATCTCAATGGCACTTGCCCTGTATCTCAATACTGTATGCATGTTTATAAGAATGATCTCAGCTCTACTCTCTTCGTTCGCTCAATTGATCAAGTTTATACTAATTGTATGAGGCTCTGACTGCCCCAGGCACCGCCTGAAAGTCAACCTTACCCAGAGCTAACTATAACTGATCCGCTGCGTTGACTCACGGATCTTAACCACCACACATCTCAACACTTCCTCTTCAAGCTGTCCCTCGTTTATCTCATGGCTCCCGAAAAACAATGTGATCTGATACGAAATGGCCTTTTCCGTAGAATGATGCTATGATGCTATGACTGTTGGATAATTGAGTCATAGCGTCTTCTAAAAGTGCATTTAAGTAAGCCCGGTTTTCTGAGCATCTTTTTATAAATTTTTCGAAACTTCCTGCTTCATATCACAAACGATTCCAATCTGGAGTATCGTGTCTTATGACTGCGGGATACATGCAATACATTTCTAGATCGGGTTCATATCTCCTGACTCTCGGAATATCGTCTTCTGAATCATCTTTTCGGTAGCCAATTAATACTCTCTATCAATCAATTCTCTCGGATAGATCTCTAATTACCGAGACCTCGATCCAAAGATGGCTTCCTCACCAGCCGCTGCCGCCGCAGGGGAAGAATATGACCTCTGTCTGATCACAGACGCCACAGGGTCCATGGCCACCTATCTAGCCGCCCTGCAGCACTCCCTCCCGCAAATCCTCGCCTTGAGCAATCTCACATCCGCCTTCACCTCCATCTCGGTTATCGCCTACCGCGATTACGACAACGACAACTTTCGCTTCAACAAGCAAATCGAGTTTAGCGGCTGGTACGACGTCAACCAAAAAAAAACCGGCAAGCAGGTCGATCTCATCGAATTCGCGAAGAAGATTGATATCTGCGGCGGGGCGGATTATCCCGAAGCTTCCAAGAGTGCGATTTGGACGTTGATCAAGAATATTCATCCGGGACGACGGACTTTGTGTTTCTGGTATACCGATGCACCACCGCATTCCGAGACCAGTCGGTCGTGGGGTGGGCAGCGTCAGAAGGAATTGGCCGCCCTTAAGAAGGATCCTATCGGAAAGGAGTGCACCGAGTAAGTATTCTACATATACAAATATATCTCATGGAGGTGTAACTCGAGGCTAACAAAATTGTTGTATAGTTGGATTTCGTGCTGCCGACTTATGGCAAAGCATAAAGTCCAAGTTATGAGCGTCCTTGAAGCCTCGCTCAAGATCCACGCCTCCTGGTATGTCATGCTCAGTGCTGCTACCAATGGAGTCGCTGTAGCCTTGGACGAAGTTGATGCGCACCAAATCTCTCAGGTATCAATGGACCTGTTGATGGCGTGGATGAACCAGGCCCCCAGAGCCAAAGCCGAGGAAGGCGTCATGACATTAAGGTGGTCATCGTCATTAGCTAAAAAGTTCAAAGCCGTCAAGGACGAGACTCCAAAGAACAGTGGCGGATTCCTGCCAGCATTTGATAATGCTCAAGTGCTCGGACATGCGTTGAAGAAGAAGCAGTACGATGTCACCAAAGATGTTCATCATAGACGGGACCCGGTTCAGGAATTCTCGGTTCATTTTTTGACTAATCCAGAGTATCAAAAGGTCGTTTACGATACATTAGAGGTAAGCTATTTCCACATATATATCATAACGGCAGGAATTCATTCTAACATCAAGTCATAGATGATCATTGATTTCGATGTTTCTACTATCTCTCTTAACCCTGTCTTCGGAGAACTCTGGCGAGTCGTGTGTGCAGAACGCGGCTCGGATTCTCGCGATAGAGTCGTGAATGCCTTCGCCGTCGCGGTCCATAAGATGGCAGATGGGCCCCAGAAGGATAACATGAAAATCTGGCTCGAGGAAAGCTACAACCAAACCAAGGAAATCGAGCGAATTATTGCCGTGATTCCCGAAGAGCAGATGTACCCAGCCGTATGCATCGATCCAACCGAAGCAGGAGTCGGACCGATCCACTGGCAACGAGGAGATCTTCTCGAAATCGCCCGCTCGTGCCATCACTCAGTCCTGAAGAGACTCGGTAAAGTATTGACTAAGCTGGTGTTCATCCCGTCGAAGGAAGAGTGCCCCGAGCATCTACGAGACGACAAGATTGTGGAGAAGATTCCGTTCGCGCTGGCGCAGAAGGAGCACAAACGAAACTTCTGGAAGATTTTACTGCACCTCGTCCTTCCCGGTACCTTCTTGTCTGCCCGTGCTGGTGCTTTACTAGCCACACTGTGCATGAAGATTGATGTGAATATTCCCGGATTGCAAGATGCCGCGCGGGAGACATTAGTCGCATTCCGAGGAAAATGGGCAGATACCGAAGTCGGAGAGAACTGGAGTTTAGAAGTAAGTTACCCCAATTCACCTCGACATATGAACAGCAATGCTAATTATACTATTAACAACAGTGTATGCGCCTCCTCCTCTACTGCGACGAAAAGGACCGTCGAAAAGGCAAAGCAGGCATCCTGACGGACTTCGAAGCCCAACTCTTCAGAACCCTGAACGCCTACCGCCTCGCCGAATTCAACCTCGACACCGAACTGACCGCCCGCATCCCATTTACCCCAGACAAAACCCAAGGCTGGATCGGTCCCACGGTCAAATGCGTCAAATGCAACTACAACCGCAGCGTAACCATCATGGCCGAAAACTCCATCTGCGGCATCTGCGCCTTCAACGGCTACAAAGACGCCTCAGACCGCGAAACCAGCGTCCGCATCCGCGCGGAAACCCCACAGGGCGAACATTCCCCGAAACACTGGGTCCAATGTGGCAACCACAAATGCCGCTGTCTGTATGTCGTCTACGAGATCGAACGACTCAACGTCAAGCCTAAATGCCACTACTGCCGTTTCCACTCCGAAAAGCGAACGGCACCGTCCGTCGTCTGCAAGAAGTGCACGAACAAATACATCTGGCCGGCCGAATACCGTACCGACGCAGCGGACGACTTCACATGCGGCTTCTGCACCGAAGGTCGCGAAACTATCGTTCAAGAACCCACCACCGCGCGCGAACTGAACAAGGAAAACGGAACATCATGGATCCTCAGCTCCTCTGGTGCAGAAATCGGCTTCGTCAACCGATCAATCTACACTACCGTCAAAACGGTCGGTATGGAAAAATTCCACGAAGCGATAACATTATTCCCAAACGATGCACCGGGAATAACCCTCCACCACAAACAAATCCAGAATATTTCACAACTAATCGAAGACTACAAGAAATGGATCTCCTCGAACACGATCGAATACAAAACCTGTAATCTGTGCTTCGATTCGTCGTTTAAACCGCACGAACTCCACGAAGCTTGCGGGAGACGTGGTTGCAAGAATCAGATTTGCGAGGACTGTATCAAAGGATGGTACGGACAGAACGAAGTCGGCAAAGTGGTGAATTTGAACTCGTTGCACTGTCCGTTCTGCAGACGGGCGCCGGTGGCGAAGATTTTGCGCGGGTACGGGTTGGACGTTGCCTCGTTGGCGGGTGTACAGGAGGCGGTCAAGTTGCGGGGCAATTGGATATTCGGATGGTGTAAGTTATACATAACATTCCTCAAACTTCATAAGACATAGTCCCGGAACCAACGAGATCGCGTCACTAATAATACAAATACTAATTCTTTTGTATTATTGTAACAGGCACGGACTGCACCACCGCCAAAAAATATATCGAACGAGTCTGCACCGCGGGAGGGCAACCTGTCAATCTTACAAACTTCGTTTGTGAAGACTGCGAGGAGAAGAAACGTATTCCAGGACCAAGGGATATCAAACCCTGTCCCGCCTGCACAGTTATGACGCAAAAATTGGTCGGGTGTAATCATATCACCTGTCCGTGCGGGCAACATTGGTGTTATGTTTGCGGGGGGGGGTTTGAGTACGATGATATCTATCCCCATATGGATACCGTTCATGGGAGTATGTTTTTCACAGAAGATGCGGAGGGGGGTGATGAGCTGGATGATGATGATGATGGGTATTACTAATATTCGGTATTCTTGTGTGGAGTGGCGGTGGTGGGATGTTGACGAATGGATGAATTTGATACAGTTTAGCTTATATTACTTTTAATGTCTACTGTTTATGATCGGGTATTATCTCAATATTGGGAATGATTCAATTGATCGTTTCGCGGTTGATAATAATAGTGATGGGTCTCGCTGGACAGTGACGAGACTGAATATAACAAAGAAATGCAGTCATGACTGCCATTAGAAAATAATGAAGGAACCTCTCCTATAGCATGCAGAATTTATCCTGCTAAACGGAAACCATCTCTAAAATTGCAACATCATCAAGCCTTTGGTAATTTATCGATAGAAACGTCACACGGATCATGACTCCAGTACGCCTCCACAGTAGGAATAGTAGCAGGATCATCATACGGATTGATCGGTGTTCCCAGTTCGCCCCTGCAGCGCTCCATATAAAATCCCTCTGGTTCCTTGAGACCGTGAAGAGCGGATCGGGCCCTACAATAAAAAATACCACATCAGCAAAATCAAAATCACAGAATCTCAAGAGATAACTCATGCATGCGTAGGATTTTCTAGTACTCACATTATCCCCCATCCGATACTTCGCATGGTCAGAACAGCTTCGAGGCCGGAATCCGCCACACCGAGCTTACAAGTAATAATATCGTCGTCACCATCCATCGGTTCGGGGAATTTATACCTCTTCGGCTCCTCCACGCGGAGTTTATCAACCGCAGCGATGACAAAATCGCGAAGTTTGCCTTCCGTCCAGAACGAACGTTTCAATCCGCGGATGTACAGCGTCCTCGTGGCATTGTCGAGCATGATTTTTCGAAACCCACCGTAACTGATCCGATTCTCGGGTTTCGTGAGATCCTCGTCCAGATGTAGTCGCTGCGCGCAAGATTTGACGGCGAGACCGTTATTCTCCCGGGCGAAATTAAGGAGTGCGAGAGCGTGCGCGCGGTGGATAAACGTTATACGGACGCTTCTGGCGGGTTCTTTTGTGTCGCCGCCGTGGGTTGTGATTCGGTAGAGTGGACCGCCGGCGATGCTGGCTAGGATGTCTTCGAGGGTGACGTCTTTGGGGATGTCGTGTAGTTTTAAAATGGGGACTTTTTCGGGTGCGTAGCTTTTGCGTTCACAGATCTGGCTGTTGCGGAAGGTGGGGCCCGCGTAGCCTGGAACGTTGCCTTTGTGCTCGAAGTTTGGGGGGATGGCTGTCATGATTACGGTGTTGGTGCTGGTGGTTACTGCATCATCGTCATTCTGGGTGGAGGCGGGTGCGGCGGCGCCTTTGCCTTGACCTTTTGCTTTGGAAGGCTCACCGGGTTTATTCTCCAACTTTACGGGAGCAGGTGCTTGAGCGTGAGCTTGAGCGGGTGCAGGGGTGGCGGCGGGCTTTATAGGTTTAACGGTTTTCACTGTAGAATTTGAGTGATTACTTGTAGGTCCCGCTGGAACGACATTTTGGCGGGTAGTCGGCTTACTCTGATAGGCCGCTGCTACAGCTCTATCCTCTTCTGCAAAAGCCGAGGGGACTTTGACGTGCATGGAACGAGGGTCTATCCTATAGCCCTTAAACCCGATTGCGACTTTATAAAAGAAGCATGAGCCTGCTATAACGAAAGTTTATTAACACAAAGCGAAGATGTGTGCGCTTACCTTGTGAAAGAGGAACACCCATGGCGTTCCCAGCGGGGCCGGGCTCGTCATCGATTAGATCATTTGGATCATATGCGTACAGATCCTGTATTGGGATCTTTGGTGTGACTGGTACGAATGGCACAACTGGGGCAACCGGTGCAGCTGGTGCGGCCAGTAGAGCCGGGGTTCCAACAGGGAGTCTTGGGCAGGTATCGGCAGTGATCTCGCTGACACCGATCTCGGTGTCTATTTGTTCTGAGGGCTCTGCCTTAACAGCCGTGGCCTTGACAACCGGGGTTAGTGGTTCGAGACGCTGAACCACAGGTTTTTGAGGGCTTTGGGATACTCTGGGGAGCTTATCCGTGAGATCCAAGTCTATAGGACTTCACGTTAGCATTAAAGTATGTTATATATCATTAGAGGGAGTCTACCTTTGAGTTGAACCCCGAGAGTTTCGTCGATAATCTAGAGCAACAGAACCGATTCAGAAGACCTGCAATAGCATGATTTAACGAAGGACATCAACTTACAGCGAACGACTTCTGGGCTTCTCGGAGATCGGCTTGGGCGTGCTTCATATGGTCGACAGCCCTGCCAAGTTTCGAGTAAGAGTCTTTGACCAACTCTTTGACAGCATCGAGTTGGGCGGTCATCTTCTCCGCTTCGGAAGTCTGGAGCCCAAGATCCCTGGTAAGCTGACCGATTCTTTCATGAAGGCTGGCAACGACGCTGTCCTTCAGCTCGTCATCTCGAGTAAAGGGGTCGGGGACTGGGAAAGTCATCGGAGGAGTACACGGCTGGACAGGCTCGGGGGTAGGGCTACGGGAAAAGGTAGAGGCAAGAGATTGATCGGGGACAGAGAGGAAGCTCTGGGGGCTGGCGTTAGCTGCTGCGCGGTTGGATGACATTGGAACAAGTTGAGCCGTCGCGGTGGGTTCTCGAATTTTGGTGGCCATGGGATATCTCTCCATGTGTGCGATCAGAACAAGCTTACTAGGGAAATAATGGGATCTATTATGACAAAATTCAACGAGAAGGGCAGAAGACGACTATAAATGAATTATAACAGTTAGTAAACAAGATGAATTCATTCGAACAGTTGAGGTTTGCCGGTTGTGGATAGAGTGAGGGATACCTGATGAGACAGAGAGAAGGCAGGATGCAAGCTGAGGGCGAGAAGAGTGAAGAAGATGACAGTGCTTTCTGGATCTTCCTTTTCATATACTAGTGCTTGGAGCTTCAAGAGGGTTTCTTTGAATTTATATTCGTCTTTCTTATTACAGTCTATGGCGCAGATGAGAGAGGTTGAATTCCCTCAGCTTGTAGACATACATTTATATTTAAGCCATGGCTGCTGGTGCGTGCAAATTTACACCCTCCAAACTACATCCACTTGAAAAGGCAACACTTGCGCTCTCAAGACTATCCCCTCTCAGAACTAGAACCAATAGCTAACAGAGTGGCATAATAGACTACAATTCTGTACTACACAGACAACACATCTATAAGTTTAGGGGTGTGGTATTTTGAGATATCAACATTACCCGAACAAGCAGCCGTCGTATCGTATCGTACATGTATCGTATCGTATCGACTCGAATCGACACCCAAGACCACAAGAAAAGTCCAAACCAGGTTGCGGGCCAAAAGCCCTCATATCCAGAAGAGTGGATACTCAAGCCCGGTTGCATGCGTCTCATGCACGCTATGCGCCTCCGCATCAGCAACAGAAGCTACGAAGAAGACCCCAATGAAGAAGAAAATTGCGAAATTGAAAATGTGACGGCTTGCTGCACCGGCAAACGTCGCACGTATTGCGCATGCAAATCTGTCTGTACCTCAGTCTCCAACTTGCAACAGCTGAAAAGTGTCAACAAACGGCAAGATGAAAAAAAAAAAAAAAACGGTGAACTTCTGGCTGGTGGTTAAATATCAAACTATGTGCCAATTGCGGTTTCGAGAGTCTCCACAAAATTAAAACGGATTTCGAGAACGAATTTATCCTGGCGACAATCCCCGTCCAATCCTGACTACAATGGCGGGAACCTGTGGCTCAGTTCCGCGTGACGGCCGACTCCAGGCCTCTCCTTCACCATCGAATGGTGCCATGGCCAGCGCCCAGCGTTCTCGAAGACACGCCTCGGGGAAGCTGTAGGCTATATTCCAAGTAAACTGCAACCGGTGGCCCAGCTGTTTGTTTTCCAGGAAGTCCCAACGTAAGCGGCCCGAGCGAAACGAGACCACACACCACCCCCCAATTTTAAAAAGGGAAAAAAAAACCTCGAACCCGTCCTGACACTGACCACCTGAGGAGCTTTAATTACCCGTTCGTGAACTATGCCTCCTTCCCACTTCTTTAAACCCAAATCATGACAACTTCCTCCATCGCGCATACTTTTGGTTTTGAAAGGGGAGGGAGGCCGCTGAACTCTGGATCAACCCAACCGTCCGCGTCTGTCGACCGGACAAGAATGAACCATCCAGCATGGCAGATGCAGAAGCATCGGTGATGGCCCCGGATGGCGGAGACGAAGCTCTCACAAACTCGAATTCGAATCCTGCAGACCACGACAGCCCTCACTCGGACGCTGGAGGCGAACCAAACGTTACCTCACCCCAACGAGAGCGCAAGAAACGGACAAGGCTCCGTCAGGCCTGCGACGCCTGCCGGCTGAGAAAAGTCCGATGCGACGAGGGCAATCCGCCCTGCAAGCCTTGCCAGGCTCAGGGCTTGCTATGCGCCTACACCAGAGCTCGGAAGAAGCCAGGACCACCCGTCAGGTATAACATTTCTGTCTTGCAAAGTAAAAAACTCGCGATGTGTTGTATGCGCTGATGTCTTCGCAGGAGAACGAAAGACCTTCCGAGGGCGCTGCCGGACCAGAACGGCCTGGACCAGTCGCCAATGCAAATATCTGAAGCCAACAGTACCGCCATACCGGTTTCCACCCCGACAACCGCCACCAGGCTGGTTTCGCTGCCCCCAGGATCGGACCAGTCCGAGGGTGTGCATCGAGCTCACAGGACTTCATCAAATGCTACCGTCTTCTCGCCCTCGCTGGGCCAATTTCCTGATGCCCCCGGCTCGAGCTCTGGAGGCTTCTTCAACGCTTTATCCCCCGTAGTGACAAGTTCCAGTTCATTCCCCGGCTTACCAGCCTATCGGATGGACGTCACGACAGACCTCCTACTCCCCAGGGATGTCCTCAGGGTCCTCCTCAAGGACTTCTTCTACTACATCTACCCGCTTAACCCCATCGTTCACGAACCATCTTTTACCGCGGACTTCAATGCCAGACGGGATAAGTCGGATCCCATGTTTCTCTCTTTGATATTTGCCATGTGTACGGTCACAATCATTTCCTTCCCGAGGAAACTCCAGTCATATTGCCAAGGAAGGTACTATAATACTGCCATCCAAATGGCGGAGCGTGCTCATCGTCTAGCCCTGCTCGCTAGGCCTGTGGATTACCTGGAGCGCTTGGACGTAACACTTCTTTCATCGTTATACCTACTTTCCCTCAGTGCTTGGTATTCTAACAACTCTAACAGAGGTTCCTTCTACTTTGCCGAACTATCGTTGGCGTTAACAATCCTGGAGCGTTCATCTCCTTCCAGCCAGTTTAACAATCCGGACTTCTCCCATGGCTTCATGTCCTCGAACAACCTAATCACTATGGAGCTTCGGAAACGAGTATTCTGGATCACTGTAGTTGGAGAAATATCCCGGTACTCTATGGAAGGGAAGATCAACCTTCCCCTATTCTTAAAGTATAACTCTACCGACCTAGATCAATTGTACCTGGATACTGTTCCTGCGGAGATTGACGATGCATTCATCACACCCACCACCTTTGAATTCGCAGCCGCTCGGCTGGAACCAACCATCAGCCATATGGTTGGCTTTAACGCTTGCTCCAAGATCCACCTCATCTATGCGAAATACGTAGCAACGTGCCATAATGACGAAACCGGGGTTTGGAGATCTGCAGACCCTGAGATGAAACGGAGGGTCCTTAAAACTTTTCTCAAGGACATGAAAACAGCCTTGGATTGGTTACCCCCCGAACTAAAACTGGACATGAGGATGGCCGAAGCCAACGCCGGAACTGATGCGGACGGTCTTCCCATGGAAATGGTCCCGTGGCCCGCGAGTGCAACAACGGACGGCGATATCTATATGAGCATGCAAGGATTTTTGGGACGGAAAACTCTGTACCAAGCCGCCGCGGAGTTACCCGATGGTATCAACATTCCAGACCCGGACCGCCACGAGATCTCATACGAGGTTCAAAAGGCCAATCTCTACGTGACGCAGCTCTACTTATTTTCAATATTCTTATCGGACTATTCGCGTGTAATAGCCGATCTATCAGGTGGAAACGGCAAAATCAAATTCGTGAACCCTAACAACGAAATTGACGTGGCACACGATACCGACTATATATGTCGCGCGATGCTCGTCGTCATGAGATGTATCAAATTTGAACATCTGGAACCAAACGGCCAGAGTATTGTATGTCTCCTCTCCTCTCCTTTTTGGTAGCATTCACAAAACTAACACGTATCCTGCATCGTAGATTGCCAAAATTCGCATAATCGCCGCTTCCCTTCTGAACGACATCAGAAACGACGTTAGCTATGGCCAACAACCCTCCACCCCATCATCCACCTCATCATTCGCAAATAAGGCGAGAACAGAAGCCTATCTTGTCGCGCTACTCGAGTTGTTGTCCAAGCTAGCCGGTGAAAACAACGCCGAAGATAGGGGCTGGCTACACGGTCTTCGAAACGAAGCCGGATCATGAAAAATCTCAAAATGTTGTTTTCTTATAATACGGGACGGGAAAAGTACTATTCACCGGAAAAAAAACTATATCTATGTTGCTATATGCTTTGCGTAATGTCTATATCCTCTGTTTGAGTACTCTGCTGTTTTTGTTTTTTGTTCAAGGAAGCCTTTTGCTCTTATATCCGCTGGCGTTCAGTGTATAGTAATAATGTGGCCATGAGCTTAACGATGCCCTTTGCTTGCACTTTCAAACGGAAAAGGATGGGTTCGCTGGATAAATAATTATTTACATTTTGTTTTCATTTCGGTCCGCAAAACCTCCGCATTAATGTATTTAGTTTCCGCATTTGCAGTACATGTATCTATTATATCCAAGCCCAGGCTGCCTTTACCTTCACGCTTCCAGCGACTACGAGACATTCCTGCACTGAACTCGTGCCAATCAGCACTTGATAATCACCCTCCTCGACAACCCATTTCCCTGCCTCTTGGCTCCAAACACCTAGGCCAGTATCCTCAACCGTGATTTCCGCAGCCTTGGTCTCCCCCGGTTGCAGATGTAACTTCTGGAATCCCTTCAACTCCTTAACCGGTCGCTTGACAGACGAATTCGTCGAGACCTTTCGTTGAACATACAGTTGCACAACCTCAGCTCCCGCAACGGAGCTCGTATTGCTAACTTCCACGGTTACCCTGAAAGAACCACCTTTGCCCACCTCCTGTGCGGACAAAACCGGTTTCCCAAGCTCGAATTTCGAGTACGACAATCCGTATCCGAAGGGGAACCTCGGCTTCACATTATCCGTATCATAATACCGATATCCAACCATCAGCTTCTCAGTATACTCGACCTTCTTGTCCTTCCCGGGGAAGTACAAATACGTCGGATTATCCTCCACCTTAACAGGGAATGTAAGCGGCAACTTGCCAGACGGGTTCTGCTTGCCTAGTAGAACATCCGCAATCACATTACCCGCCTCTTGACCACAATACCACGCCTGAACGACGGCCCCGACGTTCGCGTTCTCGACCCAGGGCATATCGACAGGCGCACCGCTCTGGTTCACAACAATCACGTTGCTGTTAACCTTTGCGATTTCCTCGATCAGATCGTCTTGGTTTTTGGGGAGTTTGGTATCCGTCCGGTCGTAGCTTTCGGATTCCCACTCGTTGTTCAGACCGACGACTACGATGACCGCATCGCTGCCCTTTACGACGTCCACAGCTTCGGATATTAATGTGCGGTTGTTGTACACCGCCGCAAGTCCGACTCTGATACCGAGAACACCGAGTTCCTCCATTGGCGGGTCTCGAGGCGAGTCCTTGGGCCATAGAGAGCTATTGTGGACCAAGATATTATACCACTCGCCTTTCTTCAGTTCCACCGTCTTGATTATTTCTTCAGAACCGACGTTCATCATTAGATTGCTGCGGCGTTTGAAGTCCCAGTTGTCGATTAGAAGCTCGCCGTTGAAATATAGGTTGGCGGCAGTTATGGTGCTCAAGCTGATATTGTATTGGCCATCTTCTGGAACGGAAACCTGACCGGAGAACTTGACGGAGTATTTATCAGTCGGGGCGAGTTCTTCGGGACGACTATCGACTATGAACAGATTCGAGTCCTTGTAGACGGTAGAGGATATCATGTCGCCCTCGCCTTCGTATCCGCGGAACCATTCAAGCAGCAGACCTGGCTCAGAGCCTGGACCTCCCGATCTGCATAGTCCGTTTTCAACGTTGATTGTTGGAATCCAAGCGTCTAATCGATTTCACATCCATTAGCTTATCCAAATATCCTATGCTTAGAGAATGATAAATCTACATACCAGTCTTGCAGCCTTGCGCCCAAGGAACCTCGATATTCCCATTGAACTCCTTGATAGCGTTCACGAATGTTTCGTATGGTTGTGTCAGGAAGTTTGGATTCAAGTTAGCAGAACCACCACCTCCAGCAACGGTAGCCTTAGCATTAGGCCCGATGAAAGCAATCCTCTTCAGCAAATCAGGTTTCAACGGTAAAGCCCCTTCGTTCTTCAACAAAACGACACCCTCACCCCCGGCCCGCCTGATAACTTTACCAGTTTCCGGATCTTCTCTCGAAATCTCCGGTGCTTCGGGCGTCAGATCCTTCCACTTTCCAACCTTAGCGATAAGCGTAAGAATCCGACGAACAGCTCTATCCACCGCAGCTCTAACATCTTCGTCCTTCTCCGCCACCGCAAGAAGCTCTTTAACCGGCCGCTTCTTCGCCGGACCCGGCATTTCGAGATCCAACCCCGCGAGCAATGAGTCCACCATCGAATTAGTCCCAAACCAATCCGACATTACCAATCCCTCGTACTCCCACTCCTCTCTGAGCACTTGCTTCAAGGTCAACGGATTCGAGTCACAGTGCACCCCGTTAATGATATTATAAGCAGTCATGACAGCCCACGGCCGCCCTTCCCGCATAGCAATCTCAAACGGCTTAAGATATATCTCGCGAAGACTCGTCTCGTCGATCGTCTCGTCGACAAAAAGACGCCAGGTCTCCTGCTCGTTAGCGACATAATGTTTCATCGTCGCGGCCACACCCTTCGATTGAACGCCACGGACGTAGCCCGATGCCATCTTGCCCGATAGTAATGGGTCTTCGCTGTATGATTCGAAATTCCGGCCGCCGAGGGGCGATCTGTGGCAGCAGGCGGTAGGCGCGAGTAAGACGGATGCGGATTTAGACTTTACTTCTTCCGCGATGTATTGTCCGACCTCGTAAGCGAGCTCTGGGTTGAAGGTTGCACCCATGGAGATCCCGGAGGGGAAGAAGGCGGCTTTGGTGCCGCCGGTGAATGTGTCTCCTCGAGCTCCACTTGGGCCATCTGTATGATACCGAAAATTAGAATATAATTCGATATATTTTCCGTCATGATTGGGATAAGTGAGCTGAGCCCACCTGATACTTTAATTGAAGGAACCTGTTTCTCCAAAACGGGAACAGTTCTCCAAAAATCCTTCCCAGCGAGAAGAGAAATCTTCTCCTCAAGGGTTAGCTGCGCCAAAGTCTCTTCGATCTCTTGCGCGGTAGCGTCAACCATCGTGAATATATCCAATATCACTTAAATCCCTCTATAAATATAAAAAGATATATGTACGACAGCGCACTAACAGAACACTACGTTACAACAGAAGATATGGATATCGAACGAAAGCTGTAGTTCCTCCCCGCCCGTCCAATTTATACTTCCCATCACCACCCATAGCTTCCACTCCTTGCCCCTCCTTCTCGGAAGAATTCAATATTTACCAAGAACCAGTTCCCTCCCAATTTTTGCCGCCCGTAGGCATATGCCACCTTTAATTTTCCAGGAACAATTCGTCAAAATGGCGTGGGTTACCGAGACCCAGTTCAAATACCCAACCGCAAAACCCCTTGCTCGATGCAGAGAATACTTACTTTACGGTGTCCTACGGCCGGCAGGATTCCGAACCGTGGAGAGCTGGAATGGTTCCCACTTTTCGCTCGGCAAAGTCCTCTTTTTTCCTTGAACAGGGGGTCGAACGTACGATTTGTGGGGTCATATGTACATCGCATCTGAAGCTCGCGGAAATCGAAACATGAACATCGATTCATGACATGCAGCATTACATCGATATCCGAATTCTCTTTCTCTCGGGTAGGATGCTTCCGATTCCGAGCTGATCGTTAGGAAAAGCCTGGATAGAATTTTTCATCGGGTACCTTATTGCTCCTTCCCTTCGGCCTCGTCTCGATGTCATTCGATCAAATCATTTGGAAGCCAGGTACTGCAGGTGGTCACGGTCAAATATGGGGTTTTACGAGGGGTTTTGGTGGAAGGTGGTCTTTTGGAAGCTTTGTATTTAGCCGAAGTTTCTCCGCAGATATTCCTCCCCGGTTCTGGAAATTCCCCATGGAGGGGCGTTGCGAATAACACAAAAACAACACTGTACTGCAGATGTATAGACGGGATGTGATTGGCAATCTTCGTGTCACCGGAGGAAATTGGTAAGCTGGCTGGTTGTCGTGTAGATTTCGGAGTTGAGAATGGAGTCCCTGATCTGGGGCCAGTATATCTTTCTAACCTATACGTACTCATAATGCGGCTATGCCCATACATTTAACCTGCATATTCCAATCAAGCTAACCATTTCCAACCCTTCCATTCGTATTTCTCCCCCAAGATCACAACCTCTCCCATGGGCCTATCTGTATTACTTACAGCTTAAGTTGGCGGCAGACAGTGCGAGAAATAAGGATTGACATAAGTGCAGATATTAACTCCAGCACAGAAAAGAGGACCCGGGAATGAAATCCCTCCGCACTGTATAATAATGCATATAAAGTTAGAGTCTACCAGATGGGACGAGTATTTTGAGAAATACAAGGGTGGTAACTGACCTGTGCGTAAATGTAAGCGCCACCAGATGTAGGCGTTGCTGTATAGGAAGAGGCCGTCGTTGTGGTAGTCGTAGTCGTTGCAGTCGTGGCCGAAGTCGTGGCCGAAGTCGTGATTCGCTTCACAGTTTTGATAGCGGAAGTGTGTTTTGCTGGACTGGCGGAAACGGTGCTGCTGGCTAGAGAAACCGCGACGAGGAGAATAGTCGTGACCTTCATGTTGAAAATGTACGAGACCAGGTAGAATATGTCTCAATATAGAAAAAATATATATCAATTGAAGTTGCAGTTAGAGAAGGATATATTTTAATTCCCGTGCTAGGCCAACTCCTTCCAGACAAAATAATTTTATATCGCTAACGATTTCTGATATATCGGTCTATATAGCTATCCGCAGTGATATATTTAACTAAATTCATAACTATATCTATTACAAGGCCCTTGGGTGGCCTTTTTATAGATCGATGGCCACGGCTGGTCGGTTCAGATACAACCAGCTTATGGAGTACCTCTCAATCTATCCACAAAGTTACATTATTTTTGTCGGAATTGAATCGCCGTGATCCGATCTACCTCAGAATTAAAACCTGTCCGCATATACAATGCCATACGGTTTGAATCTCATAATACGTTTTGGGGAACAAAATCGCCTACACAGAATACACGCCTGGGTCAAATTTAGCCTACAGGCCGAGCTACCCGGATGTTGACATGACCCTAGCGAAGAAGCCATTTTGAGCGACACCTTTCCTAATTCAAATTTTCAGATATAACTGAGATATTCCCATAGATCAGTTGATCATAGCCAGCCCTGTAGCTAGCCGGGGTGATTCAACACCCCGCCAGGTAGAATGATCGCGAAATGCGGGTGTGGTAAAGGATGCGAGTATGCAGGTGTCAATATGCAACTGCAGATATACGCCATGCGGTATTTTACTAAACATGACGTGCAGACGCTGGGACCCCGAGTCCCTTATCGTAGCAAGTGATCAGACGAATCTCCGTGAACAAGACTATGGATCCATGGACCCAGTTCCCGTAATTTAGAGCGGGGTCGTCAACTAACTAGTTCGCACGTGAATGGCTAACAATCTGTCAACTAAAGTACGGATATATACGTTGGATTAAGATTAAACGCCATGCTCCATTTTAACTCAAATTCGAGGCCAAAATAGCAATTCGCCAAACAGTAGTATGCAAAGAAAGGAGACAAGCAGTACGTTACAGCTCAAAGTAATAAATTCGCTAGGCACCGCCTAGGATAATAAAATTTCAACAACGAGAACAGTCCCCGTCGTGGTTTCGTACAAGCCCATATGGTTCATCCTTCTCATGCTGACTTCTTCAATGCGAATATCGATCGGTCCACGAGGAACAGGCGGTGGCGTTATCGGCGCAACAGGCACCGGATCCGGAGCTGGTGTGGAGAGTGACCTTCC
Organism: Orbilia quercus; assembly: GCA_036971405.1. Classification (NCBI taxonomy): domain Eukaryota; kingdom Fungi; phylum Ascomycota; class Orbiliomycetes; order Orbiliales; family Orbiliaceae; genus Orbilia; species Orbilia quercus. The sequence goes on from JAJTUE010000012.1 coordinate 469,742, forward strand.
CCAACCCCACATCGACTTCTTCTGCGGAGGAGGCGATACGGGCACTGGAACGACCACCGGAGGAGGCAGTGGAGGATTAGGGAGCTGCAGTCTGGCTTTCAGCTGTCTCTTCAACTCTTCGGTGACTTGAGGTTGTGTGAGGAACTGAACGGTGTTGCCGACACCCTGTAGCCTCACGAGCTTGACGTATTTGAATAAGGCGAGGTTTGAGATGGATAAACTGACGACTTGGTCCTCGGTTTGGGTGACCGTGTAGCCAGGGTCGTAGGAACTTTGAAAGGGGTCTACCGGCTTCTGTAGAGTTACGCTGTTCGAGGGAACGAGAATGAATGCGCCGTTGTAAATACCAGACGTAGCTTGGCCTTCCACTAACGGCAGGATATGCTCCATAAGCAGGTTCGTGAGTCTTTCCTCGACAGCTAATGCTATCTTCTGTTGAATCGTCAACGGTTCGGTTTGGACCTTCCCGATCCCAAACGAACTACCACCGAATCCATAGCCAGGTGTTACAGAGTCGTAGGTAGGAGGTCCATTATCCACAAACGCCGGTTTAGCTGGTCCCGGGAAAGCCATCGGCGCTTGTGAGCCAGAAGCTGCGGTTCTTGGAATATTATGTTTGAATCTCAGATGCTCGGGGATCGGAACGGCGAGAAGTCCAAACACTTTCAACAATTTCTCAAGTTTGGCTGGATCGCTATCATCGATCTTCCCAGTCTTGAGATATTCGATTAATGCATTAAAATCCTATAGCATGCTTTAGCAATATGGACATTTATATTTCTGGGAGCAACAGAGGCAGACCCACGTCCACCGGACAGTCAATAGTTGCAGTCTCGCCGGGAAGGCTGTAGCTTGCGATATCCGCCAACTTGCTATACGGACATGCTTTCAAGATCAACTCTTCCGAGACCGATACAGGAGTCCCTGATACTAAGAAAGTAACCATCCTCGACGGGTAAGGAGCTGAAAGGGTATCCTCCATGTTGTTGTGTTGAAAGTCGGTTTATACTTTCGGCTGTTATATGAATAGGAAAGTTTTCAAGAGGCAGATTAGCTCTTAGAGTATATTTTAATCTTTTCGATGACGGTATTTCTCTTTCAAAAGTCCCCGGTTTAGGTTGTTTCTGATAGGTTGTACAGTGCTACTCGGTCTAGGACCTAAACACCAAGAGAATGACGGCGATGAGGCTCCGAATGGACGTCGGTTTGCGAAAGATCACAAAATATTAAAATGGTGCAGAGCATGTGACCTAATCAGGATGACTGGTATTTTGATAGTCAAGGGGTTTGGAAAACCTGCTCGTGTTGCAATGTTGGAGAAAGTTTGATTTTTCTGGTTGATCTGAGCTCATGCGAAAGGCACCGACGGCCGACCGATGTATCAGACAGACATCATGTCAGGCGGTCTGCCGAGGAGCGAATGAGGCTTAGACGACCTGCACCGACAGTCTCGAAAATCCTGCGGGATCATTTCTTAATATCTTAATGGACAATTATCATTGCGACCTGCACAAAATAACGTTAACTGCTGCATGTATACACGCCGGTTTTACGGTTGTTAGGCACTGCAGAGGGGAAAATCAATTAAAAGGCATCCGATATTGAATATTTTAAGCCGATACAACAGCGAAGCTGAACAGCAGCCGAGCATTCCAAGAGGTTTGGCACATAGCGCTGCGATCATAATCGTGATCACGTACTCCACAAGTCGCTCAAGAGGCACCCGAGCAAGCGCCTAAAGATAAAATAATGAGCAGCACATTTTTGAGTGGAGTCAGCCTTGCGATAATGTCTGTTCTGAACCGAAATGAACAAACGAGGCTGCTCTTTCCAGGCACTTTAGATCCTCGAACAATTGCCCCCATTTCAGTTACCCAAAGCACATTTTTGATCCACAGTTGGTTCTGTACAGCCCCGAAAAAATCCGGGCCCGAAACATGGGTTTTCGTGAACAAACCTTCCTCCGAACCCGATTGTGGTTCGCTTAAGCACTTTAGGCTTCAACAGTGAGAGAGGCTAGCTGCAGGCTGCCAAACTATCCGACCAGAAGCCTACTGCGCATGGCCATCTGGCATACGGTTTGCTGTCAACGAGCAGCATCGATCTATTATTGATCTACGCGTTACAAATGCAAATTCGGGAGTGAACCGCATCATGAAAGAGGGAAAATTTTATGAGCCATGAGCAATTCAGAGACATGATCTGACCTCAGGAGATCCGGAGAAGCCATGGCCAGTCGAACAAAGTTATGGCTAAGGAATTTTCCTGGAGAGAGTTTCTTGAATTCTTGAATTCCGAGTTCCGGGAAGCGCAGCTAGCTAAGCTCGAGAGAGGAAGACGAGTTGAGTTGCTCTGAAGGTTTCAAGTGGTGTGCACCTGACGGCTAGGCAAGGCAAGCCGCCTGGGAAAAAACCAGGCAATGCAATTGGTTGTCTCGAAATTCAAATTATCTGCTGCACGCGGAATTGCGGCCTAGGCTTCTAGTGACCGCTGGGTGCTGCAGCAACGGTTTAGCTGGAGAGCAAATATAAGGGTCCTCTCGTTTTAAGCCTCGTTAGTCAGAGTCAGTCGATCCAAGGCATTGTCGCATTCATCGACAAGATATAAATACCAGAAACCCCGCCCGTCTTGCATTATCACATATTTCCTCCCGTCAACAGATTAGCGACACGTCGGCTCTTGTACAACAACAAGAATCGAATACCATTGCTGTTTAACACCACTTTTCTTCCTATTTTCATTACCTCATAGCTAGGTAAAGCATCCTTGCGCACAGAAAATAATACAAATTTCTTTATAATCTAGATTCCAACATCAACCATGATGTGGTATCATATTTCAGAGGTATGTCGTTTCTGGTGTCGGCATGATAACGTTAGCTCAGCGTACAGACGGAAAGAAAGAAAACTGACAAACATCTTGAATACAGCCAAACCAATACCTCGCCATCACTGGTGCAGGTGTTGACGGAGTTAAGATCGCCAAGAAGGCATTTATTTTGCCCTTCCAGAAAGGTAAATTGAAGTCGTCTCGGAGCATTCGCATATTATGCGAAACCCCGGATTCTAGTGCATTGCATGCGTATTAACAACCGATTCGCTAACGATGGTGTTGAATAGTCACCCGTATCTCCATCACACCATTCGATTTCAGTTTGCAATTGCAGGCTATGACAATTGAGAAATTGTCATTTGCCCTGCCCGCAGTTTTCACAATCGGCCCCAGCGACGGTAAGTTTCCGAGGAAAGATTTTGTTCCTGTGTAACACAAATACCGAGTGCTAACAACGCAGAAGACCTCCATGCACTCGTAAAATATGCCACCCTGCTCACCGGTGGCCGAGACGGCACCAAGGCCTCCGGTCAGTCCCACGTTCAGGATATCGTCAAGGGTATCATCGAGGGTGAAACCCGTGTGATCGTTTCCGGTTTGACCATGGAAGAAATCTTCAGAGAACGGCAGATTTTCAAGCAGAAAGTCATCCAGAATGTCCAGGAAGAATTGTCCCAGTTCGGTCTTAAGATCTACAATGCCAACGTTAAAGAACTGCAAGATTCACCGGGTAACCAATACTTCTCATCACTCGCCCAGAAGGCCCATGAATCCGCTATCAACACCGCCAGAGTTGATGTCGCCGAGGCGAGGATGAAGGGTGAGATTGGTGAGAAGGAAAAGCAAGGTCTTACCAAGCAACAGATTTCTAAAATCGAGGCCGAAACATCCATTCGTGAAACCGAACGAAAGAAGGAGAAGGCTACTGCCGAGGCAGATCTCACGAACAAGCAGACCGAGTTGGACCGAGATATCAAACTCGCCAGAATCAGTGCAAACCGTGCTGCTGAAGCTCGCGATGCTGAGTTGCAAAGGGACGTCGAGGCTAAGAGGGCACAGACCGAACTCGAGAGACTTCGTGCTACTGGTAAGCTCATTTTCCAGAATACTTTCAGATTTTATAAGTTCTATACTAACAGAGGGCGATAGATGTTACCAAGGCTATGGCCAAGAGGGAGACTGAGAAGGAATCCGCAGATGCCAGATTCTATACCCAGAACAGGGAAACCGACGCCTCGTGGTATAAGAAGACTAAGGAGGTTGAAGCAGCTTGTAAGTTTTGATTCTTGACCCCTTGATTTCCCAGAAGGAAAAATACTCACATCCATGAACAGATCTCCAAGCAACTCGTGCTGCGGAGGCCAACTACTTTACCCGAGAGAAGGAGGCTCAGGCAAGCCTCATAACTCGTAAGCTCGAGGCCGAAGGTATCAGCGCTTTGGCTAAGAGTTACGGTGAGCTCTCTACCGCCTTGGGCGGCAGCGAAGGGTTACTCAAGTATTTGATGCTCGAGAAGGGAACGTACACCGAATTGGCTCGTGCCAACGCCGAGGCTATTAAGGGACTGCAACCAAAGATCAACGTCTGGCACACTGGCGGTGGTGGCGATGCTGGTTCCGCTGACCCAGCTGCAGCGATCCGCAACATCTTCCAAACCCTTCCACCTCTATTCTCCACAATTGAAGACCAGACCGGCATCCGACCACCAAACTGGATCGCTCAGGTTCCACAGACCAATGGTGGACCGGCTGAGAGCCAGGCCGTTGCCGCCAAGGGCAAGAGCAAGAACTAAACGACACTCATCTCACGACTCTTTCATCACATCTCCTTTGTTTTTCTTTCTTTTCTTTTTGTCTATTTTCAGACACGAATTGTCTTTTGATTCGCGCGGAAAAGGCGTTAGAGTTACCGGGAAGGGTGTTATTGTTTACACAACTCTTACTAATAAGATCATGGTCTCCTTTGTTTGCTCAACCGTTTCTTCTTTTCTTACTTGCATGTTCCTCGTTTTTGGACAATGGAGTTTTTTATTTTTGGTGCACGGATATATGCCGCCCTTCCGAGGTCATACTGACTCGTCGAGATCGAGGGAGAGGCGGCGGATCATGTGAAAGTGCCGTTGGATGCCTGCCGTAATCTTTTGTAAATGCATAACAGAAACTACTAATAATTTATTTTCAAGATAACAAAAACTTGCTCCGGGTTCACGGAAGCATGTGGTTCAATTGCATGTTGCTCACGTAGACGGATGACAGAAAGGATGTTGGTCCCTTCGTGCGTCGCGGCTGGTTTACGAGACAAGTTGGTCCCGTGGTTCATCTCGTATATCGAGCATCCGGTATACGAGCCCAGGCCTTGTATTCTGCAGAATACAAACAATAGACATTTCAACCCGCATATACGACCACAGAACACCACAGAGGATGCTCATCGCATCGGACAAGATGAAAATCCGTATTACTTTTTTGGTCTCCCGATCAATTGAAGCCCGCCAAGGCGAAAAGTGGAGCAACAACAACAACCTGATCAATACTTAAGTAACAATCGATATCACAAAACGACAAGTGAGCAACTCAAGTTACATATCTCTTTGTATGAAGCCTGCAATGCAATTAAAGGTCCGATCCTTGACTTCCCCGGCCGGCCGTATTACCGGTTTTGCAGCAGGGATGGGGCAAAACAACGGCCATGGAAAAAGCGAGATTTTATGCGCCCGAGTTTTTCATATTTTGAAACCGCGGAATTATGAGTCGAAGCTTCCGAATGGCGTGCATTCGTTGACGAAATACCAGGAATGAAGAAAAGGAACCTTCTGTCTGTGTCAAGATACTATATAAAATGTATAGCAATATAACACGGATGTTATGATCTCCTTTTTTTTTCAATATTACGAATTCGGGTTTTCCAATTTAAGGTCCTGGCTAATAGGAGGTGAAGTAAGCTTTTGGGAACAAGGTGCGATCCGGGCATCGGGAAGGCAGGCGATTCGTCGAATAATTTTCATTGAAGGTTCGCAGAGAGTGGGGAGGGCTAGGGACTTGTGACCGAAGCGAAGGCCACGATAGAAATCTTCAACATGTTTCACCATCGATAGACTTTTGTCTGGCGTCCCGTCCGTTTTGGGCAATTTTTAACGCCAACGGGCTGTTCAGGGATGCCCGGTGGGCATTCAAAGATTGGAGGTATAAGTGGGACCTTTCAGACGAAGGGGGAGTACAAAGAGTGAAAGACCACATTGGCTGTGATTGGAGATCGCCATCATGGGGGCCGAAAGGAGAGAACATTGCGAAGTTGGCATCGACATCGGACTCTCGGGGTCTCCGGTGTGTTTTTGAGGATATTGCGGAGGCTTGAATAAAAACCAGAATATCAAAAATCAAAAAATATACTCCGTACGGAATATTCGAAATGAAGCTGTGAAGCTCCGGAATGCGAAGCTCACGTTACACAAAGGGCGTTTTCGTCCGCCAGGATTAGCGGGGGGCAAATGATTTGCAGCGAAATTATTGCGAATTCATGATTGGATGGGGATCCAGGGCCGACGACAAGATGGCAACCCGGAACATAATTAAATTTGTCGTTTCCAATTGTCGTCGGCAACCTTTGGTTCTCGCATCTGTTAATTTTTTTTTTTTTCATTTTCGGCTTCAAGATATCTTTTTTTTTTTTTTTTTTTGATTTATCGCGGCTCCGGTTGAAGAACGTTGCATCCGAGGAATGTTCGAATCTTCTCCAATTGAGGTCTCGAGCATGCCGACTGCCTACGAAGATGCGTCGTCATGAGACATGTGGAGACATGGTTATCTGTGTTGCATGTCACCGAGCTCAAACTTTTACAATGTGAAATTTACGTCCCACAAGACTAGCTTAAGTCTCCAAATCGATTGTGTGGTTTCATGTTGCACAAAAAAGGAAGCCGATTGATTCGATTCGAGTTAGCTCATATGACCACGTACACACGATTCGTCGGTCCCTCGCAAGATCTACGGACTAGAGGCTAGCCAAAGAACCCCGGTACTGTGTAGCTACTGATTAGCTATGGACGTTACGGTAATGTAGACGGGGGCAGTTAGTAAGATCGCGGAATTATTTCGGAGGGATTGTGGATTTTTCGCAATTGGCTTCTCCCGGTGAAACTTGACTCGGGCATACCAACCAAGCTGTCAGCATCGCATGCCCACTCTCGCTCGGATGTTTTCCGATGCTCGCGCGACGGGCGTTCGATCACGAACAGAAAACGACTTATCAGATTGGGATATTAACCCGAATGTTTAGATCGCGGTGGTGGCAGGACAAAGATTGTCGGACTTAAGACAGGCTTTTTCCTTTTTTTTCTATTTCTCTCTCGCATATCATTCATTCGTGAGTGTCAGATTCAGGTCACTTCCATGGTATCTTCCTGATGTCTCCAGCTGTGGCGTCCTTCAATATCGAGATCCTTGTCGACTCCGCGAGCCAATCTGACGGCAAGGTTAGAAAAGGCTCTGAACGATTACCTGGATAACCATCCCGAGCCTGTGGGGAGTCAATATTGACTGTGCTGCAGCTATAATGGCCCGTTTACTTGGCAGTCGGGAAAGGTTGGGGTGGGATGCAGCCTGGCAGACCAGCCAGAAAAACCCTGGACTGCCGCTCTCTGCGCAGCAGCCGTGATCCGTGGAAAAGTAATGCTGAGAGTAAACGGTAAACCAGGATATCAAGATACATACATCGTACATGATATCGCTGCGCGAAGGGTGCATCAACATTTATCACGAGAGCTCCGGTGGGCCAAAGGAAAGGATTTGATCACGGAAAGCCCGATCAGACAGGAAAACTAATATAAATCATACCTGCAATGCGTACTGCGGCCCAAGGAGGTGGTTTTCTTTGCCTTTACGGTTTTGGTTTGCGGAGTGCGGCGTTGAGGTCCGAAGTATCAATCCTGTCCATGTCTGCCAGTCATGATCATGATAGAAAGTTTTCCGTTGAGAGTGAGAGAAGAAGAAGAGAGAAAGAGAGATTCAGATGATCATACCTCGTAACCTGCATGCAGCATGCATAAGGATCTTGCTCAATCACCCAATGAAATGTTGTTGGTCGGCTCTCATATTTAAATTTCAACATCAGACCAAAACACGGACAGGGCCGGCCGGCCTGGCTGCGGTGTCTCTGTCTTTGTGATCGTGTTGCTATTTTATTGTTACAGTTACAGAAGAAACTGGAGATAAAAAAACATGAGAAGTGGAGCAAGCGGGAGCGATGCATATTTTCTCGTATTATTATTACTTCTGGCCGTTCAGAGAGCAAACAAACTGCACGTCGAGGGAAAGTTCAGACCAACTATAGTTCTGGCTGGGAGGAGTTGCCCATGCGTGATGCACGTACGCATGTGGTAAGACTGCAGAACCTGTTACCCAAAGCCAAACTTCTCTTTGCTTGAGCCTTTTCGCTGATTCCGAGTACGACCGACGTAGAGCCTCGTTTCCATGCAATATTTGCAAGAGTATTATATGCAAAAGAGGCAGCAAATGCAATGTGATATCGTGATTATAACTTTTTAGATGAGGCGACAAGGTCCTGCCCGTTGTTTCGCTTACGAATCCATTTTCGGCGCTTCGAATTTTCCGCAAGAATTTCCACGATAACCGACTGAATAATCCGATCGGGCGAGGTGCAGCTGTCCCAGCGGACTTTGGCGGTTCTTCTGGAAGGCTGCATGCTTGGGATAGAGAAAAAAGTAAAGGAAAAAACTCCATTCGTTCGCTCCTTCAGCAAGGGATTGATTCATGACATGCGATATCACGTTGACGGTCTGTGCCACATTGGGTCTTGGCCCATACCTCTGCCTCGGTACTTGAATTCAAACGGAGGGTTCTGAACCCGGTGATGGGAGTTCAAAGATCGAAGATTGCAAAGATCGTGGCTTTTTCCGGTATTTTCCTAACCCCCCTTTTTTCTAGTAAGGGGAGCTTGATCTCTTGGACGGGAAAGTAAGGAGAAAGCCAGACAATCGGCCGGAGTAGCTATTTAGACCTATAAAGGACTAAGCTCCGGGGCTGTACAACATTGAAACGATGAAATCTCGTACCGAAGAGCAGGAAAGTTCAAAGTATATGATCTTTGCATTTTGTCGATAGCGGGGCGTACATATCTCCTTTGCGATACCATGTCATTACATCATCTTACTGCTTCAACATTCTTTAAATAGAGAAACCATTCGGACGAGACGCACATGCAGGTCTGACAAGCGTTTCTTTGTCCAATTGACTCACCTTTTTTGCATACGAAATGGTGTTTGTTGACGACGAGTTGAAGCTCGGGTGCATCCACAATCCATAACGCGGGCGTACAGACTTAGTACATCCAGGCCGCATATTGATCAGATGATCATCAATTATATTGGCTATGCGTATAACTTGCTTGCTTTGCTTCGCGAGCTGTTTGGGATGACAACAACGCTGTGCATTTGCATATTTCCAACTTTGATGTTTATCGGCCAAAGACTCCTTCGCCGCTGGGGTCTAGAGCCAACGCAAGCTCGACATTTGTCGTGTTTGACTAGTCTGAATAGCTAGCCTGTCGACGTATTCGGACATGTTCCAGCTCAGTTGATGCTGGAACGAGGATTCGACTCCGGGCGTTGGAGCCAGTCCGCAGGAAACTAAAAAAATGCCTGTTCGGGGGCTGGTCTCCATAATCTCCACGTGGGAAAACAAAAAAGCCAAAGAAGGCTACCTAGCTGCTTGAAAGTGGGGATGGAGGCCGAAGGGCAAATGTAATGAGTAGAGGGTGCCGGCCAATGGGTTTGCGACTAAGCCATCTTTTGATACGGACCGCTCTAATGGACGACGGTTGCAGTTTCGTCTTCGCAAAAAATAAGACAAAAATAAAATAAAAATAAAAATCATGGAAGGATCTTCCTCACCGCAATGGCACAGCATCCGAGCTCAGTTGATATCATCAAAGAGTTGATGCACCGGAGAAAATGAATTTTGGATACTAGTGTGTCTCGGCTGGAGTCCTCAAGAAAATTAAAAATAATCGATGCTGGGCTTATCGCGGAATTGTTATTCCAAAAATCATATTTGCTGCGCTCTGAACATCATTGTCCCAGCTGAAGCAATGCTTTTTTTCCGGAACCATTCCCCAATCAAACCGGCTAGCTAACTCGATGGAACGATTCGGTTGCATTTGATTACAGTCGAGAGAGGTTTGAGTGAACGGTTCGAGGGGAAGGAAAGAAAAAAGCAAGTTGTCAGTAATGATGAAAAGCTTGGCTTCATTCAGAGGTGGACAGGGATCGAAACCTTGGACTCGGTTGCAAGGCCAATTTTCTTTCTTCTTCGAAGATTCCAGCCAACGGGATACGCTACCGTTCTTATGGATTCGGTAAGGTCCTTAAGTTTTTTTGGGGGTTTTTTTTTCTTCCCTTTCTTTGAAACTGGACTTCTCTATGAACCATTAAATGGGGAAAAGAAAAGAAGGAAAAGAAAAGAAGGAAAAGAAAAGAAGGAAAAGAAAAGAAAAATATAATACTAATGAGACCTCACTAAGAAGAAAAAGATGCGCTATTGATAATTGACAATAATAACAAGGTCTACCAGGCACAGATGGGGTGCTGCGCTCGGCTGGCATTGCTGCATTGCTTCCCGATGCGAACAGCCTCTCTCTTTTTTCCCTTCTTCGTGATGTCTACCAAGAGGTAGTTCCGGTGCGGTATGATGTATGATAAAAGTCGTAGCCCGGAGACATTCGGCCCTGCCCCCGCAAGCGCCGACGACGACAGGCACAACCTACAAATCACGACGATAGATTGAGAGCGCCAGGTTGGATAGGTGGATCTAATCCTCAATTGGCCAATCTGATTCGAAAGTGTTTGAGGAAGATCTTAACTAGATCGTCACTTATTTTCGAATCTGAAATAACAAAGTTTGACCTCTCCCTGAACCGGGGAAGGAGAAATTAGGTCCGGATCTTTGGGAAAGTGACAGAATATAGTGTATCTTAATAATAATAACAAAGTTCGGAGAGCAAAAGGCAACTAGAATAGAATAGAAAACCAGAAAAAATAAAATAAAAACGCCATGAAGATAGTAGAAAGAATTAAGATTCCAACCCAATGCAACGGAGTCGCTCCAACGGTGATACTTTTTTTCCCTTCGGGTTGCTCCATGCTTTAAATTCGGAACTAGCACCGCGGAATCGGTAGAACAGAGTAGAGCACGCGTCAACGGCTAGTCTTCCGGGTGTCTTAACATGACCCTGATCTGTGGCGGGACTAAGAAAAAACCGTTGACCGGGTGGAAGCACAAGACAGCCCACCACCCACTACGACGAAAGGAACGACCAACGACGCAAGCTTGCAGTTTCCGGCCCTTTGATTGAGAACAGCTCGATATCATTGGCTTCCAAGCAATTTGAAATTAACCACCTCTCGGTCTGGGGCCCGGTTCGATTCAATTCGCATGGGGTTACTTTTTCACCCTCTCGTCGATGCTAACCTCAGTGGAGCTGGGTTCTCCCTTACTTACTTTCTTTTTCAAACCTTCCGCCCTCGACCAGATATCCCCTGGTCCAGAGCAGAAAGCAGCAGAATGGGAAGGCTGTATGTCCCCCGGGGTGTCTGTCTATGCATCCTAGCTCTCAGCGATGGAGCCAACTAGGCCGGTCGTAGCACAACCGCTTCGTCATTGTAAGCTCTCCTTGCTTCAATCGCAAAAAAGTAAGCTCGCCCTGCACTCTCACACGATTTTTTTTAGCAACCCTTTCTGTTATTATGAAACCTTGGGTTCCTTTATTTCTTTTTTCCCGAGATGCCCTTTTTTTCATATTATTTTAAGTCGCTAACTAGCCCTCTCCTGACAGACAGGCCTATCGTGTGGGGGATAACCTGAGGTCTGGGTGCGCGCTGTGCAACCAAGTAGGAAAAGGTTCCGCAAATGGTCTCTACATATATTACCTCTAGCTGACCCGTCCCTTTTGTCCAAAATTCTTCCCAATTGCTCTTGTTTCTGAATAACATTCTTCCCTACTCTTTGCTGCTACCTTTTATTCATTCCTTTATTTTCATTATCAATATGCAGCTGATTTTAGATTCAAAGACATGGGCCGAACAAATTGTTAAGACCCTGACCCTCGAAGAAAAGATATCGTTGCTCTCGGGTGCCGATGTTTGGCGAACAACACCAATCCCTCGTGTTGGTGTCCCTGCGCTGAAGGTGTGTACCGTAACGTATATATTAATCATGATATCGAATATTTATACATGTTGCTAACATTTGGATCTATCTGTGTGAGCGTAGACGACGGATGGTCCTGTTGGTGTTCGTGGCAGCACTGTCACAGACGGAACCACAGCTGCATTAACGCCCAGTGCAGTCTCTTTAGCCGCAACATTTGATACCAGAATCGTTGAAGGAATAGGCCATCTACTGGCCGGAGAGGTTTTTGATAAGAAAGCAGACGTACTTTTGGCACCTACAGGTACGTATCTTTGCCCGCCGTGCAGTTTAAACCCGTTTGAATTGGAATTAAAAAACAGCTTCAAGCAAAAGGCTAACAGTTATGGTTTCCGAATAGTATGCCTTCACCGATCACCGCTAGGAGGCCGAAATTTCGAATCATTCTCTGGAGACGACCCTTTCCTTGGTGGTAAACTAGCAGCCGCATATATTAGAGCCATTCAATCTCACGGTATAGCTACAAGTATCAAGCATTTCGTAGCCAACGATCAAGAAACTCGCCGCTTTATCTTAAACCAACATATTCCAGAACGTGCTCTGCGTGAGATGCACCTAGTACCATTCCAGATTGCCATTAGAGAAGCCAAACCATGGACTCTTATGACAAGTTATTCAAAAATCAACGGCATTTATGCTAGTAATAATAAGAGGTTGCTCCAGGGCATCCTTCGTGACGAATGGAATTATGACGGCCTCGTTATCAGTGACTGGTTCGGCACCAATAGCATCGTCCCTAGTCTCGAAGCTGGTATGGATCTTGAAATGCCTGGTCCGGCAAGAAAGAGAGGCCAAAAGCTGCTTGATGCAGTCCGTCTCGGTCATCTCAAGGAGCGTACAATTGAGACGAGCGCCAAGAGAGTCCTTGAATTAGTAAGCTCCTCTACCTGGCCGATGTCTTCAAAGATAGCTACTAATGGGGATGTATTCATTCAGGTCTACAAAACCGGAAAACATAACTATCCCAATGACCCCGAAGAACCCGAGGAAGCTATCAACAGAACAGAAGATCAAGATTTCTTAAGAACTGCCGCTGCGGACGGCATTGTTTTGCTTAAGAATACTCACGGTCTTCTCCCATTGAGACTAGAGCCCGGGCTGCGAGTCGCATTCATTGGACCTAACTCGAGGCAGTCTGTGGCTGCTGGTGGAGGGTATGTTCCGAATCGATAGATTCTCACCATAATAACTTTAGTAATCTTGCTGATCATACTTCGTTTCTTTTAGATCTGCCAACCTGAATCCGCATTACCGACAGACTCCATACGACTCCTTCGTTGAAAACGCGGACCTCTGCGTCCCCGGTGTTTCTGTTAAGCATGCGCCTGGCTGTTTGTCAAACAAGTGGGTACCGTTGGTCCCCGAGAACTGTGTTTCGCCGGTGAACGGGCAACATGGACTCTTCATGGAACTGTTCGGCAACACAACACTCAGCGGCCAAGCTGCGGCCTGCTCTCACAGAAAAACATCCATGCTCACCTGCTACGACAATATCCCCAAATCTTTCACTCCTGGGAAGAGGTATTCGTATCGTGCCACTGGATTGATCACTCCGCATACCACTGGGCGACATACTTTCAGCTTAGGTAGCTGCGGACCATCCCGTATGCTTGTCAATGATGTTGAGATTATCTCGCTATGGGATCGGACAAAGGACTCGGAGAGATCTGAACTCTTCATGGCCTACGCTTCACCAGAACAGAGGGCCGACATGTATATGGAAGCCGGTAGGACTTACACCATGATTGTTGAAGGAGTTTCGAGAGAAATGGATCCCATTCCTGTCGAATACTTCGCCGAATTGTACAGGGAGGAGGTCATGGACGGTGCTCGAGTCGGATTCATGGAAGAAGTCCAGACAGCTCTCATGGAAGATGCCGTTGATCTCGCCAGAGAATCAGATATTGTCATAATGGTTGTTGGCAAGAACGTAGAATGGGAAAGCGAGGCTTACGATATGAAGACGATGGACTTGCCTGGAGAACAGAACAGGCTCATCTCTGAAATACTCAATGCAAACCCGAATACCATTATTGTTAATCAATCGGGATCGCCAATCACAATGCCATGGATCAACCAGGCATCTACCGTTCTTCAGGTACGTGAAAATAGACATCCGGCTGTTAAACTACAGTATACTAACATATAAAACCAGGCTTGGTATCAAGGACAAGAACTCGGAAATGCTCTGTTCGACATTTTGACCGGACTTGTCAACCCCAACGGCAAACTTCCAGTAACTTTCCCTAAGAGATTGGAAGATACTCCCACATATCACAACTTTCCTGGCGAGAACGACCAAGTCTTCTACGGCGAAGGCATCTGGCTAGGTTATAGACATTACGACAAGGCCCATATTGAGCCACTCTTCCCTTTCGGTTTCGGACTTTCTTACACGACTTTCGAATACAGCAACGTCAGAGTTTCCAGCCCGATCTTCCATAACAGTGTCACGGTTACAGTCGACGTGACGAATACCGGATACTTATTCGGCAAGGAATCGGTCCAATTTTATGTTTCGCAGATATCGAAACCCGGTCTTCCCCGGCCGGTACGAGAGTTGAAGGGTTTCGCGAAAGTGGATTTACAACCTGGAGAAACCAAGTCTGCCTCATACAAGCTCGACAAATACGCTCTTGGCTACTTTAACGAGAAGCTCAAGAAATGGGTTGTCGATGAGAACGCGGAGTTTGAGGTTTTCGCAGCCGCGAGTTCACGAGACCTTCGTGGATCCGCCATATTCAGCATTATGAACGGAATGCAATGGATCAAATGAGAACATACCACCCCTTTCTCACCTTGTTAAAACGGGCTTCGTAGTCCTTCAGGGTTGCGATTCACCTATAACTGGCACAGCTGTTACCGGAATTCAACCGTCTCTTTTTACCCCAATCACTAATGAATTTTCTTACTATTTCATGCATCTCATCGCGTTAGGTGTTTGAATTCCTTCTGGCATGGCATATTTTTTTTATCAGTTTTGACTTATATTTTTGGAACTTTATATCATTTGGGAGCGCTGCATATCTTCTTTTCTTTTCTTTTCTATTCTTATAAGCCACACACATTAACAATTTTCTTTTTCTTTAAAATATTTATTTTAAGATTTTGGTTTTTAATAGGTTCGATATCATGCATAGATGGGAGGGATTTTGGGATTTCCTGTATTGTTTGTTTTGGCACTATATTTTCTTTGGCTAGAATATACCACGAATCAGGGAGCGATATATTTCTATGGATTATCTTTTTTCCTTGTTACAACTGGTGGCTGTCTTTTTTTCCCTTTAATCGTTCTCAAGTCCACTACTGTTTTTTACACATTTATATCCCGGGTGCGTTTTCCCCATACTGCTCTTTTATCTCAGTTACTATTCTTTTTTAATCTTGGCCTTTCCTTTTTCTTTTTCTTTTTTTCCGGTTTCTGTTATTCAACATATTATTTTACATCTACGAATTTCCTTACTCACACGTTAGAAGGACCGCAAACATCACTCACCCAGGTGCTTGGTTAGACAAAAAAAAATATCAATCAATCTATCTATCTATCTATCAGATCTAATGTATCCGGAATTTGAATCCGAATACGAATGTGTCAGCCATTGTTTCTCTCCCTGTTGATAATTGCTGTAATAGCTGCTGCCCCAGGTATAACAGGCCCTTTTAATTTGGTCCTGATAATGAAATGACAAGATGAAATTCGTGAGAGAAAGAAAGTAGAGAGAGTGGGAGCTCCATTCTCCAGCCTCATTGTCATTTCCCTCTTATCTCTGACGAGTTCGGATGCAAAGCACGAAAAGGCTTTTGGTAGCACAACGGTAATAGTAATATAAGAGCTATAGCCAGAAGTGGAACGGAACCAACCTGATGTCCAATCACGACAGCACTCTGTACCGAGTTAGGAGTCAAATACGATCTCTGCTTTGAAGACATCTTCAAAAATTGCGGGTGAGCCCCTCGATCTGTCGGCAGTGCAATACGCATCCCAGTGCCCCTTTGTTACACAATCTCATGAGAGCTTGGTATAATTGTTTTCCTTCTTGAAATAAATCGCCAATGTTCTCAAAAAAACACAGACTTTTAACTTGGCTTTCTTCGCCAAAAAGACAAAAATATACAGCCTTGTGCATGTCGAATCTCAGCCGTTTCGTGTCGAAATGGTCCCCCACCTTGCACGAGACGGGATAGGACGGGCAACTTCGGGAATTGAACGGCAGCGAAGCGGTCAAAGGAGGGGTCACATGGCCTCTCCGACCAACCCATCTATCATCCAGATGGACAAGAATGGTCTGGTTCATGCATGATTTGATTTGTGCAACACAAGCACCTTTGACTTGTTACTACACACATTTTAGTCTCGAGGACCCCGGCGATTGTGAACAAATACCTACAGACATGACAGCAAGGCAATGGTTCAAACATAACCAGTCAAGTTCACATTCACTTTAGCTTTTTATGCCAGCCTGCTGGTCAGCTAATGTTGTTTCCAAGTGATTAACTCAGAGACAAACGTACAGCTTGCTTACTAGCTAAGCTAGCAAAAAGCATCGGTCTATCCCGGTGCCTGTACATATTAATTTTTCCAAAGCAACTAGCGCTACTAGCTCAGCTGTACGCTGTACGAAAGGTGGTATTCGCAGGCAATAGTCAACGAAAGCCTTCGATAGATGGAGAGTTTGAGCTGTCTCCACTTGATGCAAAACTAGTATGATCACGATCATATATCTGTGACAAGATATTGGCCAAAGCAAGCAATCTGCACAAAACGAGGCGTGTCATAACATCATATGCAGACGTATAGCCGATGTGGTAACCAGAATATGGCCTGAGAATTAATACCCACAAAGAAAAGAAAAGTGAGAGGGAGAAAGAATATCCCGACAACCGCACGCAGATCCCTCGGAAAGGAAAAGAAAAAAAAGAGACCTGAGATTCTGAACTTTTAACGTTCATCTGAGTGTACCCTTCGGCAAGAATTCTTGAAGGATATGCAACCTGGTCACCCTTCGAATATCTGAACCAGGCAAAGACGCCTGCTCGGCCAACAGATCTCTGGTCATGTGTGCATGATTGCAGCTGTGCAGCTCACTCCCTTACTTTACATTTACATGCCCTGCCCTTACCTCCCAGGTTTTGAATTTTTGCTTAACGACTCCACAGCCACGAGTGGGTTATGCATGCATGTCCTTCTATGCTTCTGTCCACATGTATAGGTACATTTTCAGCGCTTTCTTCTGGAGCGCATGGGTATGGACAGCATCGTAATGAGTGATGCAAAGCGACGAGTTTGCTTCAACAGGAGAGATAATTCAACAGGATCTAACGAAGGAAATTCAGGACTGGGTTTCGCATCAATTGCGAGATAGATAGGATATGGAACTCCGCTTCGATAGCGCTAGACCCGCTGGTTTCTCAAGGACAATTCGCTCCCACTCTTTCCTTCCTTTTTTTGTTACCTTTTTTCCTTTTCCTTTTCCTTTTTTTTCTCCTAAAATTTCGTAATTTCAGGATTTTCTTTTGCTCATTTCAAAATTCCTGTGAAGTTTTGGAGGCAAATTGTGGATGTTGGTCGAGCTGCACAGACGTTTCTCTTAACAGCCACCCACTTTATCCGAGCAAACCACGTTTCGTAGTGAGCTTCGTAGAACATTATTGACGTTCCATGGAACATGGGGTGGTAAGATTGGTCTTCCTAGCTAACGCCCTCTGTTCCTCTAATAATAACAAAATTTAAAATGCACGGACGTTGTTAGATCAGAGTGTGGAGTGAACGTGGAGTCCTTGTTCATGCCTGCTTGCTTGCATCGATGAATCATATATAGATTAGAATTTCCTTTTGAACCGGAACGGCCAAAAAGATACAGACACGGAAAAACCGAGCAAGCCTAGGCAAAAAGTTTGTTCGTGGGCTACTCCGCTAGTTCGAAGATGCCGAAGCATTCAGCGGAATCGTGCCGGGATAAACGGAGCGTTTTTTCTCCCTTCCCTTCCTTTCCCTTTCTGAGCTTCGCATCGGACATTCTTAGCGCTGAACCTTGATATTATGAATATGTCTCACGGCTTGACCTCCAAAGACTTCTCTTAGTTCGAATCAGACCCCGGGGAGCGATGTTTCGCCAGAGTCTTGATTATGGCCGGGATACCGGCATATCAATCCAGCTAAGCGTCTATCACTCAGCAGGTTTTCTCGGTGCCATCGGACTCGCAAAATACCCATAGGGGAGCTCGCACGGGCGACCGTCGAGGGTGGTTATGATGTCTGGGGTGGAGTTTTGAACGGGGCTCCGCTAATCAATCAGTCATCGACATGAGACCCCGCTAGTAGTTCTCTAGTCGAGTTGCCGGGGCCCGGCACACACCCCTCGCCTCTGGCCTCTGCTAACTTTCGAATTTCGTGCCTAACTATTCCGTAGACAAAAGATCATCACGGTTAGTTCAGTTCAGTTTAATTTGGATCCGTTTTGTCTGCCCGAGGACGAGCTAAAAAGGTGGGAAAAGATAATATGCATATATTGCAGTTTTCAGAGAAAAGTTTCCTAACCCCTCCCCCCCCCCCGCTGTACATCTGTG